>CBXJ02000282.1:17352777-17555592 GCA_000612645.2 Trichuris muris | reverse complement strand
TAAAGAAACATAGCTCATGAAATGTAGCTTTGTTCTTTTCTTTGAGATTTCAATACGTTTCATTATAGACAGAGTAGGGTTAAATGCACTTTGAAGTTCACAGCTTAATGTATCCATGTTTGGGCGCGGTTAGCATGAATACACTATGCACTAGCCTCATGTATACATATATATATTAATATATATACATATATATATATATATATACATGAGTATATATACATATACTTGCAGAAATGCATCTACCCCTTAAAAAGAATTACAAAAATTTCATGATATATATATATATATATATTGAAGCAAGAGATATTAGTAACAAGGCGTTTCATAACTAAGAATGATACGGTATCCTTGTTCAGTGAGCTTTAATTGGCGAAGCTTTCGGAACTAACGTGTTCCGTCGTCAGCGCAAATCGAGAAGTTGCGATTTGCGCTGACGACGGAACACGTTAGTTCCCAAAGCTTCGCCAATTAAAGCTCACTGAACAAGGATACCGTATCATTCTATATTATATATTATATATATATATATATATATTATATATATATATATATATATAATTATATAGATATATATATATATATATATATATTATATATAATATATTATATATATATATACTATATTATATATATATATATATATACAGGGGATCTTCGGTTAACATCGCTTCACTTAGCGTCGTTTTCGCTATAACGTCGCTCGTGAACGGGCGGAAAAATACAGTACACACAAAGATTGGCAGGTTCGCCCATTTGGTTAGTGTAACTCTGCCCAGCAGTAACAGTTACCTGTGCGTTTGAAATGACTAGGATCGTTATGATGGGCGATGCGACTGCCCAGCACCCACCAGGTGATGGATGATGCGCCTGGTCAGCGCCTACTCAGTGAGACCCTCTGGCAAAGTCTGACAAGGGGGCACGGAGGTTGCTGGCAGACGGCCTCCTCTTCCGGTTAAGTGATCGCTATAACTTGGACGCGTCCATACCCTTGCGTGGTCATTCCGTGTCCCATTCGCTGTCCGCGTACGCAAACCGCTTATCATTCGCGTCGATATATGAAAGGAAGAAAAGGCATGCACAGCAGCAGACACTGGATAGGTTTTTGCAGCACAGATAAGCATGAAGGTGGGCTATATTGGTAGCCTGTAATATCAGTACTACTTCAGCTACTCGGAAATACTGAAAATAGAGCCGAATAAAACGTATTTTTATTTTGCTAATATCTTGAGGTAACTTATAGCTGGCGCAGAGCACGGTGGAATAGCTCCGGAAGTCTTAGTTTTCTTGGCACCGCCATCACGGGCTGCGAACGCATCCCCCGCATCCCCTATCAAAATAATAATAAAGTTCGTTTCATTTAACGTCGTTATCGCTTAACGTCACTTCTCCTGGAACGCATCCTGACGTTAAACGAGGACCCCTGTATATATATATATATATATATATATATATATATATATATATATATATATATATATATATATATATATATATATATATTAAACAAGGGGTTCCGAAACACGGAGTAGGATCTCATAATTTTATTGAAGGAATGAAACACGGCAGGAAACAACCCGTGACCGAAAAATATAGTAACCGTTAAACGGAGCTTTCGAGAACTCCTCTTGTTCTCGAGAACAAGAGGAGTTCTCGAAAGCTCCGTTTAACGGTTACTATATTTTTCGGTCACGGGTTGTTTCCTGCCGTGTTTCATTCCTTTAATAAAATTATATATACATATATATATATATATAATATATATATTATATATATATATTATATATATATATATATATATATATATATATATATAATATATATATATATATATTATATATATATATATATATATATATATATATCAAAGATGAGTCTGGTAACGGGGTTCAAAAGGTTCAAAAAGAGAAATCACGGCATTTCGTCCCGTTCATGTGGTACTTTCTCACGAAAGCGATGGTAAGGCTTTATTTCATGAAAAAGTTAAAAACATGGCGTAGCTTTCGAGCTCAATATATATATATATATATATATATATATATATATATATATATATGTTGAAAATTGGGTTTCTTGTAACGGCCTCAAACGTATTCATGTTGTTGGTTTTAACGGTTGAGGTTCCCGTTGTCGCAATGCACTGACTCTGAAATCACTTCAAAAAAGACACCTTAACCAGTGGCTGGTTAGGTGGTATTTATTGGTGAAAGATAGACACAGTGAACGTACAGAATTCGAAGCTTTCGGAACAGCCTTGTTCCGTCTTCAGCGATGCAAAGGCGAGATGTTATTCGCGTGCGTGCTGCTGCTATGCGTACGTACACTGCTCCTTCCCTCCTTGAGCTTTTCACCAACTTTCGCAATAGGGTTTTTGACCATGCAGAACGCCTATTTATTCCCGTACGCGAATAACATCTCGCCTTTACATCGCTGAAGACGGAACAAGGCTGTTCCGAAAGCTTCGAATTCTGTACGTTCACTGTGTCTGTCTTTCACCAATAAATACCACCTAACCAACCAATGGTTAAGGTGTCTTTTTTGAAGTGATTTCAGACATAGTACATTGCGACAACGGGAACCTCAGCCGTTAAGCCAACAACATGAATATATATATATATATATATGTCGGGCTATAAAAAATAAAAGTGAGCTAACCGTAAAATATATTTTAAAAATCAAGTATCAGAATATTAACACGTAGGTTTGTATATACATGGTCATTATTGGAGAAGATTATTTTGAAAAGGGTGCAAGTGGAGATGCTGCACAGGTGTTTATGGTACCATGTTTTATTGGTGAAAGCTCATCGAGTTGTCGGTGAGACGTGTTATTTGATATAAGGCGGTGGCACTTAACAATGGGGGCTGAACTTCTGATTAAAAATAGTCTACTAGGAATGCGTTAGGAAAAAATTTGAATAACAATTACAGAAGGTATGTGGATTTCTAAGCCCACTTATTTATTACCTGGGACATGATAGCTACGGCTGGTAGATCCACCGCTGAAGAGATGCGTTGTTCCACCAGGAAGTACATGTACTCATCGAAGAGTAGTCGTATCAGGTGGAATGATCCGAACGAAGGAGCGCTGCGTAGCGTCAAGTCTCTCATTAGCATCGAGCTTAAATGTATTGTTGGCGAAGTTGGATGCGCGTTCCGCGACTCACCTGTAGAAGGACCAATGGAGGAGAAACTTTCTGGCCTCCCTGTGCAAGCGAAAGACTTCGCTCGAACACGAGGGGAGCACGCGACCCACGATAAAGTCAAGCCAAGTGGCCAATTGCTCTAACGTTTTGGGCTTTTCCAGTGTTTCCTTAAAGTCCTGCTCTATCTGCTGGACCATGGCAAAGTCGCAGCCGCACACCCAACCAGCTTGCTCCTTAATTTCATTTCAAAATTTTCCTTGCATCTCCAATCGTATGGTTTACCTGCACATTGCGAAAATCGACACGACTGAGATCGGTCAGCATTTGATTCATCTGCGCTGAATTCTGCAGGACAGTTCTTGCTGCCTGAGCCAAGTGGTTCAAGCTTGTGTATCTGCGGAGCATCTGGGCGAACGAGCGGGCGGCATCGAGCTGAAAGTTTTGCCTGCTTAATAAAGTAATAATAGCGTTGTTGCGCTCCCTACAGTTGTACCGTTTGTTTTGGAAAAGGTATGAGCGATTACCCGTTGTCAATTACACATAAATTTAAGCGCTGCGTGGTCCTTTCTGGTTTAGTTTATTCTCTTTGACGTCTACCAATGGCAACCCAGTCCAGACGCGACAAAAGTGTTCCAACATGGTTCCTCAAGCTCGGTGAATAAATTCGAAGCTTTCGTGTAGTATCTAATATGTAGGCAGTACTGGGGACACGACTGACCACGGAACGAGGTGATTCCGAAAGTTCCCATGGAAAAGCTCGTACGTTTAGTAGCGTTCGTTACTGCTCACAAGTTGAGGAATCTCAATTGGAATACAGTTCAACCCGTTCCTTCAGTCGATTGCAAGGGTTCATGCCTTCAATAATTTGGCGCCGTTTTTGCTCCCGTTAGTTTTAGTATTTCCTAACGATATGCCTACTTTTCAGCGTGATATAAGAAATCGCCACCGAAGGGACTGCTGGCGCTGTAACCAATGTGCTAGCCCTTGCGCACTGCTGCAAAATGCGGAAGCAAGTTGCAGCACGCACAATGTTGGGTTGCTGCCGTTGGGTGTTTATGGAGATTGGTGTGCTGTGTTGAATCGATAAAGAAAAGAAATTCGTGCGTGAATGAATTTGACTCGACAGTTGTCCGGTTGCGAAGAAACCTTTTTCTCGCCTTCTTGGATGCAGGAATGTGTATAGAATGAATTCTCGCCCACTGCATAGAATGAAAGTGTCTCGATTGCAAACGTCATGTATAAACGGAACAGGGAGAAGTTCGTGCATGACAGACATACGTTCGCGGTCGAAAGATGGAGAGTTTGGCAGAAAGTGGAATTTTTGCCAGTCTGACAGATGAGATTTGTACGGCTGGAAGAAGGGATTCATGCGTCCTTGGCAACGTGCCAAGTGGTGAAGGCACTGAGCATTCACTGTCAAGTTAAAACTGTCGCCGTTTGTAGTTAACTATTACGTCGTGCCAAAGAAACGATGGACACTCAATGGCGGTCATTCTCAACGAAGAGTTGAAGGGCCTGAACGTTGTTGCGAGAGAACTGCTGTGCACGGTTTCGCTGAGGTCGCATATCCGATGAAAAGGGGAACAGCACCACCGCTTATTGGACTGGTGCTTCAGTGGAGGCGTCAGGGAGCCAACGACCGTACGAAGGTGGAAGGCACTTCCTACAGTGTATGATGATGGTTACGTTGATGGGAAGAGAACTGCTCGTTTTCGGGAGATAGTCAAATGGTACTTGAAGCAGCCCTGTGAAGATCCGCTACGCGAATAAAACTTTGTACATTGCAGCACAGCTCTTCGCATGTGCGTATAATTATGGCGAAAAGAGGGAATTTCATTATCCCAGTATTGTACGCCTCCGCAACAAGCACGAAACAATGTACCGCGGTGTTATGTATTGTCCCTTATTGATCAGCAGGTTTGTTGAACCAGAGAATCCGGTGTAAACCGTACTGTATAAGTAGCCGCGTATTCGTGCGGCCGAGTGTACTGCTGAAACACTTCACAGACACGCTTGCCTCTTACTCTGGTTGCGCACCTCCAAATAAAGTATCAGAGCGATGACTGGCGATACATAATACGCGGAATGTTTGAAGCTGCTATGGTACCATTGTTACGTTTGCGTCGGTATCGGATCCCTCTCTATTGGTTTCGAGAAAGCCGCCATGGACGACCTACGATTTGTTTTCCATGCCGGAGAGTTGTTCGGTTGGTTCTTCCATCTGGTCGGAAGCATGAAGTGCCAGATGGCTGAACGTTGTGTGCTGGCCAGTAACTCAGCGTTTGAACCCTGGCTTGTCTACCAGTTGGGTAGTTGGACCCGTTCAAACTACCTTGGGTCAGCGCACAGCGTTGGTCCAGGTATTACGCGAATATTCTATTAGTATGTCGGATCGACAAACCGACATGGTGCCTGGTACCCCCTCCTCTATTTCCTCCACAGGTTAGGTCTGTTCACCACGCTGATGGTTCGTGTCCGCACGAATAATTTCGTCGAAGCAGCCCATCGGCGAGTGAAATTGGAACTTAGTGACTACCGGCCCGGACTGTAGAGGGTTACAGGGAAAGACGAAAAATGCGAATGGACTGAGACCTGCACTACAAGGAGCGTTCATCTGGGATGACGAACCGCTGAGGACGCGGTTTCGGTTCGCCTGAGCGGACGAACGGATTCGACGAACACTGAAAAACCGGGGCACCCATTTGCCCGTTGAAGTGTCGCTTGGAATTGCTCAGTGCTTTAAAGAGGATGCGAAGTTTGAAAACGAAATACCCAACGTGGCTACGCGCACTAGTTCCTCATATCTTGTGCTTGTGCATTTCCCCTGCAACCGGAAGAAATCGTGAATGAAGCAGCATTCCTTGTTAACGGTGTCCAGTCTCTAAAGCACTGCTACCAAGCAAACAGTATCCAACGGGCGCCCGTTTCAGGGAATCCCGTCATAAAGAAGTTTCCTAGATTCTTAGAATTATTAATACTTATTATGAGAACGCGGTCTCCAATCTTCTTGACACCGCTCTGCCGTCAATTCGAGTATAATTTTTCCGTACATTTCAGGACTTCGCGTGTCCCATCACTTGATGACAAAAGCACAATGCAACTGTGCGGTAGTTAGATAAAGTTGTACAATGGTAAGGAGGTGTTGCTGACGCGCGGATGTCAATTGCCCTTTCTGTTACGCTCCTTGATGTTTGTCGCAGCATCGGCAAGGATGGGGGATGTCCAAATGGGTTTGCTCACCGCAACTTCGCCACTTCATCTCCAGCCTTCGTAGCTTCCAGACCTTCGCACATCCGGCCGAAGACGTGACATGCGAAGACCTGAAAGCTACGGGAAAATTAAATACAAGTCCTCAACAGCGGTGTCAAGTCAGGAATGAAGATGAAGTGTAATTATATCGTTACCGAACATCAGCTATTCAAGGCAGTCTGTGCTTGACAGTCATTTTGTTAAATTCGGGTGTACTGTCAGCGCGTGAGCAAGCGCACCGACTTTTGTTTCCACATCACCCTATGACTGTCCTTTCCTTGACCACCCCCTCCCGTTCACACCCCGTCTGCCTTAGTACAAACCCTCGTCGCTTGTGCTGTCCCGCCCGCTTGAGCCCGGAATAAAAATTTTAATTACTTTGATGCTTTGCAGGGCTTCAGGTAGTCCAACCAGCGACTCGGACAGACTCGTTTCCAGCTGTCTGGCGAAATTGCGAATCGACTGCGTCAGCAGACCTGCAGACAGTAAGGAGTTGTTGAAACGAGCCAACCGAGAGGACAGCAATCACTTGGCATTGGTCGTAGAACGTTGACGATGAGTATGTTAACGATCACCTGGTAAAACTGGCAGTCCATAATGTGAATGTAGTTTTGAATGGGCTTCAGTGAACACAGGCCGTGCAACTGCTGGCGAGTTAGACCACTGCTCGGTCCTGCGGACAAGCTGGAATTAATTCTTATGTAGCAGACTGCCTGAACAAGAACCTAATATTAAGGCTTTCGGCCAGGTACTCTTCCACCTTCCTGAAACGACGTGATCCATTTCAGTAATCACCGGCGCCTTGCAATTAAGAAGCGAAAGCCTGGCTGTCAAATGGATGGGCAATTGCCATTGAAAGCAAATGGAACGTCCCAACTATGCCAATGCTTCCAAGGGAAACGAAAAGGCCATGGGTCAGCCCAGTCGAGCTTGCTTCTTCCCAAATAGCCAACGCTATTAATGGACGAAGCAATTTCTGGGCAATTTCATTTTTGCTTTGCAAGCGCCAGAACGTGGTGCTTTGCTTTAAATGGCAAGTGTCCTTCAGGCCATTTGGCATACTTCCGCTAATTAATGACAGAGCGTGACGGCGAGGTTGCAACGTCTTTTAAGAATAGCGCTATTAATGATCCGTTCATTTATTGCTCACCTGTCGTTGCTTTCGTCACCTAGGGAACCGCCTGGTTCAGCGGGCTGCCAGAAGTAGCGCCAGAACAAGTCAATGTCGCAGAAGTTCATAGTTCGAACCAAATTGAGAATATTCTAGAAGCAGAGATTGCGCTCGCACCCACTACCATGGGGGAAGAAGGTATTCCACGTGCCTGGCAATGCAGCTTGTAGCGGGCAAAGAAGGTTTCCACCTGGTCAGGATTCAGGTCGACCTGCTCCAAGTCACCTGAGTGCAGTACGGGCGGTAGCAGGTTGGGCACCGTTCCTTGGCCGAGATAACTCTGCTGGATTTCCACCTTCGTCATTTGATCCGGATTGTCGGACACCGGGGTGGCTGGGGTTGCGTTGGCGGTTGGATGGTTGACCGGTAGCAGCGTAGAGTCTGCACCGATGACACTTATTTCCTTGTCGCACATGGTCGTGCAGGGTGCACTCCTTGAAATTCTTCGAAGGGGTTCGGTTTATTGGCGCGACCAGTTGGAGACGAAGTCCGTTGCTTACCTTTTGCTCAGCGCGTTCGGCTTCTGTCTCATTGACATGATATTTTCCTCACTGAAGCGACTCAAGGGGGAATCCGGTTTCATTCGTATTCCGTAGTAATGGTACTTGGAATTGCCGCTAAAAACTGGTGCTACAATACGCGTGGCTTCGCGGGTCGTGCTGCCACGTTACCGGGTTCCCAGGCGCCGTGTTCTTAAACCAAGGAACACGGAACGAATCAGCTTGCCAAACGAGGCAGCATTCACTGGGTCCAACTTGTGCTCCGTGCAATGCTTGAGATAGTGATTATACAATGTACACCGAGGAAGGGATACGCCCTCTGCCGTCTCGTAGTTCTGCAGCAGCCAGTGAATCTGCAAACCATAGGCAAACGTCTAATTTCGGTGCTTCAGAAAACATGGTAAAGTAAGTGCCGACATGCATGCATCGAACTCGTTGGTAGGCAGGTAGCGACATTTTGCCATGACAATAGCAGACAACATATCACACCGTCCTAGCGATGGGATTGTTTACGAAGTATCCAGGAAGGTAATGGCGCCAAGAAATGGCATTTCTTTCCTTGAGTGACGGCAAACAACGGGTCACCATCATTTACCGTAGCTGGCGATGCACGGGTTGTGTGACTTAGCTGTTGAGCAGCTGTTTCGTCTTCCAAAGTTCCTTGCCCCTGGTGCGGATGAGCAGCTTCGGTTTTGATCAAATAAGCCGAGCTGGCGGAATCCAACTCAGACTGATAGGATCCCTTGCATTAATGTAATGTTTTAGACTTGCAGGACAAGTTCTCACGCATATCCTACCGGTTGTTGCTGAAAGTAACCGCCCAGCTGATTATCGTAATCGTCCTCGTTGGTGAATAGATTGTATGTATTGGTAGGCCTGCAAAGAATACATTTTGCCACGCAATGAATGACGGCAACATCGTGGAAGGAAATCGAGCATTTAGGGCTAATGTCATATAAAGGCGGCTTAGCGGGCGGAAGCCAACCTGTTACCATAACGTCACTGCTTTACGTTCGCATGGTAACCTTTGTTATCATCCCTTAGAAACGATGCAAACTAACTTTCAGAGGTTGCTACCCGCCTTTCCATTTGAGACGCCAATTTGGATATGACATTCATTCTTGTGAAATGGTTCAAATATAACACGCGTTCTTGCTATACTCAGTGCTAGTTCATGAAGCTGCTGCTAGAGGTGTCACAGTTAATTAAACAGCTAAGTCCTGTACAGAAGGCAGTATCATTCCTCCACGCGTATATACAAATATATGCATTCAGTTTTCCCAATGAGATATCCGTTAAACAATAAGTTTTAAACGAATTAATTAATTATTGTCTAGCGTGGAACTCCTGAAGCTTGCGCTAAATTTTCATGAAAGCAAAAATGAACGACTACGTAAAGGAGTCATTGTTTCTTCGGTTAGCTCATTCTAGACCTCCTTGAAAAGCTGAACCAAACGCACTACATGCACGGAAGAAGCATTGCATGGTAAAAATGAGACATATACATACTGCAATTCTTGCTCGGGAGGACTCCTCTGAGATGTTGCTGAATAGAGCACTTCTCCGTTCGAAGATTGCCCGTCAGCCATGTACTGCACTGGGTATATTCTTCTTGCATCTTGGTGACCATTATCATGTGCTGCAAAAAATGTCCCGCTTTTAGACGATGTGACATTTTAATTCTGCACGCAAAATCTCCTACTGGTAAGAAGCAGCAAATTGCTTAATCGCTTAATTCATAAGAACATTGATTCCCGCCCATTCACAGCACTGAGTAATGAATTACCAGTAGCGCGAAGTGAGCGCCGCACGGTTGGAAAACTCTAATGGAACGTGAAGAATCATGGGTTGTGTTGGAAAAGCTGCACTTAGCCTATGGATGGCCACAAATACGCCTTTCGTTTTTCTTTGGAACTGCCAGTCAGCTTATAGTTAGCAGTGACTGTAAGCAATGAACACATTTACGGCCACACGAATGGCAATTATTCTGTCCAAGAAATGCAAATTCATTCATAATCCATTGATTTGGCGTTCACTTACATTGGTCAGGCTACCATTGGTATTGTAGCTAACTTATTGTTAGGAAGGTGTCACTGAACTGAATAAGGTAGTAAATTAAAACCAACTAACCAACAACTGAAATGGATTGACTTGACGTTGCGTCGTGCGCTGGTAAATTTTCAGGCAGCTGTGATTGCATAATTATGATATGGCGGTTGACCGAAGATCCGTGGTCGTTTGGAATAATCATATTCGATCCATTTCTGCTACTGACTTGTCCTTTCCCAGGAACCGAGTGAACCAAAATTGACCTAGCGGAGACGATTTGCGGACTGATGGCTTGCTGATGATGGCTTGCAGCAGGGGCTTTTCGATCAACCGGGATGTTCACGCCTTCAGGGTTGTGTCCCGTTGGGAGAATTGCGATTCTTCCAGCAACCGGCTGTAAAATGTTGAGTATACCACCAGCCAAGCTATCTTCTTCCCCTGATACCTACCGCACTATGTTCAGGGTGGAGGTTCACTGGCGCTTGGGAATGCTTGACTGCAAGTAGAGTTAAGTTGGTGCCGCTTGAGCAAATAGCATGACTTGGAGACGTTAAGGAAGAGTCCTTTGGCATGGGAACAGATCCTGGCACAAGATCCACTTGCGTGCCGCCTTCCATTACAAATTTAAGCTAAATCAAATTTCATTAAATCAGTTTACGTACGGTCGGTTATAGCGCGTTATCTTACATAGAGAAGTGGGGTTTTTCATTATACCTACGGTTCACATGCTTTTCAGTAACGTTTTCGTATGGTAACTAGTTTGAGTAAAAGTTATAACATGATTCTCTGCTCTTCGAGCTAAGAAACAGCTGCGTGAAAATTGCTAATGCATATCTTCAAGCGGAAAAAGTCCTTTGAGACACTTTTGCAGTTCGCAATGGCATTTCCGCGGAAGTCATGTCTGCTCTCAAAAAATAAGACAGGAGATCGTCGTTAGCTTGAAGAAGCATGATATGCGGCCGTCATTCAAAACTATTATCAGATACCTTGAATTTTTGATGCTTTTCTTAGCATGCCATAAACGGCATGGTAATTAGGTTATGATTATCAGTATTATTTGAGCTTTTAAACACTGGGTTTCTTTTAACGGGTCTTGTTTTCATTATGGTTCTTCGTCAAGCACGGCTTGTACCCGTTTGTTCGTAATGTCTGAAATTGACCAAAACAACTCCCTACCAGCGGTTGGATGGGAATTCCCATCCAACCGCTGGTAGGGAGTTGTTTTGGTCAATTTCAGACATTACGAACAAACGGGTACAAGCCGTGCTTGACGAAGAACCATCATATTATTTGAGCTTATCTTTTCAACTCAAAGTCGCTGAAAGCTTCTTGAAACACCGGCATTATGAGACAAGAACTCAGCGGAGAGAATATGAGTCAGCGTCAACGGAAGGGATGCATGATCCCAAAAGCTGATCAAAAAGATTGCCATGGACAAGTTGGTTAGAGTTACGGCTGCTGTGGAACGTGTGTTTCAATACAGGAAACACCTAAGTGTAATTCGTTAGGGCAAAGAACGACGAATGTGCAGGAAAGTTAGGGAAATCTTTTACATGTGGTGCAAAGTCCATCTAAGCAAAGACCAAGGAGTGACGATGAGCGACGTTTGGACGAGTGTAAAACTTTTGCCTGGCTTTCACTCCACAATTGAAATCTATATATCTCAGCTTACGGTAAAGTTCATCAATTGAAATATCAATATGACCCATTACGATCTACGCATTTCTACCAATGAGAGCTAAGTTTTGATTGTTCGTTGCATCATAAGGGTCAGCAGATGACATACTCCAGAAAACGCTGTGACCGCTGGATCAGATTTTGCTGATCGAAAAGCAGCAACGAAGCATTCGGAATCAACATGTTCCGTCGCTATGGTCACGTTCTGGAGGTCAGTACGTGACGTTATACGTGTCATAAATGCTAAGCGGCCTTCAATAAGTGATGCTATCAACGGAAGATATTGCTTCTGAAAGCTTCGTTGGTGTTTCCAGCTCAGTAAAGTCTGATCCAATTGGTGCGATCGTCTCTACAAAACACGAACGGGCGTGAAGTCGACTAATTCCCATAGGAAAAATGTTGGAGTTCTATCAGCGAGAAATTCTTCGACGCTTCTCCCAGCATCCGCTTGTTTGGTGAAGCATTACCATCGAAGAAAATGACTGGGGTGCTTAATAAAGTGGTTGACCGTCAGGAATGGGTATGACTAAAAGACTAGGTGTGGTTGAATTTCGTGGCCCAGTTCCTTCAACTGCAGCAGAGCACTTTGGGAGACCTGCGATTTTGCGGAAGAGGTGGTAATGAGCGATCTCTTCTCCTGTCCAGCAAACAGCAACCATAGCCTGTTTTGGAGGTCCTCCGGTTTGAGAACCGTTTTGGAGATTGGGCCCAGCTCAAGCACTGGGAGGAATTCATGTAGATTTCACTTTCCATTACAAAGTTACATTCGAGAAAAAAGGTCATCTTTTATAGCCAGGAAACAGCAGTATTTTTTACTTTCATTCTCAGCACCGTTTTAACGGTAATCCCCAGTCAGCCACCACTATTCCAGCGAGGGATGTTATTTTCGAATGGCGCATCTCCATGATGAAATTATTTCATGCAACCTCGAGCTATACGCTCGCCAAATCTCTTTTCCAGTATTTCAGGCAGTTGCCGCAGCTTGGCACAGAAAAAATTTAGTAGAATTGCCTGAACTAGCAGGTTTCCCAGTTTCACAGACCAGACAATCCACGGGCGTAATTCCTGGCCAGAAATCCAATAGTTCAATCAGTATTGCAAATCTCAGGCTTTCCAACAGTACCCCATCTTAACGTCAACGCAGAAAGGATGACTAGTCAAGGAAGCTGGGAAACAGCGCAATGAGAAGAACGGACAGGACACTTCTGTTATCTTAGTACAATGAACAAGTTCGCGGAAACGCACGTCTTCGCGTGAACACGCGAACCAACAATATCTTTCACATAGTGACATGCTGATGATGGGGGGGGGCGTTAGCACCGCATGTTTCGTGCTGCCAATTTTGGTTGCAGTCACCTAACTGCTCTTAATAAAATGAATGGGATAATGCCATGTAAATGTAAAACAGAATCCGCTTATGAAACCTATCCACTCAGCTGATACGCACTATTAATAAATGATAGCTGATTAACTGAACGCCTTACGTTTGCAGAGCTATGATTCCTCACAATTCAGTGAGTAACTGACTGCAATTGAAGATCGACGGGCGGTGGCACTCTTTTGGATCTTAAGTGGCAACAATTCGGTTCAAAAGACAAGCTTTCACGCAATCATATCAGAGAAGTAAGTCGACTGCGGTCGTTAAATGTCCTGAACGTTTAATACGACAGTCTGATTGTTAAAATTTGATGCCTGTTCTGCGTTTAACGCATTCAAACGAAAAAACAAGGATCGCTGTGGGGAACAAATGTTTTCAGTAGGTGGCATGCATTAACATTTTTCTTCCCTTGATAAATGGAGTTTTGAGACGGTTTTGTAATTTATTGAAACATGGAACAACTTGAACAGGTATCAAAGCCGTTTTCCACACAACCGAGATTCCCTTTCTTTACAGAAAAACCTGTTTTTAATTAACTTTTTAATTAAAAACCTGTTTTTAATGGCCCAACCGCATTTGGTGCTTATCATTAGAGTGCTGTTGCTACTGCAATCAAATATTCGTAAACGAAATAAAAAACACAGTTGTTTTTGCATAATCTCAATACGCAAGTATCTGGATTGACAATCCCTCATCGTCAAGCCATAAGACAAAGGAATGTTCGGTAGGGTAGCAACAACACTAGCTTGGCTGGAGGCAGGTATTTCCGTTACAGAAGGAAAACGAAAATTCCTTTATCCGATAAGAAACCACGCTCACCGCATCATAAACACAGTCTCAATATTCAAGAATGAAATGGTCCTATTCATTGACTGAAGTGAACGAACGTACGTCGGAGGAATTGAGCCACGTTAATTCAGAAGAATGTTGAGAATGGCATGTACATTGTTAATTGCCGCTTTTCTTACAGGAGGTAAATAAATTTCTGGGCAAAGCGAGGCGTCGTGGACCTGTGTCACAGGCACTGCTTCATAGTAAGGTAGGATCGATAAATTTT
Organism: Trichuris muris; assembly: GCA_000612645.2. Taxonomy (NCBI): domain Eukaryota; kingdom Metazoa; phylum Nematoda; class Enoplea; order Trichinellida; family Trichuridae; genus Trichuris; species Trichuris muris. The sequence goes on along the minus strand of CBXJ02000282.1, from coordinate 17,541,366 downwards.
GAAGTCAACACAACTCTTTGCCTTCCTGATTAGCTAAGCCTACTGATCAAATGCGTTAGATGCTGTGTGCGGAACGAACATTATTTTCGAATAAAATATTACCTGCAAGAAAGGTAGTCGCGAAGCACATTTTACCAATTGTTTTATAAAGAAAACTCACAGCAGGATGTGATTGAATGAAAGCTACGTCCTCCACCTGTCTGGTACTGAGGTCACCACTGAATCATGAGTCACGCACTACCAGCCATTGTCGGTTATTAACGTGGTAGAGGCAGTGATAATTATCCACTACGCTTAGTGGTCGTACTCTCAGGTCATGTAGAAGTACAGCTGGTGAGGGGCTTATTTTTGGATGACCGGGAAAACGTCCGTCCACCGTAATATGACCTTGCTCCAAAATCGAACAATTTTTGAAGACGCCGCATAAATAGGTGAAAGCTACCAGAAACTGCATGTAGTAAAATAACTATATTACGCGGGAGCAGTATCCCATGACTTTCACGCCAGGCAGAGTTGAAATGGGTGTTTACGAAACAGCGCATATAGTGAGAAGCCATGATAAGGACTGATGAGCTAGTCATTAGCATTGCGCAATCCGCATTGTTGTATTAAAGCATAAATTGCGCAACTGGTGCGATTAACTTGTTCACAGAAATATTGCACACTGGTTGTTGAAATGCCTAGTAACGCCATACTGTAGTTGATGACACCAAGAAAGTGACGGTGCAGCTCAGACGGTTTAGGAAAACTTAGGTAAGATGGCTGAGAGTTCAGTCAGTGAGAATCGACTCTGTTAATCAAATGAAAATTTCACTTTGAAGCTACAACGGAGCACGGCACTGCTGCTAGGCTACAAATACTTCCGCTTTCGTGGCAGCCATTGTTCTCGCATGAGAACAACTCAACCGAAATCCGCAGTCACGCTAGGGGCGGCAACGTTTCTGCCAATATATCGAACTCTCAGTAAAAGACACTGACTGAGATCATAGGGATGTCGCCGTGGGATTTATAGGTAAAGACGCAAACGGTGGTAATGTTAGCAACAGGCAACAGCGTAGTCTCACCACGGAAACGCCGTCGCGACGACAGTTATCCACGGAAACGGGACAGAACAACGGTATCCAGGCGAACGACGACAAATGTGCAACCGAACTTCAGTCAAGTTCCGGTGGCTATTAACGCTGCCGATCCTTATGTATGGGACCAATCGCGATGCTAAGACAGGTCGAACAGACATAAACAACTGACCATAACGCTTCAACCTGACAGGCTAGCGTCACTCGTTTCCTAGGTAACAGCACACCTGAAAGCTTCGCCGAGCGTACTGTGACCAGATGTCTAAACTTGGCCAAACGGTGCAAAAGTCAAAGATAAATCTCATTGCAAACATGGCTCGGTTTAATCCAACTGACCATCTTTTCGCAGGTCGATTCGGAAGGGCGAAGTTTTGCTCCCTTAGGTTGGAACGATTACCTTGGAAGTCTACACCCATAAAATCAATAGCAGCCAAATGGGCTGCCGTACGCTCGGTGTGTTTCTTACTGTGTTCGCGTACCATTGACATGAGACCGCGCTAGCACCGCAAACGTTACAGTGAAAGGTACCCATGGCTCTAAGCATTCTGCCTTCGTATCCGCCAACTTGCTCGCGGTGGGTAATGGTGAGCGAAAGCTGAAGTTTTGATCAATAGAGATCAGGTGGGGCATGCTTTGTCAACGCCAGGAAGCTGCTAACTGCACGTTGGATTCGATGGAAAAATGATGCGTGTTAACGACTGACCTTGTCTGGCAGGTGTTGTATCCGGCTACCATAGAATGGTGAACCCCGTTTGACCTTGTTCCTGGCTGTTTCGGTCATGTTCGATGTACTGTTCCCTATACAGAGAATGTATAATGCAATGCATTTACATTTCTAATTAGTACTGGTGCGCTGAAGCTTTTGCCCATGAATCTTTCCCGAACACTACTGAATGAACTGCTACGTTGCAATGATGCTGGGTCGCAGGCCAAAAGGAAATTAAAAGTGTAACCCGCGGAACTGCTTGCCTTCATGGATGATGGGGTAGATCGCCGTGGTAGGCTCACTGAAATAGTACCGAACTGTAGGAAATACTGTAGCCTATATATTTCGAAGGTAGGGCCCCTTGGAGCAGTCTTGGAGGGATTCGTAATTATTTTTAACAACTGTGTACCCGCTGACATTGACCAATAAGTCTGTAAGTATCCCTTAGCTGTCCAAATTCGCCGACGCCGAGGAAAGGCAGTTCTGAAAGCCTAAAAATGAGTTCTTACGTCCAGCAATTATGAATATTCCGTAAGAGAACATGAGCGCTGGAATCCAAAAATGCAGACAGCTTTGAATATCTTTTCTCAGATTAAATTATTGATACTGGCTAAGTCGTACAAGAAGTTGGCGGCTTGCAATGTAGTTGGTAGCTTATTAGTAAAAGTACAATTCTACTAATAAATGTTGGGCGCACTGCGAGGTGCCGCTGAAAAGTGTTAGTTTCGTCAGCAGCATTTCAAGTGAAAATGATCGCCTTTGTTTTCGTTCTAACAATCAGGCCTCTTTTAAACTTTTTCGGTTTGAGGTCCTTTTCGTTCTCAGCAACTATTCGCCTTTGGTCATCATTGCTATCCCAGACATCTTATGCCTTCGTAGAAGATTCCATTAACAGCACGTACACAGTCTCTCAAATAAGCAAAGTTTACGGCGAGCTAAATTTGCTTAAAACAAAAAAACTTTAATACGAATTCAAAAATTTACGCCCTTATTGTTATGGAAAGGTTAATAATGCCCATGAAAACGTTTCTTCGGTTTCTTGCAATTGCAAATTATCTGTTTATTGTGGAGTCATCGTTTGTGCTTCGAAGTGCGGATGTGGTAACGTTGTGAAAGTGAATATTCGCGTTACTGACTTAGGGTGCTGAATTTGCAGCCAATAGTTACCCTTGTTGTTTTTCGGCTGCCAAACTGGGGTGGAGAACTAATAATTCGAGCGTGCTTTTCAGAAGCCCTGAAAAGTCAGCAGAGCTAGTCAGTGTGGCGTGGACAGCGAAAGAGTAAATGGAGATTAGTTCAGAAAATTTCATGATGGAGATGAGCTGCTACAAGATACGAGGTCCGCGGGACTAACGACCACTGTTCGAAGGTCATTGTCGAAATAGTTCCAAGGATAAACTACTAATGCATGAGAAATAGGAGAAAAATTTTACGTTATCTATTCAATCGCCTCTGCAACCAATTGAAAGGAATAAAAAGCTTGACAAATGGGTGCCGTACTGAATGACCGCATGATGCACTAATCAGCCGTTATACGGACTGCTCTCTGTGCTCTTTCTGCGTAACTACAATGGACCACTTGTTGCTCATGTTGCAGTGCAACGGTGAAGAACGGATTCCGTAAGATAGCCGAAAACTTTCTTTGCACTCCCTTAATTGAGGTCTGGCTCCAAACCGGTTCTCTGAAACGCTGGTGAACCATGAAAAGTTGCGATCATTGTCAAAGAACTATCCATTTCAAACCAAATTAGTACGACTATCACCGTTTAATGTCGACAACAATTTCGGAGCTTTCGGGGTTGCTCACACCCCGTCATCAGCGATAAAGACGCTCAAATTATGAACCTCAGATGTACTATTGCTGTCACAATTAGTTTTAAAAAAGAAAAGTTTAAAAAAAGAACTACCCATTAAAACTTTACAAAACTTGGCGAAACTGTCTGCACAGGGGAGTGCTGTCAGAAAATAGGGAAATGGTCCAAGAATTGCAAGGCTAACATCCGGAATTGGTCAGCAAAAAGGACTCACCACCTGTGAATTATAACGCAAGACGATATTTCGCAGAAACGATTTGATGAAAGTTGGAAGAAAACGGTACCGTGGGAACAGCCACGTCTAAAGGGGGCGCTTTGAGGGAATATGCGCGTTAAAGTTCCAGTAGCAATGTTATGACTGCCGGCATTTGTCAATCTTCTGTTCTGCTGTTAACAAAGCAGCCGGTCAATGATCCTTAAAGCGTGGGTAGGGTGAGCTTTTGAGATTCACGAGATTGCGTTAAAATTATGATGGAATAACGGCGAAAAGTTGTCACGCCTTTGATGCGCCGCCCAGTTACAGTATGGTATGATCACTTCCCAGTGATGGTGCGTGTAAGGTAGCAGTTCAATTGTGTAATGAGGTGAACTGTTCGAATGACAGTGCATCAAGGAGCCCTCAAACTAGGAGACGGTTTTTAGCTGAAATGGCTTAGATGTGGAATGAAAGCGACCCAGTCTGCAAAAAGTTCTGTTAAAAAACAGGTTTCCATTAAAAGGCCAAATATCAAAGCCCAGATTGCTACTGCCCTGTTCAGCATGCAAAAGATTATGTCTGTACTAGGCGACATTGGGATGTGAGACTTGAAATTCAGCAATCTATCAGGGTTTCTCAATTTTCTATAAACTATTATGATTAGATTGTTCTGCTCTCTTATAACCAGTGAATGCAAGAAAGATCGTCTCTGTTTTCTTTCCTTGTCTATTGTTATTTTAATGTCATAAGAGAATAGATTATGCAAGGGTTCTGGAAACTGTTTTCGGAACATATATTCATCAGTAGCTTCAGATCGCAAGAAGTGATTGGAAGAAACAATTGAAGACTCGGCAGTCGTCGAATAGTCTCATTGTACATACGAACTGCAAACAAGAATGATAAGCCCTGAGAGCGTGTTTCGCGCCCAAACGATTAAAGAGGCGGTTTTCTCATTAGGCGCATCCCCTCTTGTTTCAGTAGAGACAGGAGAACTGGGCGAAGGCGAGGTGTGAATCGATCTGATTGACCAAACCGGTTGCTGCCAAACAGCTGCCTGACCCTATGACCTTTACAATTCAACAGAGTTGTCCCGCACAAAACATGGTCATGTATAACGAGATTGCACTAATACACGATTTACAAATTTAGGAAACGCCTTATAACGCCACAGTCATTTTCACTTGCGCGAGATTTTGAGTCCAGTCACGTGAGCAGATGTATAGCAAGTAATGCTGCTATGCGATATGAGCAGGAAGCACCAGCTAATAGGGAATAATTCACCTGATGCAACATCAACTAACTGAATTCAAAAGACAGGTGAAAATGCCTAAAAAGAAACTCCAGCGATCACAATGTAAAATGGCCCATCTATCGCACTATATAATAATTATTTCCGGTTCACTAATATTTTACGTCAGGTAGTTACCCAGTTTATGACTATTAATGGATACTTGCGGTATACGAGGGAGCTTGAGCATAAATGCATTGTCTGTTCCCATATTTGAACGCTCAGCTTTGAATCTCTGCTTTCTTGCGTTGCATATCCCATATATAACCTAAAATAATATAACCTGAGTTTTATGAAGGACAAATTTTCGCATCGAAAAGCTCATATCACGATATTATTTTTTTGACGCCATAAAAAAATAAATTTGAGAATCCAGCGAATTTTTATTTTTCGAAACTCATATCGAACCATGCTGGAATTCATAAGAACATACCTTTCATTATGAAGTCTAAGTCTGAAACAAGATTAGTCAGTAGTTAGGAAACGATAGGTGCGCATTACAACGCTGCAATACGACAATGCGACTTCTTATATTTTGACAAGTTGCTCAGTCAGGCAATTCACCAAATAAGTGATTTCCCAGAGCTTCGCGATCGCTGGAAAAGAAGTATTCCCGCCAAAGACTTGTGAACCTGTCATAGCTGATTGTGCAGTCATCTTCGTTCTGAAAGCAGAGAAATCTTGTTTTGCGCTTGCAAATGAGACTGAGAAAGCTAGCAACAATAATCTGTGCAACGAAAATTTTTTAAGTTTGGAAAGGTAAGAAGAATCAGACTTATTTTCAAAACGTTAATGAAGCAGAAGTAACGATTGCTTTAGTGAAAGCAAATTTTCACTTCATCACAGCATAGAGCAAATAAATGCGTGCACGTTATTGTTAAGTCGAACTTTGTAACGGGTTTTTCAGTTCAACCGAATCGAGGAATCACGGGGGTTCTACCCGCTGATCAACGCGACGTTAATGGAGAAAGATGTTTATTTCCAAAAACGTGAAAAACAGTGGCGCGTGACGGTCAGGAAAGCGGAGCATTCGGGCCAACCCAGGCACGTCTTGAGCGCGGTCTGTGATGTTGTCCCTCCCCCAGGATTGGCTTTCAGGGAGAGCCCCTCCACTCAACCGAGCCACAGTGGAGACCGTCAGATCAAATCTAGATCTCTCGAGACTGATTGCACCGTGGCCGGTCGGGTATAAGAGCTGTTCCCTTACCTACCATCCTCGGAGGAGGCACATTGTCCAAGAGTGCCCAGGTGACCATCACGCGCCACTGTTTTTCTCGTTTTTGGAAATAAACATCTTTCTCCATTAATGTCGCGTTGACCAACGGGTAGAATCTCCGTGATTCCTCGATTCACGTGCACATTATTAATGATATTTGGGGGTAAGGGTAAGAAGCTTTAAAATGTGATTCTTAAAATCCTACTGTATCACGAAGTTCATATGAATCTGCTCTCCATTAGCATTTGCGTTTGCTTTATTAAGTAAATACATTCTTCTGCATATTATCACGTTCCCGGTACTTTGGATGTCAACTGAAATAATACTTGATTGTGTAGAATAGGCATTTCCAAATGCGGTTCGTTTCATTGTGTGAAGTCAGGGATTTCTTATGCAAGCGGCCTCTTTCTGCTGATTTGAATTGATCGTAGCATCAAGAAACCGTAGCATCAAAATCGTGTGAGTCATTTGTTTGCATAAGCTTCCGGATCATTCCTGCTTAAAAGCATTTGCGCAACGCGAGCCTGTCTCCGAAAGTTTGACCATGATTATGGCAACATGAAATCTATGCTTCTAGATTTCATGAGTGAATCTTTCTTCCGAATCCTTGTCAGACTCTGTCTGTCTGACTATTAGCGTGAAAACGTACGACGCAACTAACGGGAGATTACAGCGTGCTTTCAACGAGATGAAAAAAGTTGAACGTTTCAATGTTACACCTGTTCTTCACCCTGGAAAATTTGCAATTGAAGAATGTGGAAACATTTTTGACACCTGGGCGTTGCGTACTGATGTAATTTATTTAATATAATCTTGCTTGACAACTGGGCACCATTTTGGTTATCTTCTATTATTCATCCGGAGGTCTTGGCACTGCCCCTGACTATTTCTCACAGTCAAAATAAATATGATCGCACCATAGGAACCATGATTTATGCAATCACATATATATATATATATATATATATATAAGGAAAACGCTGAGGGAAAGTAAGACGCTGATAGCTTCGCCTTTGGAATGCAACCTATTTTGAACGAGCAGCCTGCCGTGCTCTATCAACATGAAATCTTAACTTTTCATCAGTATCCCAGCTTTTGAGGAACAAGTGTATGCTGTACGCACTACTGTTGCAGTACGGTTTAATGTTGCCGTGGACTTATCCAAGTGAATTTATTAATCAGTTTTGAATGGACTCGAGAAGCTGACTAAAATCAGTGGCATTATGACGGAGATTTATTGTTCTATGAATTCTGTATGCTTTATTGCTTCTGCACTGTCTGTAATGAAATGCTTTGAACTTTTGAATAATAAACAAGAACGTATAGAATTACGCGCATTTGAGGTTTTGGAAGTTTAAGGTAGCGCAAGGAGTATCTCATGTCTCCTAACGGAAGGACTGGTTATTTTAGTGAATTGAATTATTTGTGACATGTTGATCCATCAAACTCTGAAAAATATTAAGAGTTTATACTTGTGTTCTTCTTAGGCAAGAGACAAGAATGGTGAACTCACTGTTGAAGGTGCTCAACTTCTATGACTCACTCAAGAGGTTATCATTGCCCACCTTAAAAAACGCATTAATGTTTACACACCTTCGTCATCAGCTTGAAAGCTTCCCTAGCGCTCTCTTCATCTAAGCCGCAGGTTTTCATTCCATCAACAAATTCAGGAAGATCAAGCTTACCGTCACCTAATAAAAAACGTGACATTTACGCAATGAAAGTCAATATTAATAGCTTACAAGAAACGTCGAACAATTTGAACATGAATTCCATATACTCATTGATCCAATCATTTTCCACCTTTGGATTCAAGCTAGACTGCTTCAGAAGTTCGCACCATTCTGTTAACTGTATCTTTTTATCATTGTTGATATCTGTCAGTGCCACCAGTTTGTTCCACAATGGCTTCATTGTATTTCTGGTCAACGTCATTTGCTCCGAGTCCGCTCCATAAAGGCTTCCAACTCTCTGTGAATATATAATACAGATTATGAGAAGATAGCAGTGACGATCTCGTTAGCAATGGTGATGAATCAAGTATTGACTGATTAAGAAGTTTACCTTAGTGATTAGGTAGAAGTCACCCCAGTCAGCTTCTTGGCTACTGCTGTTGTCTAAATAAAAATTGGAAGCTTCCAGTTAACTTTTCCATTGGTATCATACTCACCAAATAAACGTCTGAAAATGGTTTTCCATTTCTTCAGCACGAAAGGATCGGTTGTTCCGTCAGCCTAAAATTAGAAAAGATGTTCTAGAGGAAGAACTACGGAAAAGATTACCATGTAATTGACAGAAGCACCGTTGAGGCTAGTTGAATTGCTAAAATTTTATCGCTCAGCCGATGACGCCGGCTTTAACATTTCTATTATACAGTGAAACCGGCTGCAAGGCAAATAGAAGTCACTAGAACCTAGCTATGCGGTTTCGCCCCTTTGAAACGAAGTCTAGTCACTATGCATAATACAGCTGAAGCTGTTACGGAACTAAAATTTTCTCACCCATTGAAAACTTGCTGTACTCCATTCAGTACATGCTTTCAGAAGTATTGAAAGGAATCTGCCTAGTGGACTTGAAAATACGTCATTGTTACTAAGTCAATAGCATTCAGAAAACCTTTTAATGATGCACTGAGTCTGATCATCTCCATTAGTTCATCAATGCAATAACTGTTGTTTAACTGCCTACTCTCTCATTATCAGTGTCACTCCACCTTTAGTCGCTATGCGTAGGCTTAACTGAAGCAGTTCCAACTGCTTGGAATGAACTAATATTTACTACAGTATGATGAAATCAGATAACGGCGAAACCAGTTCGGCCGCCCATTCAGTACCGTCTCGCAACGATATGGTGTTGTCTCTTCAGACTCGACGATTGGAATAGCGCTTTACAAATGTTCAATGGGACAAGTTGTTTTGGATGGCATAGACGCCTGGACAACAGCTGTACATGAATAAATGAATTGTTTTGACGTTGTGACGTGAATAATCCTAACCACTTGAAAGGATTTCGACAATAACAAAGTTTAGGGCAGCATCACTGTTTGATATTAGGATAAAACCGAAGAAAAACGAAATGCGAATATTTGTAATAAATTGATCATGTCTGATTAATCTAAAAATGGTTGCCCTCAAAGGTATTAGCAATTTACTCTTATAATGTTAATAAAGAATGAACTTTACAATTGATTCTAACGCTTCGCATATTAGTACACATTAATACTATCTTATACGGAAAAGCCTATTACATTCATTGAGGTCTTTCAGGGTATCAGTAATTACATGTTACCCAAAGCAAACTTATGATAGCACCAATTTGTTTATGTGTGTTTCTTGAGCCTTGTCCTGCCATCCTGTCATGTGACTGTTTGAATATACTTGCTTAATTCTTAGCAAACCTGTCAACTCCCGGCTAATCACGGCGCACTGACCTCTATTGGGGCAAGAAATACGTCATAGGAAGTGGCTCTCCTTGATGCTGTGATGATGAAAACGGCTCCCGTGACACAGTGCTCTAGGAATGAAATCGCGTGAACGATGAGGAAAGTGCCCAGCAATCATGCTAACCTTCATGGTGCCGTATATGACCTCTTTCAGCTCCAGTTTTTGCTCTCACTCTTGGTATTCAACTATACCAAGAGTGAGAGCAAAACTATTGAGCCTTCCTTCAGAAGTCCCTTTCTGAGGGAATCAGCCTAATTTACCAACTCACTATGATAACGGAGAAAATGGAGGAGTAAGTAAGTAGGAAATCATTTCCAATGTTGGCGCTAATTACAGCAACTTAAATTTGCAAACAGAATTGCTTTATAAGTAGTACCAATAGTTAAAAATACAATACTAAGCAAATAATAACTATCTCTGACGGAAAACGTAAAAAACGGATTATCACACAATCTCCAAGGTAGCGATTCCATCCTGTTTATCAGTTGTCAACTACTACAGTAGAACTAAAGTTACAGCACGAAACTTTCAAGACAAATTCGCACTGTCATCAGCCTACGATGCGTCTGAAAAGCAGGAAACCCACTTTATAGGTTTTGCGCAGTGATGTTCATAACGAATGAGTACTATGTGCTATTCGTATGAAAACCTAACTGCTTCGCTCCTTGACATGGCATGCAAACCAAAACGAGCACCAGAAACAACGCCCAGAAGGAAACCCGCTATGTCAATTCTGGAACAGCGATTTCACTCTTATCAGTAACTGCTAATTAATTCTTTAATCATTAACCCCTTGCTCAATGAATAACAAACAATCGTCTGGAAAATATGAAACGCTTTGCTAGGTTATCATTTAGCTTTCAAGCAGTTCCTTCCGTGAACCATTTTACCTTCTGTGGCAACCTGCATATCAAATGAGGATTTATTGCCAGCCCAACTACCATAAGTTGATATTTCGGCAAATTCGAATGTCCTGCTTAATGATGAGCTTTCGAACATGAATTATGGGCATTTTCGTCTACCTTCCTTTCTTCATTTCAAAAGTGCTATAAATGGCCGTGTACACGCGGCAAAAGTTTGTTCAACTCCTCATGGACGCATACCAACGAAACGCGTAGCAGAAACCTGCTAAGCAAGATTCCCCAGTACGCATGAGCTAGTTGAAAATAAACAGAAGGCAGAGTCGTGAAAAATATTGAATACAGCTCCGCAGGACGACCAGTTGATAAACATAACATGCCAGCAACCATAAGAGCAACTGATCTCAAAAACGAACACCTTACCAAAGGGTTACACAATTTTGCTGGGAATGATTTGACGGTGATACTGAGTTCACGAAACCATGCTATCATAACTTAGATACCGGCAGACCAGCGCTTCCTGGATCTTCAAATACGCCGTTCAAGCTTTCCGTGTGGTACGATTCGCCGAAACCTATCTGTGCGTTTACTTTCTATTCTCATATAATGCGAAGCTTTCACGTGTCTCTTCAGTTGTTACCAAAGCCACCACACGTACGGGAAATTATTTATCGATATGCAAAACAATGCTTTTCAAAATTTTGCTTAGTATAAAAAGCATTTCGTACTTATAGCGGGAACAGTTTCATTACTTGCAGACCTTTCACGGCGGATGCCTGTTCCATTGAAAATTCCTTTTACTAATCACAGAAAACACCGCAAAGCTTACGGATCATACCGTGGTCAGTTATCCGCACATGTTGTTTGCTAATAACAGAGTCAACACTTGAGCCTACAAGCTCCTCCGCTCGAATGAAGATATGGCCTGAAAGCACCACGGTGTTATTTTATAAAATCTGTTATGTAACCCTATCAACTACTTATTGCATTACTCTCATTGGAACCATACCTGCGAATCGTCTGACAGGGAATCAGTGTTAGTTAGTTCTATGATGTTGACTTGCGCGTACTTTCGTGCTCAATAAACGCTTACTACTCTCGCTCCCGTCCACCTCCGGATCCTCGACACAAAAGACATAACAACAGCTAATACAGACTTTCAGTGAAACGCGATAGAACCATAAAGGCCGTCTACCGAATGTGTAGGCATGCCGTTCTTAGTATGCACTGCTGACCCTCACCGGAAAATATCGCCGCTTGGACCTTGTGCCCCTACAGAAGACGCCGTACACTGGGTGCGGCATGTTCAGTTCGTGACGAACGCTTACTCCTGCAGTTGCAGCGACCAATGCACCATCTGCTCTTAGCGCTCAAGGCATGCGGGGCAGTCCTCCCTGCAATTCAACATAGAAATGAGGAGATTACTCGCCTGCACGTATTTTCTTCATCCCTCATGCGAGGGCGCGCGTTGGACGACGTGGCGAGTGCCACTGATTATGCAAACGAGACCTTTGTACTGTGTAGGGCTTCTTCTTAGCGGAGATGAACGCTGAGCGCTGCATGTAGTGTAGTCTGTGGTCGTAGGGGCTGTGCTAAATATGGCTCTGGATACCAAAGTCCGTTCGTGGTGTTTCTTAGACCAGTGTTGTACACAGGGTATGTGGCAGAATGTCAAGTTGCCGTCACTGCATCTATTCATACGAATGCACTGAACTTTTGCGCCAACGCATCTCCCACGCCACTGTGCCTTCATAAGCATGTGAATAAATACTGTCGGCTATGTGAATTGTCATACCTGCTATGTGCTCCTCCTTCTTGATGTAAAATATCTCCATAGTGTTCCTGTGACGTCATTCCGGTTCGGCAGTTGTATGCTTTGCTATTGTGCTTCACTGGAGGTCTGTGTTCTTATGATAACGGAGAGTATTGATGCGCAGATCCTGTGCATCTGAGGCCTCTGTTGTGTACCGTTAAACCCTGACATCTAAGCCCACACATATGAATGAGGTGAATTTCTTGCGGACGTGTCTTCCCTGTTTCCTTCTCTTTTTTGAGCCTGAGCACATGTTAGATGTGTTAGTTAGATTGATTGCTGGAGATCTCAAGCTCTGTATGTTTTTACCTTTTGATTTTTTACATTGTGCTACTTGTGTCTGCTTCGCAAAGCATATGTTCACTATGAATAATTTACAAGCAGTGCTCACTCGTAAGTTTTGCCAACCGTATGGAATGATAACCACTTATTAAAGGTAACCCAGTATTCAACAGTTACACTTGTTGAAAATGGATGAAACCCAGGCAATAAACTACTATGGCAAGCCAAAATCCTGAGAAGTTAATTATATCATATTTTGCATGAGAAATTATGTTGCAATGAAAGGACAGCTTTTGCATTGGAATTCGCGTGCATAAAATATGAGGTTGCTCGTAATCTCAACTTTGAACCTTTTCTTTGATGCACCCACTCCTTGACCTGTCAGGAATTTAATGTCCTTCTATTTTGTTCGTTGGACATTAAACGCTTCCACTGCTTGGCAAGCTACCATTGAGTGGATCTCCCGGAGATAGTCGGGATTCATTATGCAACGCACCAAATAATAAATTGACAAATTCTTGATACTAAAGTTGCGCCCTTCTTAAATGTAGATAAGATGCGCCCCATTATTGAAGTGCTTCACCTGAAACTGAGCATACCGTCACGCCGTCATGCTAAAAGCAAGTTCGAAATGAAAAGGCTCTATTTGGAGACTATATCGGTAATTAGGATAGTGCGCACAACTTTTTTGTCTTGAAAGAAAAACCGATTTAATCTAGCCAAATGGTATGAGGGCATTGCTTTGCATCATTGCTCCGAATAGTTGCAATCCTGCCCCTCAGACTGAACAATGCACTGATGGACGACAAGTGTGAGTTAAAACTGGATAAACATTTCGTCAATGATGACGAGGGAAAAGGATGCGTTGTTTTCACATTGTTAGCCTTTACCTTTTGCTCGCGCATGTGGAAGTGTATGATAATGCAAATTCCCGTGGCATACTACCTTGTGGCCTCGTGAGTTTACGCTGCGCTTGCCACCTGAGGCATTATGTGTGAATGGCAAGAATTCAATTTTTGGGACAAGTAAAGTGGGTCCATTATTCGCCGTTCGCGCCAAACAAATCGATAGATTACCGCAATTTATTGCGGCGCACAAGTTTATTGGTGCTAGCATTAAACTTTTGCTGCGCTTGTTAGCATTCTTTGGTGTCATAGTCATTTGGTGCTCTGAACTATCCACCACAAGTGAAGGTAACGTCTGTTACGTCATTGCTAACTTAAGAGCTCTGCCCTCTGACGGTTACGGCACGAATTGCGAATATGGAGCTCATTCATGTGCTCCTCAAAAGAAAACCAACTTGACGTATGTGGCGTCAAATTTAGGAGTTTAAACTAAGATATTCCGCTGCGTGACGTTGCATCATGCACGTTGAGCAAAGTCGTGGCATGTTTCAGTTATGCTGAAAGGACTACCTAGGGTAACTAATTCAAAAGAACAAAAACAAAATGGAGCTTCTGGGAGTTGCGACAACTGTGCTATGATGCCCTAACATGGCGCCCAGTGCCATATGGTTTGTCAATCTTAACGGACGGTTCGTCAATACGGTAGTACGTGAGTTGCTGATAAACAGCTCTTCGTGTTGGCAGCTGGCAGTGAGACAATGATAATTCGGGAAGCAGGTTGATTCTCCAGAATGCTTACGCGTTACGATCATACTTCAGGCGAATGGTGCAACACAAGAAAAGCGTTGAGTCCTGCGGTTGGAGGAACTTGGTTTCTTAAGAGGAAAACGTGCTGCGCTTACGAAGTTTCATGAATGCGTTTTTAAGCTTCGAAATTCTCTCTGTTGTGAATCATGCTGCTTCCTCACGAGCCGTAATCTGAAGCGTCCCCAGAAGTGGCATTAAGCATGAACGGCTTGGCCAGCAGAAAGCGGGTGTTGAATCAACGGGGCAACCATTAACAGAAGGGTGAGAATCGTCGGCTAAATGACAACTTGCACTTTCGATTTAGCGCAATATGGCCTACCTTCAAAAAGCTAAACATTCGCGGCAAAGCATTCGGGTATGCTAGTGCAACATTTTCATGAACAATTGAACGTCAACTATCTCAAAAGGCTCTATCCCATATGACAATCACAGTCTGTACTCTCAACCCTGGCTATTCAGAAAGTGTTGATGTTAAATGGCCGTTTGCTCTTTAGTTTAATAAATAATCAGTGCTTCTTGGGGTTTTCAAAGCCAATTATATTGCATAATCAGCGCGCATATAATAGCTGCGTGGGCACTCACGAAGGGAAGTGCCAGTTGCAGTTATACGAATGGCTGCATCAGACGGATAGCTGGGCTGGATTCGTTCCACGTTCAGCAATTGGGTATGCCATGGTTCGTTGACTATGTTGGGTCATGTCGGAACACATGCTGCTTGCCGTCAACGGCTGCCATGATTCACTCTGAGTGAAGCCGTCATTCCTATTGATTGTTCCGTGGCGTCTGATGAGCCCGGCCTTTATGATCTTTGTTTCTAAGACGGGATATTGCTTCATCTTGCAGTTCTCACTTGCAAACGCTTGAGCATTTCTCTGCACCTTTCGTTTTTAGTATTCCGTCCTTCCAATACCCCTGTTTCCGCATTTGGCGCCAAAATTAAGGTCGACGGCATGCCGCTGATTAGACCATTTATTTTAAAGCATTGATTGATGGTATTAAGCGAATGTTTTATAAAATTACGCTATAAAAAACACCACACGTCCTGTGCCACTCCTGAGAGTTTCTTCACTCCCACTGCTCACATGCCAAGCGGCATTGGATTGGACTGGATTAAGCACGACCGAAGCAACGTTGCCACAATTGGTCGGCTAACTTGTAGTTCCGTCAAGCGAATTTTGGCATGCCGAAATCCCGTAGTATCATTCCTACTTTCTATTGATTTTTACCGCTACAAACGTTCATTTACGTCGGGCTAGGCGAAACCGCTGGCGCCATTGATTTTCCAACTTGAAAAGTGAGCTTCAGAAACAAGGATGGTTATTTCGGTTTCTAATGCGCAACTTGTTACTGGCGTTTAATTTCCACGAGAAGGCTATTTGGCGAAAGATTGAATTAGATTGGTCTCCGCCGTAAGTGTTCAAAGTTGGCCGTCGCTGAACACGTTAAAAGAGCAAGCACTTCACGGCGAAGCGTAAGTCACTTGCTTGGCGATTGCGGCGACAGGTTAAGGAGAGGTTATGATCAATGCGTGGCAACTTGGTCAACAGGCCGACAGCGGACAACATTTGATTACCTTACAGCTTTCATCTAGCAGCTTATAGAATTACGAAAGGCAGTCCGTGAGCAATTGAGAATTGCTAAGCCTAATTTGTTTGCTCTTGGCGGGATCTTTTGGAAAACTCGCTGCAGGTGCCATCGGCATGCCACTAGCAGCAGCAGGATTACGCAATGGATGATGAACTGAAGGAACTGCTTCTTGTATATTGGTGAGTACGTTTCGAATGACCACCCTTGACTTGCGCTTCCAGTGAAAGTAACTGACTGCGGCTCCTGAGCAGCTAAAGTAGGTATCCTTCCAGGGGAAGATCACTTTGGGTGGTCGGCTGACTACGAGATCTTCTCCACGGACGCAACTAGTTTGCCGAATTCAATGTTTATTAGCTCTGCAGTCACACAAACTGCGTTTTGCCAACTGGTGGGCAAGCAGCTTGTTGGGATACAGGACATCCAACGCTGAACGCATGATTTAGTTAATGCATTCAGGTCCCTCGTGCTCTGTCATCAGCTCCTGTCAGCGAGTGGATGGCAAAACACGGTTTGCATGATTACAGACCAACTAGACGTCGAATTTCACAGGCCAGTTGAGGCAGTGTAAGGACCATTCAATGAAACTACATGAGCTTTGTACGGTATTCATTGCCTGCTTGTGTTTCAATGATATGCCTCGTCGACTCTCTGCTGCCTAGATTGCTTCCTGCCACCGTCAGAGCAATCGCCGTTTGCAGAAACACAATAAAGAAACATTTTTTAAACTGAAACAGGCAGTTTGACCTTCATCCGCAGTCGAGCACGTCAAGTCATTTCCTATGTGCCTCTTTTGGTATTCGATTGTAACTTATTAAGGCTAATGCCATGCAAGGCAGTGCGAAGCAGCGATCAATGCCACATCGGTTATCCCGTTCGTTCGCCTCAGCGCAAAGTTGGGCGTTCGTGGTAAAAGTTCGCTCAATTCACCTTTCGGTTCAGCTTGCCTTTCCCTAATGGCATCGCTGCTAACCCCTTGCAGCCGTCTGTCAAATCAGCCCTTTCGAAAACCAGTTTTTGCCTTCCGTTGAATGGTGTACTCCGTTCGATCCGCTAATGGTTGCATTCTATTGCGCGTTGGTTGTAATGCTTGGAAAGTGGAGATGATCAATACACTTCGGCCGCTTGATGGCAATTGACACCCAGATTATTACAATTCTCTGCCCTCCATCAACCACGGTACATCAATTCAACCATTCCTGGCATAAGCAAACATTAGCAATTACCGAGCATTGGAGCCAGCTTGGTGAACTGCTTGTGGAATTTCGCGCAGGCTAGCGGCTCACGTCCATTCGGTCGGAGCAAAGGCCAAACGGTCTAGCAGGTGGTGTTCACCTAATTCTGCTTTGGAATCTCGTGAACACCGAAGTGACTGCCGATCGGACGAGCACCTTATGCATTTTCCTCGCCCCTCAGCACTTGCGCAGAAGGTAAGCTTGACCGCTCCTATTTCGTCCCCTATGAGCGCGCCTGCCTTGAACGGTTCAATATTGCGTCTATTCGATGGGCTGCCTGTTAATCAATTTTTCCGCACTTAAAAAAGCGTTCCCGTAAGCAGAAGTTTGAAGATGTCCCTGTCAGGAGTTGCTCAGTTCGGTCGGTTCACCCCACGTGTGCGGACCACTTTGCTGCAGCCTGCAATCGGCATCATCGAACTCAAGCTTACGCGAAGTTTCGCTGGCCAGCGCACAGCCGCAAGAGCGTACATCCTGGAACACCCATATACACACGGGAAAATTATTTTCGTCACAGTTATCAAGGCTATCTATCAATCTAGGGATATAAATGAGCTGCCATTCTATTCACCTCCTGAAAGTCATTCCGTTTGGTTTGTTCTGTGGCAACAAGGAGGTAATTTTAGTACACCTACTCCCAGTCCTCCCTATGCATCATAAATAGAACAGGCGGGAAAGAAAGGTGCACATCTGCCTATACCACTGCTACGTGTTGATGGTCCGCTGAAAGCAGTAGCCTCTGCTGAAAGGTCCTCTTTACCTCTGCTACCTGCAAGAAACCCTCTTGGAACCTCAGGTGCGCAGTGGACGGCGAAATGGCCGACTGAAGCTTCGAGTCAGCGCAAAAAGCGGAAGCGCAGTGAACTTATGTTAGTCCTGCGGGCCTGGCGTTGTCCACGGATTTTATCGTTCAATGAAGTCGCAAAATGTTTCCGGGAAAATGTTGTTCAGTTGATTGAAGTCGCTCAAAGTGGTGTACTAATCTTCGGACGCGGGAACGCTTCTTTGCACCCCGACAAATGACGTCATTTTGTGAGGAAATTTAGAGACCCGCTAAAACGATACCTCATTTTGTCGGTTAGCCGTAGATCGTGAACATCGTCGAAAAATTGTGCATGCTCACAGACTATGCGGATGGCTTGTGCACATGAACAGGTGCGCGGTGCCAGTCGCGCGAACGTGAACTTGGGTGCGGAGTGGATATTTCCAAGAATACGCACGCAATCTGATTTTCAAAGCATTCAGCCTTGTTCTCGCAAGGCGAGTTTCGAATCCCCCTTTTGCTGTGCTCATCGACGCATTGTGGAAAATGAAAGGAGCCGCTTCGATTTCCTGTCGCAGGTGGTTTACTTCATAACAATTGATGAGTGTCGAGCTAGTTTCACGTTATGCAATTTCACGCCCCACTGTTTCGGATGTCAACATACCTGGCACAATAAGTTCGTTTATGCCATGCGTTTGGAAATGAAAACCTGCTGCCTTCACGGCCGGTTTGCTATACCTAACATGAAGGGCTGCTATGCTTGCGTTTACCTGTGAATGATTAATATTAGGTGTTCATCATAAGGAAATAGGCACTTCCAGAGGAGGCAATGCCTAATTACACTTGCTGCAATCTTTTACACCCTGCGTGAACTTGTGTCCAGGCGTGCGCTAATTATTAATCACGTTTGGTAAGCGAATGCGAAGTTCTCATAACTGAAAATTACTTACGGAATGTTTCAACCCGTTAAAGCGAAGAGAAATACAGCTTTATTAGCGAAGCTTTCGGGAACAAACCTTTCCCGTCCTCAGCGCAAAACGTAATACGCGCTTACGTTTTGCGCTGAGGACGGGGAAAGGTTTGTTCCCGAAAGCTTCGCTAATAAAGCTGTATTTCTCTTCGCATTAACGGGTTGAAACATTCCGTAAGTAAATTTCAGTTATGAGAACTATCACGCCCGTTCGTAGAAACAGTATCTTCGAATGCGAAGTCTCAGAACTGACGAAATGCTCGAAATTAACTCATGTTGCACATGGTTAAATGAACTTCTATAAAGGCTAGTTAGCCAAACTGAACATGCATCCCTTACCTTTCGAAGGAGAAGCTTCGCTAATGTGCTTATTCCTCGACGAATTGCTTCAGTCATACAGTTGCCTGAGCGAACCTTATCCAATCCCAATGGCTTTGCACGTTTCAGGTACAAATGCCTTATCTCTTTGGCGCTGTGTTGCTTACGGTGCAGTCGCAGAAAAATATGAAACGGAGACTTTGGATTGAAATGCGATGTTTCGCCATGCAACTGCAATCCCGTTGATAGCCATTCTCAAAGTCTATTCAAAAAATGGAAGCAGTGCCTTGTATCTTGCGCAATGGCAATAGCCTACCTGTTTACGGACTACTCATACGTCAAACGCAACATGAGCAAGTCTTGCAGCCTTTCCTTTCGGCAGCAGTGAACGGCAACACCAAGTCGGCGGCATCGAGAAGCTGTCAAGGAGCGCAGCAGAAACTGAATAATGGATCACGGAATGCTACGAAGACAAGCAAACCATTGCTCACAAATGAGCAGTTGGGTCACGTGGTAGAGGGAAGCGGTGCCAAGCATTTGGCAGCACGTCCATGTCACAAATCCTATCCAACCATTCTGCCTAGAAAATGTGCGACAAACTTGCAGGTGGTGAGCTTGAGCAATAATTGCAGCACAGTCTCTCCGGGAACAGTTAATGTAAGTTCAGTGTACATTCCCGCCGCAACTGTACAGCAGCTCCAAAAGCAAAACAAGCCTCTTTCCGCCAATGCAAATACTGAGCAGATTATCAGTCAGCCGATCGCGGTAGGGAACTGCTTACCCACCTGCATTGCACCTCAGGCAATGGTGGTTGAGCCTAACAGTCAGATTCATTGCAAAAAGAGGCTGCCTACAATGGACCAATGCAGCCAATTGAAGGAACGCAGCGACAGTGGCGATTGCCCAGTTGCTACGACATACTGGTATGCTCAGAGAGAACAGAAGAGCGAGCACGAGCTTTCCGGACCATTGGATTGTTATCGCGACCATCAAATCGCTCCTCCTTGCACAGAGAATGGGACATACGGAAGTTACGATTTTGGAAATACCCTGTGCGGTAAACCTGTGGCAGGTGCGAACAAATTTATGAGTGATACCAGATGCAGCAGCAAGGGTTCCCAAACAGACGAAATGAGCTATTCAGATCGCTACCTTCAGGACACTGATTGGAACGACCTCAGCACTGTTGCTCAGGATTGTACAAGCGATGGTATAAGTAGCCTTCACCTCGTTAGCGCATTTAACCGAGCTTACGCTGATGAACGTCAAGATGATTCACAACATGGCATGTCGACCATTCATGGTTCCCATCGATTGCCACCGGTGGTAGTTCATCCCGCGCTCAATGGATTGCTTGAAGGTAGCCACAGTTCCGCATCTGCTGCAGATGCAGTTTCAGCGCTGGGTCCAATGGATCAACATGCACCGATGGGGATATGCAATTTCAATTTACCAGTAGATGGCACCACCAACAGTCGACCATCTTGTCGCAGTCAGGCGATGCGAACAGGCATTGTGCTCGGGGAGGCGGACTTAGATTTGCCCAACACCGAATTAGGTCGACTGGATGAATGCGACGTTTCGAAACAAAATAAGTCTGAAAGCGAACAGGGTGCGAGATGGTCCGAGACACATCTCGCAAGAGTCGCTGACGGACAAGGGGAGACAACGAACGTCGCCTTCTCTGGTCAGGGTGCTTCAACTGATACGGATTTCATTGCTTATGAAGTGGCAGCAACCCAACGTGCTGGTATCCAGTCTTCTATAGATTCAGAGGGTTGTAATGGGCAGTCATTCCCGCACGCTTCGTTCCCTCGTACTTCCTTCGCTCAGCAAGTTTCGCCAGCAGTTTTACACGCAACCCCATTGAACCAGAAAAATATTTTTGGTAAAGCATCTTTGGACGAACATGGTAGATCTTGCACGTATGGGAGCCTGATATCCGCAGAGGCGTCAAGCATTGACGCTCGCTCTGCCAACTGCGATACTGCTAGCAGTGTTGCGCTAAGCTTGCCTTCGGAAATACGAAGCGCGGACTGCCTGTTGACTATTGCCTGCCAAAGTGGGGCCATGGATCCATGGAGTCAGCAACATTCTGGGGTTCAGTCGGACGAGTTCGGCGACATGCCACTTCTTCTTGCTGAGGCAAGGATGCAACAGACAAAGAAGAGCAACCAAACGAAGAAACACAGCTCAAGGTGTAGCCGCAATAGCAAGTGGGGCTTCAGACTTGACCACAGCAAACAGCGGTCGGTAGCCCAAATAAGTAAGGCCAATGCGGTTGGCAGAAAACCTGCTAAGGCGATTTCAGCTCAGCAGAGTCCAAACGATTGCAAAGAAAAGACCAAAAGCCTTCAGCAAGAGTATTTACTGCCTCTAAAAAGAATTTTGCTCAATCCTTGTGCTGATCTTAGGTCGCTCGTGGAGATTATTGTCTCCGCGTTGTCTCCTGAAAACTTGGAATCATTTTCACGGTTGCTTGAAGAGGAAATGAAGAAAGCTTCCGCTTCCGCGAAGCCGCTGGCTTTGACTAACGGTAAACGGCATGACGGTTCCAAGTTTAACCCGCTCGTGGACGGACGCCCACGCGAATGTGCCTCAAATGGTGGAACGGCAAGTCCAACGACTGAAATGCACGCGCCATCCCAAGCTATCTGCCTTAGTTGCCCTGCGTCTAATTCAGTTCAAGCAAAACTTAGGCAGCCTCTGTCGCGGAGGAAGCAACGTATGCTTCACAGGCTGTTGGACTATAGGATCAAGGCAAGACGTTTCCTGCAGAGAGGAGGCGAACAACGAATTCCTCGTGATCAAACCGATTGCGATGATACGATGGACCAGCTTTGTTGTCAAATTGCTCAGCTGTTTGCACCGGCTAGCTTGGGGTCATCATCATCATCCAAGCCTTGGCTCTCAAGAAACCGCTTCGAGTCGCGCAAGATGAGCATTGTCCTCTCGAAAAGCAGGATAAGTTTCCAGATGAATCAATCTCAAGAAGGAGCTGACGACATCTTTGCCGCAGCGGGGTTTTCGTAGTCCCTAAAATTACATCAAGGGGACAGGGAACCCCAGCCACCTCACGTGTATTGGCGAATGGCCATGGCTCCATTTGAAAACCAATTCAAGAAATTAGAAAGAAACGGTTCAAGCCGAAATTCACTTTCAAGAAAGAAGGAGAAGCAACCTCGCATGGCGATTTAGCCGTTTATTGCAAGGCTGGCACGTTGGCAGAGATAAAAGATGATCCTGAGCTCAGAAACGCTTGCTTGAAGATTCGACTTCCCTCTTTGATGTCGATGACACCCGTTGCCCCTTCCGAAACGGTTAGCAAGGCTCCCTCGCCGAATTCTGCACCGCATGCGGGCTATCAAGAAAGCACGTCTGCACAATATTCACTGAACAACATCTCGGAAAGCCTGGTGCTTGAAACATGTCTAACCGAAGATACACCTCGTAATGGCACTAACCTCGGTGATCGAACTATGAGGAAATCTACATCGTTGACAGAACCCCCAAATTCGGCGGTTGCAGAAGAGTTGCACTATTGCAGTGAATCTATGCCTGAAGCAACGAATTACTTCGCAAGCATTAGGAGGCAGTCAGAAGAAGCGCACAGCCCTAACTGGAGTCAGACTCAATGCACTGGATGCCAGTGGAACAGGAGGAAACGAAAACGAACAAGTTTTCATCCTTTCCCTCATTTCCACATGCGCTGTCCTGAATTTGCCAGTTTTGGATGAGTGGCAGTTCAACATGCACGAAATGCGAGTCTAAGAAAAGCAACTTGAATGAACAAAACTTGCACACCCTTGAGCAGAGCAGTGCTGTTCGCAAGTGAGGAGGTCCTCGTCATAGGTTACTGCACAGAAGCGACTGGATCAACGACAACGTCCGCGGACTCCACGTTTGTCAGCTTCGACCAACAATTCTGAAATTGCCAGAATCACGGGGAGGGGTGCAATGGCATTTCGCAAACTTACCAGTAATTTCAGCTGTGCGCGCCTTCAGAATCAGTCTAATGAATGTGTGTTCTGCTGAAGTCAATAAAGCCATTTGCACTGTTACTGGCTTCACAGAATGGACGAGATGCGCTTTGCCATATTTGCAATCAGGACCAAACCTTGCGTAGTACTCGCCAAGTTCTCTAAGGGACACCAGAACGCTGGAAGTTTCCTGTTGCGTGCCTTCATCCTTTCGGAGTTGCAACGGTTCGCCTGCTGCCAATAAACGTTCACCGCGGAAAGAGAGGCGAGGTCTTTGGAACCGACTTGTACCGGCATCCGGCTGCTTTACAGCGAAACCATACTGCAACGAACTCGCTGTTTCTGCTGAAGTAGACCTTTTGTTTACGGCAGCCTGTGCCACACCTTTCCCCATGTAATGCTTTAACATTTTCGAGACGGTTAGATAACCTGCTGGTACATGGTATTGGATCGTCAATCTTTCCAAACGAAACCTTAACCAATGGATGGTCGCGTGGTTCATTAGCGTCGTACAATGGACATAATTGACACGTACGGAAATACTGCAGCCTTTAGAACAGCCTAGTTCCATCGTCAGCGAACATCATAAGGTCGACCGCTTTGAGTTGCCGACGTAAATACTGTCAACGGACCGGCTTCAGATGCCTAAAGCGCGTCATCTGGTCTGATTCACAGGATTGATCGCCATCTGCCTATTTGATGCCCTTCCGTCTTGACTTCTTCTTTCAGTCATCTTCGCCCAGGACTTCTTTGACTACTTATTTCCAAAATGAGGTATTCTTCTGTGGTAAATTTAAACGCAGATCTCAAGGTAGGCTCGGGATGCCAAGACAATCAAACGTGCTTCATGGCAGTTCAACGCTTGCTCAGAAATAGCACCACCTGAACGAGAACTGTAACCCCAGACCCTTCAAACGAGAACTGCCGCATTTCCATTTAAGTACCTACCAGTTTTGTGAATTGCAGAATCAACATGGAATCACGCGACCTTTAACGCATTACGCGTCCGCTGATTCAACTATGGAATAAGGAATACCTGCATTAGGTTAAACAGTCTCTGTTCTGTAATGGTCCGTTTCCAGTGGTAAAAGTTTACTTTAAATACGTGTCGGAAGGAGCGTGTTTTGTCGTCAGCGTAAGACTGCGAACGTGGAGCAAATGCAAACGTCCATTTGCTAAAACGTAACAATGTGTTGGCGAAACGTCCCGCACCCAAGTTTTCTTATTCCACAGCCTTTGACACGTTCGTCCTAAGAAAAGCTCCCTACGATTTGTTGCAGCTGTTCAGTCATTGGGAGCAGAATTGCACGGTAAACACGCTGAATGAACCTACTTTCTGTGATTTAGTGGCAACTGTTCAACTACGGAGAGCAAATAAGCAATTAAAACAGTTACTACACTAAACATTCAAACTATCAGCAATACCTATGGCGGAGAGGCCAAATCATATTTCAAAACGACGGCTTCGTACGCCTGGAGTTCGAACGCCTTTAGTTGTTCAACTCTAATGGATTGACGTATCTTGAATTGCCCACGAGAGTTCAACTTGGTCGTCATTATATGCACGCCAGCTTCAGTTCCACGCGGAAGTCCCATTTCCTCTTCCATCATGATACTGCAATTTCCAGCGTTCATATTGACGATTGCACCGTAACTCTGCAGTGTCAGTTGGGCAAACTGAATAACACGCACAAATAAAGGTCAATACTTACAGGCGATATTGTAATGCTATCGCGCCGAATGGCCAAACAGCCATGCCCTGAAAGTATCAGTTGCAATCCTCCGTACATGAAAGCCTCCGCCCTGTCGCGTAGCTTTGCCATCTGCAGAAAAGTTTTCAAGTAGGAAATATCCGCATTAAACTGAGCCTGATAAAACAAGCGAGTTACACTTGCTTCCAAACAACGACTATCAACCAGTACTTCGAAGCTTTGAGCGGGGCATTCCCGATACATTGAAACTTCAAGTGTACCATTGTACTGAGAAAAGCCGCCGTGCTTCTGGTCATTCCAACACATAAGCTGCACACTCTAAATTATGCAAAGCGACTATAGCTAGCAGAAGTGTCCCGCTCTGAGAAGAAGTACAGGTCCACTGAGTCCCAATTCTTCGCCATACGCCAAATCCAGTGCGCCAGGGAACATCATAAACGCTAGTAGCATCGCCTCGGCTAAGTCCCGATCGCCCATTCGGAACGCGAGGCTTCCGGAGACAAAGTTACTGATCTGAACAAGTACAGGCATAATCGGATAATGAAAATATTCTGGCGCCTCGCCTGCCATGTTGTCCATAGTTCCTTTTTTGAACCGTCATGCTTACGTTCCGTAGTAATCATATTATAAAAGCAACGGGCATTACATTTGGCGTCCACGTTTGTCAATCGCTCAAAGCTGACAGAGTCGAGTCTTTGCTCACCTAAGAGCATTTGTCGCAACTCAAACTGGCGCTCCGTATCGTGAATGGAAGAAAACAGAGCGCTGCAACAGGCAACGTGCACAATAGCCATACTGTAACAAAATGCTTACATAGATTGTTCTTTCTCATCCGCTACCGACCGCAGCTTTGCAAACAGTGTACTTCTATTCGCTAGTTCCTGAAAAAACGAATGTCTACAGTACATTGTGGCAATGAGTAGCTAATTGTATACTTGGAACAACGAGGCGCCCGTAAGAAAGAAACCATCGACCCCATGGTCTAACCAAAAGCTCACAGCATCGGCTAGTTCCTTCTGCACACCTACGTCTTCCACGTTAAGAAGTGCCACTTTGTCTGACGTTTTGCTAGGAACGTAAGATTTGTTGTTCTCCGATACTGTAGTGAACTGCAAGGGAAACCACGTCTAACGTATCTGCTAACAACATTGGACCAGTTACTAATTCTGGCGGCGTTTCATTATTTCGGAAAGCAAAATCATAGAAGCCGGAATAGCCTGCCGCATTTTCATTGTACTTCGTGAACCACGGATGACTAACGGAAGTCACCAGTGGCAGGTCTACTACGACCTTCATATCTAAAGAACCATCAATGATGAACCTATCAACTAGGCAATAGGAAAGAAGCTGTTTACCTCTGTCGTGGGTAGCCGCTACCAAATCATCAAAGTCTTGAAGCGAACCAACACGAGAATCAATTTTCACGTGGCTAGTTACGTCCTCGAAGCCATTGGCAGCGTTTTGCAAAATGGCAGACGGGCGAATCGCTTGAACACCGATTCGAGACAATTCCGTCAATCTCGACTTGATACCTGGGAGAAAGCAGGTGAATAATTAGAACTTTGGAAGTATGCCGGCTGTACGAATAATACTACCTTTCAAATCGCCAACGCCGTCGTCATTGGAATCAGCGAAGCCGGGCGTCCAAATTTGATAACACAGAGTTTTCTGCCACCACACTCGTGGGGGCTTTTCCGGGCATTTTGGACTTAGAACAACAATCACTTAAAATACACACAATTGGATAAACAAAAATGGAAGTAATCGACCTCGTAAACATTTCCTTCTGGGAAATGAAAACTCAAAGCAGAACTGCTCTACCTATAACACGGACTTCAATATCCCTTTGACCGCACGCAATGAACGCTTTAGGAACTGTGGGATGCCCACACGATGCGCAACCATGTAAAGCCATATTAACACATTCATGACGACGAATTAATTTCAGAACCTTGACAACAAAAAATACACAGTACATATAATCAACGGGAATACATTGCCATACAAATAATTAAACAATCAATAGAGTAAGACGGAGCTGACTTGCACTTCCGCCACTATAAATAAGGAAAAGGTTGCGTGTGGCCAAGGGCAGGAAAACAAATCAGATTCCTTGTACACGCTAAAGTGGAAACGAAAAAGTTCGTTTTGGTTTCCAACCTGCACGGACGTAATAAGGAAACTTCCCAAAAGAATTATGTGAATCAAATACAGGAATATTCACAACTTATACATTATTTTCAACCACTGACAACCATTTGATCCTTTCTCTACCTTGCACCGAAACTTTCAGCACTCTTGTCACATCCTTAGCGGCAAAGTTATTCGACCACAGAAGTAGGCTACTAACGTGAAGAATGATTACTATCGGAAAGTACAAAAGGTGACAGCTAAACTTCTGAACTGGTTTCTTCGTAAAAAAAGGGAGACAGTTCCGTGTTCTTCGCAATTGTTTACTTCTGCTGGTAATCAATGTTCTCTGCAATCGAAGAATAAAAGCCTACTCCTTCTTTTGGCTGAGTATTTCCCCTTGCTTACAGGTATGCATTCCAGTCAATGGGAGAAGCTTCCACGGACAATAGTACTTTCTCAATTAACGAGACTAAGTGACGACGAATGATTGAGGCTGAAGAGGGGGGCTACAGTTTGGAAAGTGACCTGCCAAATAAACATATATGGAGTTTTTGGATAAACCGCACTTTCGCTGTGGGCTGTGCATTTGTCATTACTGTCAAAAGTTATTCTCCATCGTGGGGATCAGTTATCTATAAAACGACGCATCCTAATTTGTCACTTATCACAAAACTCGCGTACAAGAATCTACGAGCACCTTTGCGAAGATCAATTAACGGTTACCAGTGAATCACACACAGCGACACGAATGTCAGTACATTACTAAGACGGTAAAACAAAGTCACTCCTACCCATGTTGAAGATATACTTGGCTACCTGCTAAGCAGTTCCAGGTGCTAATAAAATATAAGACATCGGATTGACTACTTTAACATGAAGAGATTCAAGAAGTTCCATTCACGCCAACAATTGAATACGTGCGAATTGCATCTATGGAATACATGGGTATATGGCTTCGCCAAGGAATCAGCTATGAAATGGTAGAACTGTCATGTGTTTCTGCGATAATGAATACCAAGCATGTCTCCTTTATCATGACTGCGTATAATATAACAAATGTTCTTCTTTTCTACGGGGTTGGTGCACATATGCGAACAAAATGTTTCACGGTTTTCCCCCGTTGAGCAAAAGCCTTTTAATTGCATAAAAAGGCACAAACATGCACAGCCTTCGGCTACTACTCCTGTAGCCGTCATCAGTGCAATATGAAATGCCGACTGCCCAGCCAGCCGACGGTTCAGCAAGCACCTCTGCTAGACCATCCGGGCTGGCGACATCAACTATCAGGTACTACCCTTGTACCCGTCAAGCCTCTGTCGCCCGCCCAGTCAGTCCTGCAGAGAGCAAGCATCCCCACCGACCGACCGGGACAGTGACGCAACACAAAATGTTGTTCGCATGAATGCGTGTAATCTCAAAAGTTCCTAATGAAGAATGTGGCACAACTGCACATGCACACTAATGCAGATACGAATATAAAAGTTTCACGGTTTAAAACTCGTAAACATACTACACGGGCTCTTATTGAGGTACTACTTCCTAAACGGGTTCAATTCTAAACAGGAACCTTGGCTGGCAATAACACATCTTCACAAATGCAAACGGTTAACAGTACTACTAATGATAAGACAATCTGCGCGCCTGGAGTTCCTTAAATAAAGCAGTACTGAAATAAAACATCTAAACTACACTAATACTCCGCACAGCTCTTACCAATTGCGGCTATGAACATCGCTATCCATATGAGCCAAAATGCGACAACAAAAAACAGACGAATCCTTATCCAATAGGGGTCGTTGGCATACCGTTCCAACTGCTCTTTAGTCAAGCCAATTTTCCTTGTTTTATCAAAGGTGATCTGAAAAACTCACAGGTCGAAAAAACAAACAGATTCTTCAAAAGTTACCTTCACTTCATCCGTCTTGTTTGGCAACTTTTGCTTAGCGTCAGGGTCGTCCACGACTGGGTCCCCTCCTTCATCCGATGCTCGTCGATCAGCATCGTCTCTGTTGGACGATTTATTCACTATAAGAGCAGTATGAAAGACGCTGCTGCGGTGCAGTCGGGATGTTCAAACGCCTCCTCCAAAAGGTGGAATCAGCAGCGGTTAAGGAGGCGGTTAAGCATTTGGAAAAAAGTATACCAATGCTGAATATTGAAACGAAACTTACGGGGCAAGAATTCGACCAACGAGTCCCCCATCGCACAGGCACCGGAGATATGTTGCGCGAAAACTTCGACCTTACCGAAGTCAAAAATGATAATTAGGTTCGTTCTGTAAGTGCTGTCGTTGAGTGGAGAGGGAGCTTGTTAATTCGCGCATTCCCAGAAGCGGAAATTGATGGCGTTGGAGTATTTGAAGACTGGTTTCTTTGTAACGGGGTGGTGGATCTTATTCGGATGTTACGGTTGAAGCACCCGTTGAGTCTTGTTCAGGCGCATTCCATCTTATCGCTGATGACGGAATCAGACGATTCCGAAAGCTACGTGTGGAGAGACGGATGTCTGTCTACACTACGAAATAAACACCTATTATTCCGTGTCCTGGAAACTCCCCATTGTACGCCTTCGCTCGGTGTCCGAGCTTGTAGTATTAGTCACAAGTGCCTCTCTGTCCGCTGGCTTAACTATTCTTAATGCATCTCCTGATTTCGGCACTACGTTGGAGCCGTTCAGCAGAATGAAACAGTGTTACGCCATTGCAAGGTGTGCTACTTACATAGTATCCGATGGAGAAGCCCAATTTACTTCTAGTCTGTGGCCATCTATGGCGCAACTGCTCGGCACGCGGTTGCACCGCACGACAGCATATCGCCCACAAGCCAATGGCTTAGTGGAGTGTTTCCATTCTCATTGAAAGTCCGCTCTCATGGCTCGACCCACTGGACCAGACTGGCTGGACGAGTTGCCATGGGTCCTCTTGGGCATACGCACAGCCCCAAAGGAAGAATTGACAACCTCATCAGCTGAACTGGTGTTCAATGCGCCATTCACAGTTCCAGGAGACTTCATACCGGCCGCATGAGGAGAAGAACTACCTGCAGCTGTACTGCATCGCCTCCGAGAAAAGGTTGGGAAACTGGCTCTAGTCTCAAGTTGCCGACATGGCACCACGAACCCCTCCGTTCCCGTCGACATAAACAAGACTCAGTATGTTTTCCTTCGCCGCAGTACCCACCGCGCGCTACTTCAAAAACCTTATGAGGGACCTCCTCAACGTACTACGACGTGGCCTCAAGAACTTTGTCACCGACATAGGCGGTAAGACAGAAATGGTCTCCATTGAACACCTCAAGCCAGTCCACATGGGCATCGATCAGCCAGTGCATGTTATCCAACCACGCCGTAGAGGACACCCACCCACGCTTCCTGACCCGACATCGCACCTACCCGAAATCAGGACGCACCTATACACGATCAGGTCGCCTGATTCAGAAACCGCGTGACCTCCAATACCTGGTTCTGGAGGGGGCTGCGTGGCGGACGCAACTAATCCTCTGAAGGTCTAACTCTATACAAAAGATAATCGAACCTTCGTATCGTGTTGACATTACTTTTTACCTAGCGGTTCTGAAGCTTTGGTAGAGAGTAAAACATGTTTTTCTGAAGTTCTTAGACATTGCTGGTAATAATCTACTTTCAATCACTTGGTCTTGACTAATCTAACGACCTCATTGCGTGGCATACAGTTTCGCGTCTATGTGAAAGGTGAATCGTTGGTGCTTTCTGGAAATGCTCTGTCGAGATTCGAGCAATGATTTACGTAACTCGTGACGTACTCTTTAATTTCGCTTCATAATTTGTTGCCTCAAGTGCCAAGCGCAAAGGAGAAGAAATTCGAAGTGCCATCGAAATAGTCTCGTTATAAAACTTGGGTGCAATGCCTAGTTTTCCTTTTCAACTTATTCATACATTAACCTGTCGATCTGGCAATTTGTTCGCTCAGGCGATCATCAGATCTGATCAGGTGAGATTCCTGTCTCAGTTTTTCTCTCTCCTTCTCTGTGATAACCTAAAAAGCAACCTAACCGGTAAACCGTTGAATCGTTTACGTTTGAACAGTATCATTGACACCATTAGTCACTGCGTAAGCAAGGCTTTTAGCAAGATCTTGCTTCATTTCTTAAATTCATGGCAATAATCCTATTCATTCTGTTGACCAAAAGTCAATTCATTTATTAGAGCCAACCTGACAACAGCAGGCTTTCAGAGAAGACCCGTTCAGCTATTGGTTTATAATTGCGCTCTGGTGGGTTGCTGGTTTGCTCTGAAAGCTTCGTGTTGTCAATTTTATAATGAATGATGTGACCCTTGGTAAACAGAGCAGGAATATTACTGTGAAAGTAACAGTCAAGAAAGCATTAGTCATTCGCTTAAAAATATGAACAAAGTGCTTGAACGTTGAGCAGTCAGTATCAAGTCGATATTGCTTCGCTTCCTATTTTAATGCGATTCTATGATATAAACGTTAATATTAAAAGTATATTCGGATGTTACGGCTGAAGCACCCTTTGAGTCCTGTTCACTGCTACCTGCTAGAGCACGGAAAATAACCTAACCAGTGGCTGGTTGGTTAGCTATGTTAATGAAAAAACAGGCCAAAAGTGAGCGTACGTTCGTTTATTTCGTAGCTTCCGGAATCGTATGATTTCGTCGTCAGCGATAAGTTGGAATACCTTATAAAGAAACCAGTGTTCAAAAATATTAAAAGTACTTGTTTATTTCTCGTCAGTGTCTTTAAGTGAACAAACTTGGCGCCCAATCAGTGAATGGACGAGCATGTGAGATTAAGCTATTGTATAACGTATTGAACTTTGGCTATGCGATATAGTGTCTACGCGTTTTATTATTCAAGGCGTGGTATTCCTTTGGTCAATTTCCCCTGCATAATGAACAGATGACATATCAATACATAAAGGATATAACAGTAGAGTATTGACGCGCAATTTCCACCTTCCAACGCTGACAACGGAACGAGTTTGTTCCGAGAGCTCCGTGCATTTATGTGTTCAATAAGGACTGGCCCAATGGATATCATCGCCTTGAATTATGACAGCGATATATATATATATATATAGCGAATTTTGAGAATGTCACTTTCGACCTGGAGCTTCAGAACGATCTTGTTCCGTTGCCAGCACGTGGGTGGATTGTCTTTTTGTCTATCAACAGGCGATCCACCAACACGCTGCCAACAGAACCGGATCGTTCCGAAAACTTCAGGCTCTCTATTTCACTAACGAATGTTTATCCGTTTGCTGACTGGGCAGTCGTTTTGCTCAATTGTGGATACTGACAAGTATAAAACGGATATTGGAATCGTGAGCATGGATAAATGATAAGTTAGCAGCAAAAGGTTCTGAGCTTCCATTTAGCGGTCATGTTTCAATCGAAAGTATTGGTCAGGCGCATATCATATCAACTCTACACTTGATTTAATGGTTTCTTTTGTCTTTATCGTCATTGGCGTAATAAGAAGAATGATCAGGCAAGCAACATGGTCCTGCATTCATTGAGCTTACGACAAACAACACAATGACAGACAACAAAGGCTGACTGCCTCGCCAGAGTATAGACATTTTATTGTTTCTTCCTTCGTAGGTATTTAAATTTTAAGAACAACAATAGCTCTTTCCTACCTTTGCTTTCGTCAACCGACATGAATTGAACGTTGCGCAGGTTGCTTTTCACAAGCTTAGTTTGACTTTGAACACGTCGAGATATATTCTGCACCGGTAGTCTTGCTCAACCGGTAAAATTTAACACTAAAACCGGTTGCCATGAAGCAACCGTTATCCAAGCGTGAAGTGTTGGAGTGATTGCGTCTGTCTGATGGCATAAGTAGCATTAACCCAGTTTAATAAACGTTGGACTGCTGCGAATCCAGTATTTATGGTAACATTTCGGTGGAAATTTAATTGTCCTATTCAGCAAAGCTCCTTGTGTCCTACAGTAAGTGTGAAGAAATCTTTTTTCGCTTTTATGGCACCGCCGGTTCCTGTGGGACCAATTTCCACTCAGTTGTTGCTATTCTAATAATGAGGTTTTCCACTAAATGGAATAAAATCCGTTACAATATTTATTGAAAAGATGGTAAATTCCAATGAACAGCAGATACGCTGGTGTAGCAATTCTGCTGACATGAGAAAAAAATTCGTAACAGTCACTTCTAAAGTGAAGAGATAAAGTACTGAACCAAGCTGGCATGCATACAAGCGAAATGGGGATTTGCCATCTTCATCTGATAAGGTGACTTTTTCGTCGTGAGCTAGTGATTATGATGATGAAAGCACATCTGAATGAGTAGAATTTAATGGACTCGAATATTCAAACGTCAGCTCCTTCGTTGTACAGTGCTCAGCTATTTGTGAACATATCTTGCGAGGTAACCTGCTTCATATATTTTTGCCTTTCTTTAATTACACTACATCATGTGGGCTTCCGTTAATCCCTGCTTAGTTATAAAACTGCATTGCGTTCGTTCATTTTTCAACTGAAGTAACTTGAGCTAGTGTAATAATGGCAACAGCTATAGCGTTACTTATATTCATCCGTTTCTCATGATTTCATCCATTCGCAATGCCGAATCCTTAGCGGCGTAGTTTGCTAAATCGAGGGAGAAAGAAGAGAGTGTATATATATATATATATATATATATATATATATATATATATATATATATATATATATATATATATATATATATATATATTTCTCACGCAAGATGGGAATTCAGATTCCAAGGAAATCTTTATGCACAGAGCACAAATGGGAAACCAATTATGTTTAGTCCTAGCTGAGCAATTCATGGAACACTTGGAGGAAGCTACGCTCGACAGTGCGACATTACCTGTGGCCCCGAAACTCTTTAAACGCTAGTTGATGACATTTTTGCCGTTATAACAGACTCCCTTTCCTTGACGTTCTGGTCTTAAGGGAAGGGAGCAGGCTATCGGAAGTCGACACACTCAGACAGGTACTTTCACTTTACTTCCCATTAGCTGTTGTTGGTGAAGAGAGCTATTGCCACTGGAATGATAGACAGTGCTATCGCGACCTGTGACGCAAAGTAACTACGCTCAGAACTCGATTGCATCGTGATAGCACTCCAACGAAATGGTCATCCCAAACCGTTGGTCACTTTTATTATCAAAAGGAAGTTACAGAAAACTAGGAATAAAATAAACTGGGACAGAGCATTGCCAATAGTAATTCTTCTTTACTACCATGCCATAGGTGAGCAGGTACAACAACTAGGCTGGCTACACCACTTCCAAGTTTACTTCAAGTCTTCACAAAATCTGCGGACAGTCACATGGAACGATAAGATCAAAGATCCCACTAAGGAAAGGCCTGAAGTTGTTTATGAAGTTAAATGCAGCTGCGACACCTCCTACATTGAGGAAACGGCCTATACTTTATTTCACAGGTACTGTGAGCGTTGATCAGGTGCAAAAAAGCAGAGCCAAGACTCAACAGAACGCGTATAAGACAACGAGGCAGTCCACAAACACTTGACCCATCGAAGTTCGTAGATGAAGCCAAGAAAGTCCTCGCGGTCGTTGAACACTCCTCTTCGTGTTCTGTCGACTTACAACCATAAATACTAGGCGAGAGCCTTGTCCACCTAAGGAAAGTAAAGGAGGCCTTCTTCATTCGCAGTAACAACTGCTTTAATCGTGAAAGAGTAGTGGAGACCAGCGACGTATAGAATGCAGTTATCAGTAAAGCCGAACGTTGCACCATAGCGTCTGACCCATGTCCCTAGCCTTTAAATAACCCAACTTCGGGGTAAAGCTTAACCTTACCATTCGCTGAACACGGAACCAGGTAGTTCCGAAAGCTACGAAGGTTTCACAGTGCCGTGAAAATTTACCCAAGAGCAGCCGATCCACTCGCTGGTATATTTTCAGACACTACAGACTTACAAACGAGCACAGGCCGCACTCAAGTCCATCATGCCACAAAGAAGATTCGTTACACGACATCCAACTTTCAATACATATATTTTTTCTAAAGACGCGATGTCTTCTAACGGGAGCATAGACCTCCATGGTCTTGGGTTTCCAAGGGTTCTTCCCGTTGTTTTTGTACGTGGATGGATCTATAAGTAAACTGAAACGGTCTCCCTACCAGCGGATGGATGAGAGTAGTTATAAGAAGATGGGGTCAGAAAACGACGTACGGGTTTTCTATCTCGAATATTTCGAAACGCTCGAGTTTCGTCTTCAGCGAGCAAGAGAAAGCTTTTACTCCGTTGTCAGGTTAAATACGAATCAGAGACAAAGGGGGAAGGAAGAACAGGTCAGGGCGGTAAGGTGCAATACCTGGTTGTACCAATGAACAAAATTAAACCCATTTCATGTTACTTAGCTTGTTTCCTTTTGCATCCAGAAGGCAAACCATTTCAGGTTCCAGGATAGGTTCGTCACACAGAGGGACGAGGCTCCCATGGGCAGCCCACTCTCGCCGAAATGTTCACGGAACACCTCGAAGAGAAGGCATTCAGTACGTGCGAGAATGGGTCAGCGCCGTCCTTTGCCAAAAGATACATAGACGGCATATTTGCGATAATTAGAACAGGCAATGAAGAACCCTTTCTGGAACACTTGGATTCCCTCTTTCCTAGTAACATTAAACTAACCATGGAAAAAGCGTGTAGAACACAGGATGTTTGGTAACGGGGCCGTTTGGAAAAAGAGTGTAACAATAAGTGGCCATTCTTAGATGCGTTGGTTATTAAAAATGGTAATATGATTAACACGACCATATTGAAGATGCTGTTTCTATGAACGGGCGCGTTAGTTCTCATAATTACAAATTACTTACGGAATATTTCAATCCGTTGATGAAAAAAGCAGAGTTTATTTGCGTAGCTTTCGGGAAGCAACTTTTCCCGTCCTCAGCGCACACGCGTAATGGCGGCATAAAGGTGAATCGCACTGGCCGAGAAAAGTAAATAGGGTTGTTTTTGAAAAGGTCCGATCAGGAGGGGACCCTGTGTAAATAAGTATGGGAAATAATGTAGGGCGTTAAACCTCGCTTGAATCGTACAACGAAGGTTATGCCTACCCTAACCTTCGTTGTACACCTCAAACGAGGTCTTTTCTATTTACTTTACCCGGCCAGTGCGATTCACTTTCATGCTGCCATCACGTGTATGCGCTGAGGACGGGAAAAGTTGCTTCCCGAAAGCTGCGCAAATAAACTCTGCTTTTTTCATCAACGGGTTGAAGTATTCCGTAAGTAATTTGTAATTATGACAACACGACCGTATATAGAAAACCGACCAACTCAGACCGGTTATTGCGTTTCTCTTCTCACCATCCTATTGCAGCTAAATGTTGTATGGTTATCGGAATGGTAAACCGCGCACTTGACGTATGTGACCGGGGGTATCTAAATTCCGAATTCAAATACATTTGCGCAACGTTAATTTCCAATGGCTACCCAAAACACTTTGTTGACTAAATTGTACAACGTAGGTTACTTAAAACATCGATAAACCCACCGGTGTCCACTTCATTACCTCGCCCTGTTCTATACGTTCCATACTATAATGGTTTAGGGGAGCGCCTTAAACGACTGGGCCACGTTTGAAACTTCAATATTCGATTTAAAAGTTCCGGTAATCTCCGTTCCCTGTTGAGAAGTGACAGGATCAAGATTCCACTGGATAGGAGGCCGGAGGTCGCTTATGAAATCAAGTGTGATTGCCACGCCTCCTACATAGGAGAAACGGGCAAACCTTTACTTGACAGATTTCATGAACACACAGCTGCGCTGGCCTGATACAACCGCGAAACAAAGACTGAATAGGCTACCAGCGCAACGTCGTGGATGACCCTAGATGCGCCATTCAAGAGAGACCATGGATAAGGCAATAAAGGCTCCCGCGGTTGAGGAGCATGGTTCCACATACCCATTCGATCTACAGCCGCGTAGCATCTGCCACCTACGGCGGATCAAAGAAGCAATATATATATATATATATATATATATATATATATATATATATATATATATATATATATATATATGAAATTTCCGTTTTTGCCTTGAAACACCAATTTCTGTAATTTCTCAGCGTTAGTCGGTCACGGAAAATTGCACTAATCGGCAAAGTTCTTGCATTAGCTGTATGCGGAATTAGACATAGCTAAATGAACTTTGCTGTAGTGATAGTTTTGCCAGGTGTCAAGACGCTCTGTTGGATGATTTCTTATGTCAGTCGCCAAGAATTGAACTTTTTGGTGCATATTCAGTTTTAGCAACCGTTTCAGAGTTTCCCCGTCTGCCCAAACATTTGGAGGAATGCATTAGGCTATGATGCAGAATCCATTTCTTGCCTTGTGCCTCACAATGCGAACGGGAAGTCATTTGCTCTTGTAATGCAAACGGAGCTCAGATCTGGCCAATTAGGGGCGAGTTTTTGATTTCCGCTCCATTCGCGTGGCACGCATTTGTCAAACTTTTTCCACGTTCCGATTTGATGCAAATGTCTAATCACGGTCGTCTAGTTTTGGCTAAGTTGCTCCATCATTCTTAATGTTGTTTGGCGTGGGTCTCCTTCGGCGATGGTCGTTACGAATCGCAACAGAGCGTCAGCTATGGCCCCTGTTTTCAAGTGGCTCATCTCCATCGCGAGCTTTTCGAACCGTTGCACGACTTGCCCCCTCACTAAACGTTCTGTTGATGTTGCGGTTAGCGTCTGCACCCATGTGGCCCAGTTTTAACTCAAATTCACACGGTAGACACTTGCGCTTTTCGCGTTTTTGGTTTGGCGCCGCAGAGGCCTAGAACAGTAACAATCAAGAGCAAATCCAGTAGCTCAGATTAGCACCGCCAATTTCCAACTTTGCAGCAATACCCCAACTGAGCATCAACGCATGAACGATCGGTCGCCGTTAAACATGAGAATGCGCAACAGCAAAGCATGGCACAATATTTGTACCAACTTAAGAAATGATCTCCAAGTTGCCATCCTTAAGGCAGTAGCAGGGAAGTTCGTGAAGGTTCCCACTTGTCCTGTTGAAGTAACAGCAAGTTCTGGGCAGCCCTGCGTTCCTGAATTCCAAATTTGAACACTGGATGCTTTGTGACGGGTTTCATGTTCGTTTGTGTCGCTTCCGGCTTGCCCGTTCTGAGACGGACAAGCCGAAATACGACAGAATTTCACTGATCTCGATCCCATTTCAGGATTTAGTTTGTCGTAATGACGTATGTAGACAACGTACTCTGTATTAATATTGCAAAGGTGGAAACGGTCCTCTCCACATTGCTGTTCTTAATTTCCGTGAACCTGAGAGCGACGAGGCATGTTCTGCTACATTGGGCGATTCTAGCGCTTGACATACGGGTGTTCATGATTATAGTTAGTTCAATCAAATGCGGTTGCTCTGGCGCACAATTCATTGCATGAGCATGCGCCTGATGCTTTGCTCTTTACTTGAATTGGCCACTCGAGCATTGAACAGACTTTTTCTCTTTTGTCACAGATGCTGAGCAGACTAAGTCGTCTGGAAGATGAACTTACTAATGCCTTATTGTCCGTGAAGATTGGTCCTCTTCCTGTGCATTGGCAAACTTACAGGAAGCAAGAGAATATACGCAAAGTTCAGTACTTCCTTAAATGTCGAGCTTGACGACAGGTGGACGTAGGTCCCTTCATAACGATAGCCATTTCCAGAATCACAGATACATCTTTCCTTTTCCGTGGACAAAATGCGTACTTTGCTAATGATTTTTGCTTCAAATGGTGGTTTTGGAAAAGTTAACGATTGCGACGTGGTGTGAAATGGTGCAGGCTCATATGGCGCTTTTGGGATACAGTTTATGCTAGACGAAATGTGTATTTGCGAATTTAGGAAATTTGCCGAACCGTAACTGTGAGTTTTTGTTTCGTCCTGATTGAGAAAAACCCATTAACGAACTACTTGTTCAAGCCATGACTTTGTTCAATACGTGAATGAAGCAGCGAGCCAGCGTACAGTAGATTCTGTTAACACTAGAGCCTTTGTATTAATTGGAAGGGCAGTGCTCGTTCAAAATTAATCGTGCAAACATGTTCTGTTTCCGCGGCATCAAGTTTGAATGGGCGAACACTACAATATACAGTGGCTTGGAGTAAAGAAATAGCTACTTGGCCGTTGAAGAGATGATGAACGATTTAATCAAAGTCTTCCTGTGCTGAACGCAGCATTCATTTTCCGGATCGTAACGCGCCTTATTGCAATGCCATCAGGTAGTTTGGCCAGTTTCCAAACCATCATACAAACGATGTTTAAATTATTTTTCCAGCTTCCGCTGATTCAGAAAGCACGTTTTGCAACCCGTCGTGAACAATCCGACGGATACCTGCAGTGACATTGCTCCCGATGGAATCAGGATTGTTCAGGAAACTGTTTACCTTTTTGGTAAATGTACTGCATTAATACTTTTTGTGATCGACGCGCATCCGCTTTAACAGGACATCACATAGCGTATAGTCAAGTATTGTTAATATTAATACAATAAATTGGTTCTACAACCACACAGTGGGGGCACTCTATTACTGGAGGCGCTAGTGCAGTGTGCACTTCGAACTGCAAGTATCGCCACGCGTTCAGTTTCCTGGTTTTTGATGAATGGGCAATCAAACCGTGTCGATTAATTTTATAGGTAGCATAGCCTCTACGGGTTTCCGAACGTCGTTGAGAAAGAAATGACCTCGTTTATTTTATGAACAAAAGGTGCGTGATTTTCTTTCACGTCCGAGAGATGCAATTATTTTCACGGCGTACTGCTCTCAAGCGCATTTAATACTTAGCGTAAATACCACGCGTGTGCGATATAATTATTCAGAATTTTGAGCACGCGCGGGGAGGTACGAACATTAGCAAAGTGTTGATGGGTCTTGGTTGACAAGCCACTTGAATGGATTCATTGAACGCCCGCGCATCCCAGGAAGGTGACCACGCAAAATGTTCGTCAAATTTGATGCCTTGAGAATTACCGAGCTGCAAAGGTAGGCCCGGTGTCTTGCACGCGTGCGACCTACCGACTTCTGGAAAAGGATCCCCTGCAACGCGTGAAATCTTTAAACGTAAGTGCGTAATTTGTTGTAGCGTTTCCTTCATTGCGCGAAAGCATGCGGTAGTTTCCAGATTGAAACTGGGCGCTACTAAACGGTCACTTTAATGGGCGAAATTACATTCAGGCTAAGGGTTCTGCAGAAGCACATGCAATTGCGAGTATTTAACAGAGGTTCGGCATTTTCGAACGTAAACGCAACGAGAGTACGATTGCGTTCTTTTGAACCAACAATACTAGGCGAATGCATCGCAGGAATGGCGTGCATGGCCGACGAGCAAGTCATATTGGATCAGCTCTTCTTAATGGAACTTACATGCATTTAGTGGCTGATCTTTTCACCGTCTAGGCGGCTGAGTACCAATTGGCTTTGGGGGAACAAACCTCTTGGCCGCAATTCGCTTGCACGCATTTGGCGGTTGGCACTGCTTCCACTGAAATTCAAAAATCGTAAATTCCATTCTTTCGGAGCGCTCCGGGCCAATGATAACGTGTAAGGGTCACTTGTAGCGACTCTGTCCCATTGTCTTTGGCCCGCGCTATGCGACTGCCAACCTGGTACGTTAAATGCGCAGAGAGCAACCTTTACTTCAAGAATACATCCCTGCGTTTTAGAACTCCAAGCTGGTCTTAGGCTTGTCAAAGTGCAAATATCCGGCAGATTGTCCGTCTCGCCTGCTGATGCTTTAATGTTGCTTCGCAGCAGGTTAAGCGAGAAGAACAAAGCGCCATGCATATTATATGGCTGCCATTTTCAATGACCTGAAGTCTAAATTAATTGAAATTCCTGATCTGGGGGAATTCGCGCAAACTATGGAACATGAACTATTGCGACCTTCCATTCCATGGTTCTGGGCAAAGCAATTATCGACAGAGCTTACCTTTTGCATTGCTTCGACTCTTTCGGTGTCCGTGACGCAGTACCAAATTATGCACGTGAATGATATGAGGAAGACCGCAAAGAAGAAGACGAAGAAGACAATCAAAGGGGCAAAGTAGTCGTAGATGGCAAACTCCTGCTTGAAGCTGACCATCGCTGAGTCTCCTCGACCGTTGGGCGCCGAAATTTGCCTGGCGCTATCCGGTTAACTTCCGTCAAGCAATTTGCTGTCGTTCAAGGCAAAGTTCAGCTCCCGTTTGATTCAAGTAGTTCGGCAACGCATGATTGAAGCGACAGACGGCTGGCGGTTCAATCCAGCTTTGCGTTGTCCCAGAAAACTTCAAACTTTGCCGAACGTCGCTTGTCTGTATTTAAGGCGTTCTGGTTGACACTGTCATCGCCGCCTTGTTGCCGTAGTCGTCGTCACTGAAGGAAGCCATCGTCAGGTTGGTGCATGCGCTCAGGAAAAAAAAATCGCTCGCTTATGCAGCAGCTAGCGGAAATCAACCGGGCGTCGTCTCTTTGCAGTGTGCAAATTTTTTGGCAAAATTCTCCATGCTCGCGACGCGCATTTCAATTTCCTCCTTTGCCACCCCCTTTGATATGACACGTTTGAGCAAAATAATTAGCATATGAAACAATTGAAGTGGAGAAATGCGAGCCGTCCACTTTTAACTGTTATGTTTGCATGCTCTGGTTGAGCAACGGTCAGCCAAAGCGGTTGAACTAGCTGTTTCGAAGGTCGACCATAGGAAAAGAGATAGATTAAGGTAACTAGCAATGATCTCGGGGTCCGCAACCATGGTTTACTCACTAACTAACTCTACGAGATTATACGTGAGCTAAAGGATATAGTCGCGCAGTAAGCTCTCAGCGTAAGGCAGCTGAGGAAACATGGAACGTATAAAGCTTTGGAAATGAAGGCACCGACTATCAGCCCAGAGCTGCCGCAGGAGAATGCCGCTATTGCCTGCTTAATACAGCTGGTGCTACGCAATTCAAAACGCGGTGCGCAGGGGAACTTGGCAGAAAATAACGAAATATCCAGCAAGTAAAGTTGGCTGCAAAGTACTGCTTCACGCCACTTCCTGATATGGGTTGATCTGCCAGCGTGGAACTCCAAGAAAAAAGGAAACAGGTGGGTGCTACGAATTCGATCCAAGGAATAGCTTCAGGGCTTAGAGAAGCAAACTATATTATTTACCTACCACCTATGGGTGAACTATTGCAAGGTTTCTTCTTGCCCAGATACGTCCGTCTGCAGTCACCGGGAGCAGTTGGAGCAACACGCTGGTTTTCCCAAATTTGGACTTCTTCACTTCCGTCCAACTTCAGGTCTTTGAGAATGGCAAGTGAGGACGATGATCGACCAGAAACCTATGGTACCGTATTCACTGAAAATGTCGCCGCGTACGATGATACTGCCAACGGAGCCTGGGCATGAATTGCCGCCTCGACGGCAAAGCTTGAGTAGCGGTAGTGAACATACTGACTGCAAAGCGGCAATTAAGTAAACGTTGGATACTCAGATCACTGATGATAATAGTTTGAATGAAGCGAAGTCTCAGCGAGCACTAATTCAAACATTTCCAACGAAACGGTTAGCAATTTTTGGCGTCACGTTGGCTGATCAAACAAATTTGATTTCTAAGAACAGTAACCTGCTTTCGCTGTGGTCTTGGGTGCAGAAAGCCTACTATGGCCTGCAGTTTAACACCTGCTTGTAATTCAATCTTTTTAAAGCGCCGTCATTCGCTATCTTTGTTCCTTTTTGGAATGTTACGGCTGGAGCACCCATTGAGTCCTATTCACCGACACCTGTGAGGACACCAAAGCAACCTAACCAGCGGCTGGTTGGTTAGTTATGTTAGCGAAAAACAGGCGAACAGTGAACGTACGATTGCTTTGTTTCGTGGCTTTCAGAACCGTCTGATTCCGTCGTCAGCGAGAAGATGGAGAGGCGAGGTTGTTTTCGCGAAAGGATATTATATAGGCCCGACAAGGGGTCGGGTGGCGATCAGGAACCCATATTGACCATGAGGTGATGGCGCAGCAGCCGCTTTGTCGAATTAGGTTGGTCCATACCTCACTGGTCTCGACGCCTTTGCCTCGCTTAATAGAAGGATCATGTCAGATGAAGAGGGCCTCTCTGTTCCTTTGCACCTGGAAGCAAATTTTCTGGCGTTAATGTAGATAATTTTTGAACTCGCTTGGCCGTTCCACACTGTTATGCTGGTTGTTCGCTTGTCTATTTATACTTACCGGAGTTTCACGATTTCTCATTCACATTCTTCAGCGTAATAGCAGTCCTGCGCGGTAAAGGACACCAATACTAAAACAACAATCATAACATACATGTATGCAAAGATCATGCAACCAGTTCCAGTAGGCAGATACGTGCACAGCGAAGTCGCCAAAAGGAAAGAATGCTTACCTGCGCTGCTGCGAAGCATTTAACACTGAAGACCAAGATTCAAAAGGACAAACCTTAAGAACTTCGCTGACATGTAGCTCCATGGAGGCGGGGTACTGAAAAATGCAAGTTGTTGCTTAGTCTGTTGGGGTCCGACGTTATGCAGTGTTAAAATGAAGAATCTTAAGAGGGGTAGGCAAATTTTTTTGTTGTGATAGAGGAGAATGAGCGCCGAAGCCTCAGCGTGGTAGCAGATGAAGGTTCAGGTGGTGTTACGTTCATTATTACCATTGCAGCTTTCAGTTCTGACGTATTATCATGTCGCCATGCCCGCAGGCAGACAGGGGAACGAGAGGTGTATGGAAAATTTTGATACGAAGCCTGGAAAGGCTGCTGCGCCATCACCTCATGCAGAAAGCCTCTTCCACGAAAGCGTGGTCGGCGCCTTTGCCGCCAGTGGAGTCAAAGAGCATGAGAAGCAGAACATGCAACCAAGGATTTGTAAACGTGCTGGAACTTTTGAATTTCTCATTGCTACACCGTAACACAGGAATGTGGCGTATTTCGAGGCGACATCTTAATTCAGGACTCGTTTGATGGAAAGCACAGGTTTAATGCCCAAATCACGTTTAGTGTTGCAGTTAAGTTGAATTTTGGATGCGTTTAACTGCCTATGCCATCGCACAGACTTTTCGAGGCGGTTTCAGTCTGTAGTGAATGCTAGGTATAACGGGTAAAGCGGTTCAGTTTATGAACATCTTAACAGACCATTGCGTTAGCCTTGACGATGAGGCAACATTTTGAATTTTTGCATGCATACTAATAGTGCATGAAATTATAGCAAATGATTTCGGTTAGAGCCTTCTGGCGCTGAAGAGCTGCTATTAATGGAGGTCATTTTAAAGGCAAGTTGAAAAGCGTACCTTCGTTCTTTGCTTTTCTGCGCGAATAGCTTCTATAAACATTAATGAATAAAATGGAAGTGTTTTCGAAAGAAAATGAG
Source organism: Trichuris muris (assembly GCA_000612645.2). Taxonomy (NCBI): domain Eukaryota; kingdom Metazoa; phylum Nematoda; class Enoplea; order Trichinellida; family Trichuridae; genus Trichuris; species Trichuris muris. The sequence continues at coordinate 17,496,958 of CBXJ02000282.1, read as the reverse complement.
ATATCCTTCTTGCTTAGTGCTTCGCCCAAATTGCGATATGGTCACCCTTAAGCAACCTGATCGCTCAGTATAGAAAAGGGATTACCCATTAATGTAATTAGATTCAATAAAAAATCGAGTTGTGTGTAAGGATGGCATAGGTATTTTTCGACAGCTCAAAATGCAAATAACGTTATCCTGGAATAATTCTGAAGCATAATGTCCGGTCAATCCTGAAACTGGACTACCGAAGTGTTCACTGGCGAGAACATGTTGCCGCTGCGTTTTTTGCCCCGAAAAGTTTGTACTGCTGAATTACGGCAGCTCGAGAAAGCGCTTCGGTAATTTTCAAAGTTAGTCATTAAGCAAGCGTTATAATTACCCCGTTTTACCATTTTGCTACCAAATGCTGACTTGTCTGACGTTCGCCAGGGCATTAAGATGCGGATGACGCCGTTGGCTGCAACAATCAGCGCTTTCGCGAATTCACCATGAATGAATGACCAGAGAGCGCAAATAAAAAAGTTCAATAGAAGGCAAACACGCGAAGCAAGTGCTTCAACAAAACGCAGTTGTAAAGAAAATGCAGCATTAAATCGTTGTTCTCTTCTGACGTTATTTTGCATAGTACTGCCGCGGGACGGCAGGCACATAGGACAACGGTAGAAGGCTGAGCGGCAAACACCAGCAGAATTGATGAATCAGCAGCACCTTCTTCAAGGGCGGTCTTGAAAGCCGCACCGATTTTCTAAGTGAAGGAATGGCATTTATTAATCACATGCAATTGTCTCGGTCGAAATGCCTGTTCGTTCTAAAATCGAGAAACGTAGATGAACATATTTCATGGAATATTTTTGACCATCGTAGATTAGGTTTTGTCCTAAGGAAAAACCAAATGTCATAGCGACGTTGCTGAACTACTGCTGGCAATCAGTCAAATCAGCCATTCAGTCATCAACAGTGAACGTGTAACTTATATCGGTCATGTTGGCCGCTACATCTATTCCTTTGCAAGCATACAGAGCAAAGTTGAAAAGTGCGAAAGGTTCAGTAATATCAATATTACTGTTCCCGTTGCCTTTCACGGATAATCCGTTGATGCTTTAGATCTCTTACTGACGTAAAACAAAGTTCACATATGAATAGCTTTCGGGTGGACACATCATCCAACATCGGCGTGTATTTGTCACCTGCGGAGCCAGGCGTTAGGTCCGCAAGCTCCTCAGCTCGACCATTTTGGCTAACGATATCCACCTTCAGGACTATCCACGACTGTGGCTACAGCCTGATTGAATTTGAAGTTCAAAACGGCGTGTGTGCATGGGATTGTACTTAAAATCACTCTAATAATTTTACTCCAACCTGCAAATCCACTCAGCAGTTTCGTTCTGAACTGGGTGCACACACTAACAATGCATTTGAACTTTAAGTTCGAAGGTAAAGTTCTTTCGCAACGCATTCGGCGAGTTTCACATAATTTAATTTCAGCACCACATGACGAAAGGCCTAACGGTAAAATTTATACAGAAAATCCACGCCTTCGCGTGACATATTGTAAGGCTTCGGTATTACGCATGGAACCCGCGCAGGACCGTTAGCAAGGCAATGCTGTATAACTGCGGGTCTTTACTCCCCTGATTCGCAGGCTGCAGTATATCGCACTGCCTTAGCCTTATCCTAAATCTGTCCCTGGACCTAATCATAATCCATCTAAATGAGGGCAAAGTCTAAGAAATTATACTTTAGGCCAATACGCTCCATCAGAGTGGGCTGCTGGACGAAGACGCAAGGAGAAAGTTTATACTCAAACATTGGGTGCAGACCACTTGCTGGCCGCTGCGTAACAGTTCCTTCGACTCGCAGCGTTCCAACAGAGCGGACAAGCGATAATTAGGTTAGCATTTGCAAATTTCCGCGGACAGAACGAAGCAGAAGGAGCACGTAAACCGTGGGGAAACTTACTCTTTAAGTGGTTACATGAATTCGCCACTTAAGTTTCACATGTACGGTTAGTTAACTAGTGAGGTTGATCGTAATACTTCCTGCAGTCTTCCTTGATTGCAAAAGCTGCGAGACGAAAACAACTTCCAATGCTGTAGTAAATGATGCCTGCGTGCCTCCGACTTGCGCTGGCCCAACAAGGCAATTCGCAGCACTGCAGCGCTCGAACGAAGGTAACCTGTCGCCCATGGAACCTACTTTCACAATTACGGTAGGTATTCGAGAAAGTTGTTCAGTGTCGAGTCGGCTTGGCTATTTGATCCGATGCGTGTCGTTTGCTCGAGTATTAATGTCCACGAGGCCCGCTTTACTGCCTTTCCGCCCAACAGTTCAGATTTACTAAACAAGCGTTGCAAGCTTCCGCGTTATTCAGTTGAACACTTTGAATGAGCTTACCTTGGTCAACAGTGGGTTCGGCTTTTCAGGACGACCCGGTTCGCTTCCTGCGCCAATGGGAGACGTTCAAGAAACAATAAAGCGGTTGCAGAGTCAGGAGAACGTCATGGGAGTCATCTTGCTTGATGACATTGGGAGAAGCATACTTTCGACTTTAAATTCGGAGCTGACAAAGCAGTTTGCCGTCACGTGCCATCCGCTGCTGGAAAAGACTCGCCAAGCAATGAGGGAGTTGGACCCCGCCAATTCGGTCAGCTTCTTGCACGTTCGAACGAAGAAGCATGAGATCATGATTTCGCCGGATAGAAACTTCAGCCTGTTGGTGATTATTAACCCAAGCGAGTGATGCCGTAGGCGGCTTTTAGCGTTCACTGACCTTTGCCTGTCGTCCGCGAGACCAACCGAGCTTCTTACCCAAAATTTTCAATCCTTCGCTGTGCATTCTGAATTTTATATCATGTGAATTCGCATTAAATAACTTTTGGTAAAACATAAGGGCGTTTTGTAGCCAATGAATTCACGCTGCTTTGCCGTATGAGATGGGCGAATGTAGGAAGGCATTTGCCATAGCAATCTTGATGAGCAATGAAACAGACTGCTTTCTAACAGGTTGGTACGGTTGTGACGTATACCTTCCGTACTGTTAATATCATTAAGATATCCAAAAGGTATGTTGAAAATTGGATGTCTTGCAACGGGTCTTCTATTTGTCATGATGGCACGTACGGCTTGATCCCGTTGGAAGTCGAGAGTATGTCTGAAAGTACTCCGAAAACAACGCCCTACCAGCGAATGGATGAGCAATTATTAGGAAACACGTTTCAAAACAACCTTTCGTATTCCGCTTCAGCGAAATTTATGATGACATTTATTCCGAAGTTTGGGTATTTATAGGCTGAGGAGCGGCGTCAGGTTGTATGGTGCAACATTTGTTTTTACTGATGAGCGCATTCCGTATGTCGCTGACCACTACTCCTCTATCACGATTCAAGCAGTTGTTATTGCGAAAGAAGAGGGCCTCCTTTATTTGCCTAAGGTGGAATAGGCTCTCGCGACATATTATTTTAGGTCGCAGGTCATGTGAGCATTGAGAGGAATGCTCCACGACCGCGGAGGTATTCTTGGCGTCATTCATGATCTTTCGTGGATCAAGTGTTTGTGGTCGGCCTCGTTGTCGGGTCTGGATTCCATTGAGTCTTTGTTCTGCGTTCTTGTTGCCTGCCAGGTGCTCATGGAACCTGTGAAATAAAGTGTTGCCCGTTGCCCCTATGTAGGAGGCGTGGCAACTACATTTAATTTCATAAACGACTCCGGGCCTTTCCTCGGAGGGAACTTTGATCTTATCGTTCCTTGTCACGGTCCGCAAAGTCTGTGAAGATTTGAAGTAAACTCGGGAGTGGTGTAGGCGACCCAGCTGTTGTATGTGCTCGCCTATACCGTGATAATAAGGGATCATTATTATCGGTTCTGTTCTTTCGGAGTTTACTCCAATATTTCTGTTTTGCTGTAACCTCCTTCTGATGGTAGAGTCGAGCAACGGTTTGGGGTAACCGTTTCACAGGTTCCATGAACACCTGGCAGCGTTGACCAGGTACAAGAACGCAGAACAAAGACTCAATGGAATCCAGACCCTACAACGAGGCCGACCACAAACACTTGATCCACGAAAGATCATGGATGACGCCAAGAAAGCCTCCGCGGTCGTGGAGCATTCCTCTCAGTGCTGACATGACCTGCGACCTAAAATAATATGGCGCGAGAGCCTATTCCACCTTAGGCAAACAAAGGAGGCCCTCTTCATTCGCAGTAACAACTGCTTGAATCGTGATAGACTAGAGGTCAGTGACATATGGAATGCACACATCAGCAAAAGCAAATGTTGCACCATACGACCTGATCCCGCTCCTCAGCCACAAAATACCTGAACATCGGAATAAATGTCACCATAACATTCGCTGAAGACGGAACAAGATAGTTCCGAAAGCTGCGAAGGTTATAGTGTTCTGAAATATTTCCCTAATAACTGCCCATCCGTTCGCTGGTAGGGCATTGTTTTCGGAGTACTTTCAGACACATTCTCGACTTCCAACGGGATCAAGCCGTACGTTCCATCATGACATCCAAAAGGTATAAGTTTACTTTCCATTTGACATTATAACACAATCCCGCTTTGCATGTGCATTGTGAAAGCACGGAAAGCATTTTTGGCACCCAACTTGGACCTCATCTGATTAAAGAGTAGTCAGGTATTAGATCGCCTTTTTAATTTTACCGTAAGAAACTTCCCACGTGTAGGATTCTCTATGTTCAGTATCGCATTGTTATTATCTACTTTACGCTTGCTTGGTTCTAAAGGTCCGCGTGTTCACTTTTGCACATTTGAACGTCAGCGGCAGATTGAACTGTTCCTGCAGTGTCCGCGGTGGAAGCACTGAAACCTGCCATTATTGCTAGTATCCCATTCGTCTGTGAACCGATGGTTTGTCGTTGCTCCTAAATTTTGGATCGTTTGCTATCGACCAGATGAGTCATTTGCAGGAAGGAATTACATAGTTCCGTGAAATATTAATTTAAAAAATCTATGCTCAAGATTAAACGTAGTGGAACAGGCGAAGTGAGCGCAGCCCTAACAATCACTAAGAAAGCTGCTTCACTGTAGTGGTCAGTGTTGCTTGCGCGTTAGGCTTGGAAAAGTAATAGTAGTTTAAGTCGCACCATTGAAAGCCATGCGGAACGACCCTTTCGCAAGTTCCGTTTTGGCGATAGCGCGATTTTTAACTTTCGGCAGCTGAAGGCGGTTAAGCTGCTGCCGTTTTGGACTTTATTCTCCCGAATATTTGCGGCTAATTTTCAACCGTTGTCGTTTTGCGAAGTTTGGCAAAATGGAACAGTATCGCCGAGATAACTTTGTGAAACTTTTTTTGGTTGAATGGGAAGCTCGGAAGGGCGCACCTTGTTGGAACGACTGCGCGCCGTTATGCAAAATGCGGAACTAGTGCCGGAAAAATTGGATGCCTATATAGTGCCATCCGGAGATGCTCACAATTCGGAGTACACCGCACTTTGCGATAGGCGACGTGCATTCATTACCGGCTTTACAGGGTCTCGGGGTAAGTTCAATTTGCTTGTCCGTATAGTCTGTTCGGTTTTGCTCGCAGCGCGCTTGCTGGGCAATTGCTCACCTCATATTTTTTCTTATGATACGGATTACCCGATTGAGACAATCCTGCATTAGGCTTACGGTAGGACGAGGATTGCCTCGTGAGCCGGGTGCATATTAAAATTGCTAGCTTGTTTCACCATGTCAACGCCTTATTGAAATGAAATAGGAGTGGGTAATGGTGGCCTGCCGTTATCAGACACCTCTGTCAGTGGCTGCGTGGTGAAATCGGTGGAATGTGTTTGCAACTGCTTATCGACGAACGCTTTGATGGCATGCTTTCTCGGCTTCGTTTGCTTTTCCATTAGCGTAGCGTGCTTCTCAGTCAACGCTGCCAATTGTAAGATCAATGCATGGGTGAACCTGACCAGGTGCTGCTCTTGCGACTCACTGAGTTTGCATCGTAGTTCGGCATTACGCTTGGGAAGTAATAGATATGACCGATGAAGAAGAGGGCGTTGTTAACTTGGGCAATAAGGAGGAAAAAGGAACAAGTGTCGACCAGTAGTCATATTTCACATTGCAACTATTGCTCCCAACAATGAGTGTGCCTTACATTTTTTCCAACTTCCAATTCAAAATCTTAGAATCTTCCGAATTTCCGTTAGCACGTTCGTTGACCTCGATTGTGGTCGAATAGTTCAACCGCTGAAGACCGAATACAAGAACTACGCGAAACAATAAAACGATTTCGTCAAAACCATATGCATTTGCAAAAAGAAGATAATTTACGTTGGTCAGTTGCTTTGGACTATCTCTCTGCGTCACTGTAAGCACAGCCAGTTACCGATTTGCTAACTGCAAAGGCAGCATCTATTAGCGAGCAAAGTATACGCCGAGCGCAACTGTCTTCAAACGGGTTGATCCCTCTGGCCGTCTTCAATTAATGAGACTGACACGTAAAGGGAACAATGCAAGAAGGGAAGTTGTTTCGATGTTGGCATGTTTGCAGGAACGTACCGTAGCACAGTTCCGCGGAGGTGAAATGTAGTTTCATTTAACGCATTGTTTAATATGTTTGTCTACCTGGGCGTACTTGGAGCATTTGTGCTTTCAACTTTTCTTCTCGGCAGTGAAGTTCATTGCTTTGAGGAACCGCCGTGGTAACCCGGAGCACTGCTGCTCTGTGGACAGTCGGCATTTACTACCTTCAAGCGTCCAAGCAATTGTACAAAGATTGGATTCTGATGAAGGATGGCTTATCGGATACACCAACGTTGTCCGAATGGTTGATTGGTGAGTTGTTCGAGGGCAGCGTTGTGGGCATTGACCCGTATGTATGCAGCGCCGGTAGGTTGGCCAAACGCATTTCCGCTCATGTAGGCTTGCGTTTTTCTCAGAATTCTTCATGGATCTGTCATCGAAGTTGTCCAAGGGTCAAATCAGGCTTATTCAAGTGTCTACAAATTTGGTCGACTGCGTTTGGGACACATCTCGCCCTTGCGTGCCCACCTCTCCCCTGTTTCAGCATTCACTAGAATTTGCCGGTGGAAATTGCTGATAAATCCCGCAACATCTGATTGGACCTTGTTTTAGGTCTTCCTTGGCAAACGAAAGTTGCGAGAGTACAAGAAAGCATGAAGCGAGTCAAGGCGCAGGTGCTTCTGCTATCTGCTCTGGACGAAATTGCGTGGTTGTTCAATATACGTGGTTCCGACATTCCATATACTCCGCTGTTTTTTGCGTACGCAGTGATTACGGATTCTTCCGTTAGGTGAAGTGACAATTCCATAGCCTCAATGGAATCAGAGTTTATTTCTGTCGTCTAGCCTTTTCGTCCATTCGGAAAAGGTTTCAGCGGAATTGGAGCAGTATCTCACGAGTCCATGGATGACCGTTACCTTGGAGCCTTACGACAGCGTGCGCAAATGTCTCAGCACGCTGGTCGGCCGAAAGGACGTGCAGCGTATTTGGCTTCCTCCGGAAACTAACTATGCACTCTTCTCCGCCGTGCCGCAGCAGATTCGTTTTGTCGAACAGTCGCCGCTGCTCAACATGAAAGCCGTAAAGAACGAGACCGAAATACGTTCGCTCAGGGAGGCGCATGTCCGCATTGTCAGTTTACGGTTGCCCGTTGTGGACATGATTGCTTGCAGGCCAAGGATTCGGTTGCTCTTTGCATATTCTTGCATTGGCTGGACAGGCAAATGCTGGAGGCTCGCGCTTGCGTAACCGAACTGTCCGCCGCGGAAAAGATAGAAGAATGTCGGCGTTCGCAGCCCCTTTTTCTGAGTCCAAGTTTTGAAACAATCTCGGCCAGTGGCAGCAATGCGTCAATAATTCACTACAAACCAACAGAGGAAACAAACGCTCAATTGAATGCAGATCGACTATTTTTAATTGACTCTGGCGGTCAGTACCAGTAAGTTTTGTACCATCTGATTTGTGATGTGTACTCCAATTGCAGTACCCTTCGCTGGTTTGTTAATTATATTTTATTGCTCAGCTTTCTTGGCAGCAATAATTGCTGTGATTTATGTAGGCGAAGGTGGTGGTCGAGTCAAGCATTAAGTTTTGTTATAAAACCAGCACATAAAGGGAACAAATGTATTTATAACCCATTTTTGTCCAACTCTTTCGCTGTTGCAATCTTGGGAAGTCGGCCATCCATCTTGAAGTTTATCGCAGCTGTCAACCAATTTTGCCTGTTAAACTGGCCTTTTCTGCCGTATTTTTACTGTTTCCCGGCACTCTTACTGTAACGTAAAACTTCATTACTCCAAGCTGGTGATGTCCTTATCTGTGTGCTGTCGCTTTGCCCTAATCTCCCGTTGACGGCCGCACCTTCTTTTGTATCACGTCGACGTACGAGGCGTTTCGGGTTAAGCATAGGCGTTGGCGGACACTGTGCCTTGGAGCAATGAACTTGATTGTTGTTAGGGGTTACAGTATCTACCTTCGTTTGACAATTGTACGTACATTTTCAGACGAACTAAGAGTCCAAGAAAATCCTTTGCTCTTCTGTATCACTTTTATTCCAAATGAGAGGCATTTCGAGCACAAATTCGCTCCATTAGTTCGAATTCACTGTTTTTCTTTAGTCTCTTCTGAGTATAGATCCTTGGGATACGAATTGGGTAAAAATTGCAAGTCGATTTCTTTCTCACTCGGACGTCATGTTCGAGTCTGTGTAATAGGAAGAGCTTGGGCGTAAAGAGCCGCTTCTTTGTTCCGCTTCCAAGTGGAACTTCGTGCTTGTCGTTGACTCTGGCTGCGATCAGTTTAGCTACTTACCATTGAGTGGCAGCGCTTTGGCTTTTTTCAGTTTCACATATATACGAATACCTGAGACTCGGAGTAGCGGATGTATTGGCCGTTGCACAGTTGTTATACATGCAGGCAGTGTTGGCACGAGAAGTTTATTTTCTTCCAGGAATAGCTACATTTTCATAGGCGGTTTTTTCATGTTTGTCTCTAGGTTATTCATATTTCCATATGTTTCATTCTCTCGTGGAAGTTATTCTTTTTAATTTAGCTTGATGTTATGAAGAAACCTTTTCTTGGTTAAGTAATCGTCGAAACGTCAGTTCAAGTGTGTTGCAAATGACCAGAAATCAACGGATCACCTGTAATGCTTCTGCTTCATCGTAGTTTATGGCAGGTTCATCCGTTGCTGCTGAGAATGTTCGTTTATATTTAGTTGCAACTGGAGCGAATGAATGCCTTCGTCCAGCAGTCCCAAGACATAAGAGGGGCGCTGGTGTTTCGGTAGGCACGATTTCTGAGGCTCCAAAAGTCAAACTCGCTTGCTATTTGCTCGACCACCTCTGGGTCGCACATAATCGTAGATTCCTTCTCCAAACAGTCCTTAGTAGTCTCGCCTTCGAGCTTGTCGGTGGCACATGCAGACGCAAACGCCGCAGCCGTATTGCTCCAAAAGTCATTTTTTACCAAACGATAAACCAAAGCGGGCTTTTGTTGCATATATAATATAGATGACTTACATTGTTACTGATGGTTGCATTGTTTATGTTCTGTTCGATTTCACCTGTTGGGTGACGGCGTTTGGTTGATGAGTGGGGAAGCGGTAAGTTAAATTCTTCGGTAGAGATGGCTAGCATAATTGATTCCAAAGGGTGAACATGGCGCAAGTGGGATGCATCTGGGACAATATGCTGAAGTGGGTCTTTACTATCTATGAAGCTGCCTAACTGCGCCAAATTTCCATTAATAAATTTCCGTCTTTGCTTAGCGATGGTACAACAGATGTAACGCGTACGGTAATGTTCGAAGGAGCAAGTGAATTTGAAAAGGACTGTTACACACGGGTTCTCAAGGGACATATTGCCCTGGCCAGTTTAGTATTTCCAGATAAATGTTCAGGTGAGGAGGTGATTGTAATATCAATGGTTTAATATCAGTGTCTTATTGTTAAGGCGTTAGGTTAGATTCAGTGGCGCGTCGGTATCTCTGGGAAAAATGCTTGGACTACATGCACGGAACTGGACACGGCGTTGGGATGTGCCTCAGTGTTCATGAAGGTTAGCATAGGTACATGTTTTTCTTTAATCATTTCCTTGTTCAGGCCCTTGCGGTTTCGGTACCATCTCTCGCGTAGGTTATAATTCCGAAGGCATTAGATCAAACATGGTGCTTACCATTGGTAGGTTACCTAATATTCTTGCTTAATCTAACGTGTTTTTGCTTAAGAGCCAGGATTTTACAAAGACGACGAGTTTGGTATTAGGATAGAGAATGCGTATTTGGTGAAGACAGTAGCTGATATGGTGTGCTTTGTTTCATGTGACTTATTATTACTGATAATTCAGAGCGTTCCGCTGAAGTCGTTTGGTTTGATAATGTAGCGACTTTTGTTTTAGTCCACCACTGAAAGTGCCTATCTCTGCTTTGAGCCACTCACCTTGGTTCCCATTCAACAAAAACTAATCCTGTCTAGTTTATTGAGCCAACAGGAAGTTAGTTTCACTGTATCCGCTTCATTTCTCATACTTGTAATCGTAGATCGACTGGATAAACAGGTATCACGACCTGTGTCGAGACGTAATTGGACCACGGCTTCAAGAGCTTGGTTACATGGACGTTTACCGTTGGCTGATTCAAGAAACCATGCCAATTGGTTAAGAAAAGTGAATATATCCTATCAGCAATTTATTTTTACACTGCTGGGGCATTATGGCGTGGAGGGCTTTAAAGAAATTAATGGTGCTGTGCCACTCTTATATTTGTATCAAACATGTCAGCTTACATTTGCGCTTGACTTGAGGAGTATAATACATCATAATTGCAATGTTACATGCATCTTCTTCCATGCGTTTCGATCTCCACAAGATTGCTGACAATGTTAACTGCACATTTGTAAAAGGAATGTGGACCTCTAGTTGCAGAACGCTGGTTTAATTCTTATTGCACCCATTATTTGGCGAGCAGTCTTCAGTCGGCACGAATGCCTTCGGGTAAAGTTGAAGTTAGTTGCGCATATTAGTTACCCCTTCAGATGAAACTGGAAAGCTTTTTAGTGGGCATTGTTCTAAGTTGGCGCAAACGCAAAATAAAAACTACGGCTCATCGTTGCGGTCGACCTAAGGAAAATTCACAATAAACCCTAGAAGCACTAGACGTATACCATGCTGTAATTCACAGTTAAACAGAACTTGGAGAGTAACTTGAGTAGGATGCTGCTCTAACTTAACATACTTTGGTCATTTGTATGAAGCGGCCTTTTCCAGGATGGCGCAATGAAAATGAAGCACAGAGAAACGACAATACACAGGCGAACTTGCTCTCTATTTTTGCACAGAAGTTTTAACACAAGATCAACCACAAAAAATAAAATTTGTCCCGCAACTATTGTTTTATGAACACCATCACAGCCGGACGTTGGAAAGTGCGGCCGGCGAATGACCCAGGCAAGCCAAAAGCAAAGTATAAACAGGAGAAAATAACACATTGGTTCATAATAAAACCAGCTTTGGGACAGGCTGACAAATCAACATTGAAAACAATGGCACTGATGGAGATGGCTTCAATTTGCTTATAAAATGCTATCTGAGGGAATGGTAAGCTTTAACAATCCATCCTTCGGTAACGGAACGCACAATCGTACAGTTAAAATCAAAAACGCATTTCACACCTCAGATACATCTTCTGATGTCGTCTCACGAACAAGACGAGCCTCGTCATTACTGAATTCGTCTGCAACTGGGTCAAAGCTGTGCTTCTGATGTCTTACGTTTCTTTTGACCTCTTCAATTGTCCTGTCCGATGCGTCTGCAAAAGGAAATCAGGAAATACTGATACGTTCCAAGGCTTTGTAAAATCAGATATAATTTTACCAGCGGCGGGAAGGGACATGGAACCTCTGGACAGCGTGGCTAAGGAACTATCTTGGTCACCGCTGTCTAATGAGCTGGGCATTTCTGGGGGCGTAACTGCAATGCTGCCATTGCCTTCCACCTGAACTGGGGTCAGGGAACTGACCGGGGTGGCAGCGATGATGTTGGACTCGATCGTGTAAACCGGATTTTCAAAGTGGAATGACTTTGGCTTATTCGCTTCTTTTCCTCCGGGAGCGCCATAGTCAGGTAGGCCAAATTCCTCACCGGACTTCTTGAGCACAGGTTCATCCAACATTGGATTCTCAAACGACACGATATTGCCATGATAGCTAACGGAACTGGTTGTTTCCTTTTTCCTAGACCGGCAAAAATACACGTTCCAGTGGAAATTTGGAGTAACAAAAAGGAATCTCACTTGAACATTAAGGCTCTGCGCCTGTGCAGCACGTAAGCAAGGGCGATGACCAGCAAAACACACGCAGTAAAAACAACGCATGAAGAGATGATTACGCCGAAACCTTGAAACGGACAGTGTAATGGAAATGAAGTCGCAAATGAGGCGTGCTCACCGCCGGTGTCGTTTTCTATCGGATACTTCGATTCAGCAGCTCGAATGTGGCAGTTCATACCTTCAAACTCTTCCGTGCATACACAACTACCGTCGAAACGACAAAAACCGCCGTTCTGGCAAGCACAGCGAGCGGGTGAAGTATATTCAGGCATGATTTCTAAAACACACATGTTTATTCGTCAGTGTACAAGTCAAAGCCGCAAGGAATTGTGGCGATGCTTCTACAAAATGAAAAGTGGTTATCCGCCGTTTTCCCTTCAGTATCAGAAAGTTATTACCAGGTAACAAGAATCAAAATGCACGCGCAGAAAAAATAAGGTATGTATGCCCGCGAACAGTAAATTGTGAATTCCGTTTAAGCGCTTACCTGCCTGGCAAAGGAAACCGTCAGCAGAAGGTAGGCGACCAATGTCAGGACATGCACACTCGTAGCCCCCTTTGCCAACGGGTATGCACAAGTGTGAGCAGGAAGCTCTTTTGCAGGGATTAGTAGCTGAAAACATTCACTACAATATTTTACGCTCGAAGGGAAAGAGGAAAACGTACAGCTGGCCGTGACGTTATATTTCAACGCTTGGTAAACACGCACAGCGGTGATGTAGTGAGTGCTACTTCTTAGCAATCGTTTTCCATGTATACCGAATTTGTCCTGCACGTAGATTTCATAGCCATCCTTCGAGGCCCAGTAGAGCCAGTTTTCGAACAGGTCCAAGTGGAAAACGCGCTGTGCATCGGTACTAATGGTTACACGGTCGGTACCATCCGGAAGAATGCTCTCGATGCGGTTAAGCTTCGGTGACGCCCAGTAGATGCGATGCTCCTTGGCGTAGTCAATCGTTATGGAGCGAGGTTCAAAGACCATAGTGTTCACGAGAGACTAAATGAATATACGTGCACGTTGGTGCGATTGAAATATCACAATTGTTCAAACGCACACCTTATGGACTTTACCGTCCAGCGTAAACGATGCTATAGCTGCATTCTCGCCTGCATCGGCAACGTACAGTCTTCCAAGTTCAGGATCAACTGCAATTGACAATGGGACTCCAACACTGGCGATGCTTCTCCGATAACGTCCATCGCTCCTAGTTACGAAGATCCGACCAGTTGCACTACTCGGGGTGCTATCCGTGGCATCCCGCTTGCGACGACGAGGACTCAACGCCAGATAGTCTTGAGCTAGATCCTGATCAGCTGCCGCAATGTAAACGTTCCCAGTAATCCAGTCAACTGTGACTGCAAGGGGAGCTAAAGTAACTGGCGCGCTTTCAAGACCTTTCTTTCCTTGAACATCATCGAAAATGCCAAAACTGATGTCCAGGCGAAGGCCACGATGGGTTTGGTTGCCAACCGGTATTGCTGACCAGTACACACCCGCTGTTGTTTCGTCAATCCAGTACATAATGTCTAAAAAAGGCTGCATGCATTACGATATATATATATATATATATTTTTTTTTTTTTAAATTTATTTATTTATTTATTTCGGAAGACAGGATGTCTTTTAACGGGAGCACGGATCTTCACGTTGTACTTTTTCACAGATTTTGTCCCGTTGCTTTCTGTACGTGATGTATCTGTAAGTAATTACTTACAGATCCATCACTTACAGAAAGCAACGGGACAAAATCCGTGAAAAAGTAATATATACAGGCGGCCCTCATTATCCGCGGTTTCTATACAACGCGATTTGTCCGGCGTGAAATAGTGACGTCACCTTTTCACAAAAACATGCACACCGCTCGCCAGCATTATAGTTGCACTAGTGTCGTTGCATGCCTGTGCAGCAGCGTGATCATCTGCGCGGGTGCGAAAGACTTTTTCTGCCCACAACGCTCTCTAAACCGTGCATAATGCTAATGAAGCGTCATTTTTCTGATTGCTCGTTATTGCTTCGTGCACAAATAATATCCATCCATGGAACGTGGCATCATGGTTACACGAGGAATAACGCTACAAGATTTATTCGGTAAAACGAAGAAAAGGGAGAGACAGCTTCCTATAACAATGTTTTTAAATAAAGATCCGGCAGCTGCGGAGCCTAACATTTTAACGCGAGATGTTTCGCTACCAGCAAGTTCAAGAAACCATAGGACTGGCCGGTCTTCAGGGGATCTGCGCCCACTTACAGGCAGTAGATAAATTGTCTCATTCCTGATGCCCCAAACGTTTCTGCCGTAGACGTTTTGTTCTATGTGCATGTGTTCTATGTGATGTTCAGTATTTCTGCTTAAGTGCGCCTATGTATTTTATATTTCCCCTGCTCTGTACCCATTCCGCGCACCACTACATCGCTTAGCTCATTAAAGCAAGGCGAGTTCCAGGTGTTTAAAGAAAGCGCATTTTGCTTTCCTGGACTCGGATGCATGGCCCCATTGGACAAGCGCAGTCTCATTCATGTCATTATCTCGTAGCTACATTCCGTAGTATCAAGATTCGAAGGATCGCTAGGTATGATAACCGTTCGGGAAGGAATTCAAGGGTGCAGGACGAAATACGCGCCTGGAATACATGCTATTTGGCCTATTCATAGGGTATCCTATACAACGCGGAATTCGTTATCCGCGGCAAAACGCTCAAAATTTGGGACGAATTAACCGCGGATAACGAGGGCCGCCTGTATATATATATATATATATATATATATATATATATATATATATATATATATATATATATATATATATATATGGATAACGAGGGCCGCCTCTATATATTAATGTTTTCATTCTCAAAATGTACCCGAGAATCGTTTGGTTCTCGCGAAACTTTTCACACATGATACCTGAGTAAACAGCGAAGCAACGAGAAGGTGCGCCAAGTTGCTTCATTCACACCTTCACCACTGAAACTCAAGTTTACGCGAATAAATACACAAAGTGTATATGACATAATTGAAAATAGGATTTCCTGGGACGGGGTAAATTCTCATAGCGTTCTTTTGTGGATAGACACGGCACTTCCCCGTTGTTTTCTTTTTATTGTGTAAGGATCATGCGGAGCTTTCGGCAGTTCCCTCTTCCGTCGTCAGCGCAAACATCAACAGTGTACGGTTGGGCGGAGTGACACGGCATGTTTTGTGTTTAAAGTGATGTGGGGGTTTAATGCAACTTAGCTTCGTGGAGCTTAATGTAAAATTAAAATTAAGATTAAAAGGAAATAAAGAAAAACAACAAAATAAAATAAAAATTAAAAGGAGACTAAAAGAATGAGAAGGAAAGGAAGGAAATGAAAATAGCATAAATAGATAAAAATTAAATGAGTAAAACGGATTACAAGAATGATAGGGGTAAAATCGATGGAATATATTAGGGAAAGAAATTAATTTTGTGGATCTAAAATTCAGGAAATTCAAGTGAGGAAAGAATACCGTTGAAAAGAGCATATAATTTAAGTAAATTAAATGAATAAATAAAGAAAATAAAATAAAGAAAATAATGAATGTGGTGAAGGATGTTAACAGGGAAGGGGAAGCGAACTGGGAGTGGGTGTATGTTGTATTACAATGTTCTCATATTTTAATTGGCAGCTGTTCGTCCGAGCTGCTACCGAGGCCCATACTTCACTGACTTCTTCTCCGTCGTCTCTGTTTATGCACTGGTTGTGACGTATGAATAATGCTTCTTTGATCTTTCTTATTTTGTAATCGGTTTCGAAGGCCAGTTTTAAGACCTTGATTGGATCTTCTTATTGAGAGCAGGTCACAACATGCCCAACGAATGCTGAAGCATTTAGGGCGTCCTGTTTAACTCTTGCTGGATCATTGGTTTGTCTACGTCCCCTCGGGGGGCTTTCCCCACGTTCCCTACTTTCTGCTGCTCTGTATCTTTCTAAACTTCCCAGGTGTTGTTGGAACATTTTGTCAATGCTGTGTCCGGTTTCCCCTATGTATTTCGCTCCACAACCACATTGTATCATGTAGATTGCCCCTTTCTTTAGTTCTGTTGCGGTCTTGACTTTGTCAGATCTGAGTATGGCCGTCAAATTGTGTTGACTTTTGAAGATGATGGTGACTCTCAGGCTATTTGCTTTGGTTTGCAGTTTCTCACTGAGAGTCGGGGCATGTTGTGACCTGCCCTCAACAAGAAGATCCAATCAAGGTATTAAAACTGGCCTTCGAAACCGATTACAAAATGAGAAAGATCAAAGAATCATTATTCATACGTCACAACCAGTGCACAAACAGAGACGACGGAGAAGAAGTCACTGAAGTATGGTCCTCGGTAGCAGTTCGGACGAACTGCTGCCAATTAAAATATGAGAACATTGTAATACAACATACACCCACTCCCAGTTCGCTTCCCATTCCCTGTTAACATCCTTCACCACATTCATTCTTTTCTTTATTTTCTTTTCTTTGTTTATTCATTTATTTAATTTACTTAATTTATATGCTCTTTTCAACGGTTTTCCTTCCTCACTTGAATTTCTTGAATTTTAGATCCACAAAATTAATTTCTTTCCCTAATATATTCAATCGATTTTACCCTTATCATTCTTGTTATCCGTTTTACTCTTTTAACTTTTATTTATGCTATTTTCATTTCCTTACTTTCTTTCTCATTCTTTTAGTCTCCTTTTAATTTTCCTTTTTATTTTATTTTATTATTTTTTCTTTATGCGATCATCGATAACACGGATTTTTCCCCGTTTGAACCTTTTTATTCCAAAAAAGGTAAAATCTCCAGAGCTTTCGGGCGCGTACCTTGCGCCCGTCTTCAGTGAAAAAATAAAATATCACTTCGTCGACTGTCCAGCCAGTCAACGGATCAGCAAGCTCATCCGCTAGACCGTCCGGGCTGGCAACATCAGCTATCAGGTACTACCTTGTACCCGTCCAGCGTCCGTCGCCTGCCCATTCAGTCCCGCGGAGAGCGAGCTTCCAAACCAACCGACCGGGACAGTGACGTAACATAAAATCCGTTGACTGGCTGGACAGTCGACGAAGTGATATTTTATTTTTTCACTGAAGACGGGCGCAAGGTACGCGCCCGAAAGCTCTGGAGATTTTACCATTTTTTGGAATAAAAAGGTTCAAACGGGGAAAAATCCGTGTTATCGATGATCGCATATGTGCACAACACCCCGTAAAAGAAGTTTTTCAATTATTTTTTCTTTATTTCCTTTTAATCTTAATTTTAATTTTACATAAAGCTCCACGAAGCTAAGTAACATTAAACCCCCACATACTTCACTTTAAACACAAAACATGCTGTCTCACTCCGCCCAACCGTACACTGCTGATGTTTGCGCTGATGACGGAAGAGCGAACTTCCGAAAGCTCCGCATGATCCTTACACAATAAAAAAGAAAATAACGGGGAAGTGACGTGTCTATCCACAAAAAAAGTGTATATGACAATGCTATTTCCGCAAACACCTGGAATTCCTAATGATTCGGGACAGTGCGCAGACTGAATAAGCCAAAAATCTGACAGAACAACGCAGTCCCTCAAGCCGACGGTACGACAGCCGACGTAGAACAAAGGAGGTTTTAAACTCCCAGGTGCCCCTACGGAAACCTACTTTGAAACAAGCCAATAATTCAAGGTAATTCTATATTTCATTCACTCTAAGGAGACACTTACGCTTGACTGGATTGTAATCCATGTTGATAAGCATGCTGTCCTCGCCGGCTTGCACAGTTCGCGCATAAAAGTTTGCTTGCCGACTGAGCTCCATCATGCTGATGCGTGACGCCGACGCAACAAATACGTCAGGCGGATCCCCTAAAAATAAAAGTACTTGAACTTCAGGTGAGAACGGTAGAATCGATTACCGTCAGCTCGACAATCCTTGCCGACCATGTCACCTATGTGCACTGCGCTGGAATAGTTCTTTGCGCAGAGACATTCGTAGGAACCCTTCGTGTTAACGCATATTTGGGAACATGTATTATTGAAGGAGGCGCATTCGTCAATATCTAAAAGACCAAGTGGCAAGGTAGAACGGTGATACCAAGAGTGAAACTCACCCTCGCAGTTCTTTGGATTACTTTTGCTTGGCCGGAAACCAGGATTGCAAGAACAATAGTAGCCGCCGTGAGGTAAGTCTGTGCACATGTGTTCACAACCGCCTTTGTCGGTGCCGCACTTGCTGCCACCAGCTAAATGGTAACGTTAAAGCGCACTAGAACTTGTGCAAAGAGACTCACGACAGCCGTCCTCGTCAGAATTATCGCCACAATCGTTAATGTGGTCGCATACTTTATCCGCAGGAACACACTTTCCTCCCGTGGCACATTTGAATGCTGCAATAAATGACATCGTTAAGCACAGATGTTAAGCGATTCAACAACGTACAGTCTTCATTGCATAAGAAGGCAGGGCTAAGGCAGTGGACCCCTTCGTCAGAAATATCATTTTCGCCGCAGTCGAAATTGCCATCGCAAACGCGAGTAAACGGAAGACAGAGACGGCTGAATTGGCACCTGAACTTCAACGGAGGTTCGCACTTCGATTCAACTGCAAAGTCTTAACATGTGTTTGTGATGCATGCGGAAAAGCAACGTACAGCAAAATTCGTTATTCTCATCCGAGCCGTCGCCGCAGTCGTTGTCACCATCGCATACAAACTTTCGCGGAATGCATACCCCGTTGGAGCAAGCAAATTCGAATGGTGAGCAGGAACGTTGCCATTTATCGGTGCAATTTGCCTCATCAGATCCATCGCTGCAGTCTCGACGTCGATTGCAAAATAGTTGTTCACTCAGGCACGTGTGGTCGGCACATTTGAGCTGAAAAGTTCAGCAAACTTTCGAACGCAGTCTTGCCGAACGAATGATCGTCCAGTCTTCGGCTAATCAGGCAAAGTAAAAAAAGTCAATCTGTATGTGCGTAGATTCCAACTTCGAAAACGACTATTCACGTTTTAAACCTATACATTTTGAAAAGCGAAGTGCTCATCAGTCGCTTAAGGGCAACTGATGAGCTTTCGATTACTTAACGCAAGGAAAAGGGTTGAGCTACGCTGGAAGGACAGTTCAGGATATCAAAGCTACAATATAAGTGACAAATCATTGGCATTGCTATCGCTATTACGGAAGTCATGCCTCAGGAAATCTCCATTATATTAATGGAACAAACGGAAGTTCCGCTAGCGCATTGGATCGGAGGATTTCCTATGGATCGCTAAGAAGCAATCCAGAAGTAAAAGAACGCCACAACGGCGAAGTACACAATAGCTAAAATAAATGAATAACGAACACACGAACCGTCGATATGTTGGACCACTGTAATTTTAAAAAGGGGGATCAAGAAAAGGAAAAAAAGCAAATTTCCATTGTTAGGATACCACTAGGTGAAGTGGATAACTTTAAAGAAAAATGGCTCCAATTAGGCGAATGGAAAAGTAACAAGTTTAAAGAGTCACTGCTGTTTTTCGGCTTAAAATAGCATATATCCGCAGCACCATTTCTCGACATATTCACTCGTTACAGGTTACACTCACGTGTTACGTCATTTCCGGTTAGCGCTGAAGACGGGACAAAGGGAGGTTCCGAAAGCGACACTTATAACAAGGCATTTCTGAACGGGTATTCCTGCTGTTTCTTGATACAATGAAACCTGAACCCGTTAGAAACCCTTCATTCAACTTCAGTAAAATAAATATTCACATAGTATCACTGCCCCCAATATGGTGAAGTTCGTTTAACGTATTACCACTCACCGTTCCCTGAGGGCAAGAGTAAGATTCGCAGCCCGCTTCGTCCGATCCATCGACGCAGTTCATTTCTCCGTTGCATATGAGACTTTTGCGGATACATTTGCCAGTTAAACAGCGAAACTCGCTTTCCGAGCACGGGGTGGGATGCAGCACTGAAATCAGTACTGATGAACGGTAGACCGACACAAACAGCTGCTTACGGCAAGAGGGATCCTCCTCGTCCGAACTGTCGCCACAATCGTCTTCGAAGTCGCACATCCAGCGTCGAGGAATACAGCGACCATTGGTACGACACTTAAAATCACCGATGGGATCGCACGAAGGACAGTGTTCCGGATTTTCGTCAGAATTGTCACGACAGTCGTCCTGGCCGTTGCAGAAGGCCCAATCTGGTATGCACCTGTAGCTGGAAGAGCATCTGCTCCAACCGCGCATACATTGCTGACTTTCTGCAAACATAATGAATAATATATATACATATATAACAGAAATCTTCTCTATGATATACATATATACCAGGCATTTAAAAACTTAGACGAAGGCAATTACCACAGACAGCCTTGGGCTCATCCGAGTTGTCACCGCAGTCGTTATCAGCGTCGCAGACCCATGCTTTAGGAATGCATTTGCTGTTGTTGCATCTAAACTGCTCCGGTGAACACGTATTATTCGCATTCACTACGAGAAAGAACAATGTCAGAAGGGGTACCCATGCATGCACAGCGAACTTACTGCATAATTCCGGAGCTTCGTCTGAATTGTCGCCGCAGTCATTGTCCCCATCACACAGGTATCTCCGCGGCAAGCAGTGCCCAGTCGTGTTGCATTGGAACTGCCAGTGATCGCAGGGTCGGTCTAAACAATATGACGTGATGAAACAAAGCATAAGCAGTTCCTTTAGCGATGAAATGGAAAGCAATTTATAAAACGGAAGCAGTATGAAATACTGAGTCAGTGCGCTGAAGTTATTATTATTATTATTATTATTATTATATTTATATTTATTATTATTATTATTATTATTATTATATTTATATTTATATTTATACGTTGAAAAACTGCCCTGTACTTCAGTAAGATACCATTTGTCTTCCTCATTTTAATTATCCAGCAAAACGGCCATTTCTGTCATAAAAGAAAGGGAAAACATGGCTATTCGGAAATAGCAGGCAATTGTCACACGTAAACAAAAATGTTGCATACTCATTGCCATTGGGTGAGCATGCGAAGGGCTGAAACCAATTCACGCAACACGGTCAAGCGAACTGGCCTGAAGTTTTGAAACCTCAATGAACGGATACGTTTACGCGAAACCACCCGCAATCCGTAAATTCACTTATCTACAAAACCGCGTCGTCATCCACAAATGATAATTTGAAAAATTTATTAGCTATAAGAGATACCGACCATTATTGGACCTTCTAAACAGTCTTACAACACTTGCTTTGCGCGCTGCGTGTTAGATAAGTTCGACGAACAACAGTTAGCCAACATAAATTTCTTACCGCAGTTCCTTTCTTCACTGCCGTCACCGCAATCATCAACGCCATCGCAAATTTGAAACGGACTCGTGCAATTGTGATTGTCGCACTGGAACTGGCCAACTAGGCATATGCGCTGCGCTATAGATTACCGCTTAGTAGAAGAAGCAAAGCCAAGAGCCAGTTTGCAGCTTACGACAGGTATCCGGTTCGTCTGAACCGTCACGGCAGTCCTTCTCGCCATCGCATTTCCACAGCATAGGTATGCAGCGCTAAAGAAGATGCCTTCCTGGAAGTTAGAAAACATGCCACACCCCTACGTCATCTCCGCCACCGCAGCGCCACTGATTGGCCGTACAGTTGTTGATGCAGGTCTTGTTGTCATTGAGAAGTATGAAGTGCTGCGGGCATTCGCACCGGAAGCTCTGACCGCCCGGCGAAATGAGGCAAAGGTGACTGCATCCGCCATTGTTGCTCCCGCAGGGATTGGGTGCTGCAAGTTGGAAAATAACGTGAACTACACCACGCAACTAAGCGAAGCAGCAAAACGATACACTGCAGTTGGTCCAGTGGATGCACAATCTGACAATCGTTGGGCAGCTGAACGGTGCTCAGAAGAATCTCCTCGTCGTTCACGGAGTGCTTTGACGACCGGACGATTGACTTGATGTTCCAATCAGTCCAATAGAGGTGGTTATCGAAAACAGCTAGCGAGAATATATGCGGCGCCTTAATGGCCGACACATGATTCACGCCCGTTCCGTCGATGTTCATGTACCTGCAAAGCAGCCCATTCGGCAAGCAGCCAAGCTAAGCTGGAAAAACAGTTACCCTATCTCGTTGAAATGGGCATCGCCCCAGAACAGACGCTCGGTGAAGTAGTCAAGCGTAATGGCGTTTGGCCAGACAAGATTTCGCTCCAGCAACTTAACAAACTCCGTTCCGTCCATGCCGATGCGGGCTATGTATGGAGAAAGACTCCACTCGGTAAAGAACAAGTAGCCTTTCCTCGGATAGGCGACCAAAGCACGGGGCTGAGTAAACCTGTCTGCTAGCAGCACATGACTGTAACGACCATCCAGCTCGCTGACGCGCAGCGTGCGTTCCAAGCGGTTCAGAAAATAGAGCTTTCGCCCAACCCAATCGACAGCCAAACCTTCGACTCCAAAAACGGTGTGGCGGATGATTTCTTCAGCTTTCGCCAGCGCCTCCTCCGGATCAGGGATGTCCATTGGCATACGGAAGATGCGCTGCCGACCAATGTCAGCAAAGTAAATCTTTTGCTCCAGCCAGTCGTAGTCCAGGGAGGCAACGTTGTCGAAGCCCATTGCCACTAATCTCACATTCTTGCCGTCCAAACTTATCCTGCGGATGTAGTACCGATTGGCCAGCAGGATGTAAGGTTCCACTTCTAAAATATGCGCCCTAATCGCCATCGAACAGTGCGACAAACGACGATAGTACCCTGCGAGAGCCTTTTGCATGAACGCTGGTCAGAGTCAAGTTCGAAATACGTCTGATTGCAAGTACACTTGAATGAGCCAATCTTATTCACGCAATACTGGCTGCAGGGCGGTACTTTAGAGGCACACTCGTCTACGTCTACAAAGAAGCGCTAACATTACGGTAACACCAAAGTTCAAATAAGCGGCTCACCTATGCAAGATTTCTTGTCGCCTTGGTCAAGGCGGAATCCAGGCAGACACTGACATTCGTAGCCAATGGCCTTGTCCACGCATTTATGTTCACACAAAACTTTGGCAGCGGTTTTGCATTCATTTATACCTGCAATAAGGTCGAGCCAGGTTAGCACTGGCATCAAGTGAGGTGCCAAATGGGTGAATCAGACCGCATAGCGAGGACTCGTCCGAACCGTCATCGCAATCCGCCCTGCCGTTGCAAACCTTGGAACTTTCAATGCACTGGCCATTGTGGCAGCGGTATTCGTTCGTGTTGCAGTGGGTGAAGTTTCCGGCGGCTCAAATAGGTAAGAGAAGTGGTGACTCGCCGAACAAGATGTTGCGCTTCCTACTGCAATTTTCCTCGTCGAAATTGTCCCCACAGTCATTATGCCCGTCGCACACCCACTGCATTGGAATGCACTTCTTGTTCTTGCATTGGAAGTAGGAGGAGCTGCACGGCGTGAAGGCTAAAGCGTTAGAAGTTGATTGCACCTTCACCAGGCGGAGGAGAGTAAAGGAAACGAACTGCAGTTTTCCGGTTCATCGGAGCCATCCAGGCAATCGTTATCGTGATCACATACCCAGGAATTATGGATGCAATGGCCATTTGCGCAACGAAACTCGCCTTTGTTGCAGCGAGGCAGTTCGCGGCTCCCGCAAATGGCAGGGGACTCGTCCTCCGCGTCGCGACAATTTACCTCTCCATCGCAAACCCAGCTCTTCGGTATGCACTCAAAGCGACCCAACATTCTGTTCGACTGGCACTGAAATTCGTCGCCAGAACACGTGCGATTGCCTGAAGACGAGAAAACGAGTGGAACCGACCAGCAGCTCCGCACGTAAGGGACGAAAGCCCGACTTTGCCGACTGGCGCAACAATAACGCAGATGCGAACAATATTAATAATAACCACCTACCACACGTATGACGGGTGTCTTCGTCCGAGCCGTCCCCGCAATCGTCCTCGCCGTCACAAATGAAGGCTCTGCTGATGCAACGACCGTTATCGCAACGGAAGACGTACGCACCCTAGGAGGAAAAGAACAGCAAGGTAATTTCAAATAAAGACATGTAAATAATGGAACATCCTCTCAAAAATTCCTATCAGTCTGAACCAATGCTGTCTGCCTAGCAAAGAACGCATGAGTCAAGTGAAACGGTAACATTGGTCAGCTGGTCGTTAACGTTGGTCCGTTCACTTGGAACTGCAAGTGGATCGCCAAGAATGAGAAGGGAAAACAGGACGGCCCATCCAGTTGTCGTGCGGAATGACCGCTCCGCAAAATGTGAATATAAATTAGGTATACGTACCAAACATTTTTCGTTCGACGGAGTACAGTGCTGCTTCTCGTCCCAACCGTCTCCGCAATCGTTGTCACCATCGCACTGCCACGTTTCCGGAATGCACCGTCCGCTGGGACAGCGTACGTGCAATGCACCACAGGAGGAATTCATGCAAAAGAGAATTTGCTCATCAGCATTGTCACCGCAATCGTCGTAACCGTCGCACAAATCTGCCGGCGTTATGCAGATATTAGTATTGGGACAGCGACGCTTGGCGCCACGGCAGTTGATCGGCAAGCCAGGACACGTCTGATTGCTCTCGTCCAAAGCGTTGTCGTGACAGTTGATGCGCCCGTCGCAAACCAACGACTCGTTAATGCAAATTCCATTGGAACATCTGAACAGCAAAGAGAGAATAACGACGGCCCAAGTCCGTATGAAGGGGGTTCCCACCTGAACATGTTCTCGCCGCAGGAGCCGGCGCTAACTGATCCGCAGTTCGCTTCGTCTGAGAGATCCCCACAGTCGTCGAAACCATCGCAAACAAGGTTCTTGTTTATGCAACGACGATTCGAACAGGCGTAGTAGCCCAACTCCTCTGGACATGGGCGAACAAGGCAAAACAAAGCGTCCTCGTCCGATCCGTCGCTGCACTGGTTGTCGCCGTCGCACGTCAGCGTGTAAGGAATGCACTCGCCCGAACCGCAAGGGAAGTCGTTGGGCGGCACGCAAGTGGCGTTCTTGGGTACGCACCTCTTGCCATCGCTGGCCAGCTTGTAGGTGCTGTTGCAGGCGCACTCCACGCGGGTGTGCGCGCTGGCCGGATCCGGCGCCAAATGGCAACTCTGCTCGCAGCCACCGTTGTTGACCGAGCAGGGATTCGACAAATTTTTACACTTCTGATTTCTGCAAGAACAAGCGCAACTGCTACGCCATAAAGAGACATCCGGATAACGTACGACCAATCCGTGTCTTGCGCAACTATGCGAAGCTGCGACAACGTTCTAATATTCCTAACCACTGGCAGCGGTTGCACGCCAACAGTTTCGAGCACATGATAAATTGTGCTGCTCGACGAGTCGGCAAAGTACAGCCAATTCTTGTACAGGTCCAGACCGGTGGCCCGCACGTCCTCCAAGATGACCCGCCTGTTGCCCCCATTGTAATCAATGCGTTCTATCTTCAAGCGATTCAAGTCCGAGAAGTACAAGAACTGCTTTTCCAAGTCGACCGCCATTACGGATACAACGGAAACTTCCGAACTAAGAATCTTGGTCTTGTCTGATCCGGACATGGTGGCTCGCTCAATACGTGGTTCGTACGTGCCGCCTCGAGCCTTGAAGCCGGTGTCGCTCCAGAAAACGTACCCCTTGCAGGGGTCCAGAGCCAGAGCAGCCAGCCAATCGCCACGAGCAACAACAACCACGTGCCTGCCGTCCATGTCCATTGCGTACAGACGTCCTATGCGACCAGTTGTCCAGTACATTTTTTGTGTAACCCAGTCCAGCTTCATGTCTTCGACGGAACCAAACTTCTCTTGCGAATCCGAGTCTGCAAGAAACGGAAAATTTCCGCGCATTGACAATAGCATAATTTAAGGAAGACTACGTACACAACACTTTGTCGGGTCCAACTAAAAGTCGCACCGACTCGGGCACGTTTGTCGGGAACCAAACGATCGTCCGATTTCCAGGATAATCTGCAGACAAAAAATATGATCGCACGACTGGCCGCAAGCAAACGGAACTACCCAGGAAGGCGTAAACGCGTTTGAGCGTAGAGTCAACCTCAAATTTGCGCAAGCCGAACATTTTCGGATATTCCTTCTGCAATGGTGAGCTGCTGGCCATGTCGGGCTCAAGATAGGCGCTCTGTATGGATAGACCATTCAGGTACAGCAGGTAGCTGGACGGCTCTGAAAAGCGACACTACGCTTATGCAACGCGTCCCCAATGCACAGGTGCTCAACGCATTTTGCTCGCACTCGTACGAACTTACCAACGCAGCTCTTCTTGTCCTGGGCAAGTTCGCCACGGGCACAGCGACATACGTAAGAATTATCTCGAAGCAACGGAAAGCACAACTGGTCGCACGGCTGCCTGCGAAGGTTGTCGGTCACCTGACAGGGAGAATGGCCTGCAACGAGTTGGTCATTGGAAATTGCTGCGAAGCGCAGGAGCGCACAATTCACCTTTTGGCTGAACCGCCTCGTCGAAGACAACCAGCTCGCCCACTTCGTCCAAGTCCGACAAGAGCACCTTGGGGACCTGAGTGCGACTGTCCGATAATTCGGCGGCAAAGATGCGGCGCAGGCTACGGTCGGACCAGTAGATGTTCCTGCCCAGTATGGCCACGCCTTGCGGGTTGGGCAGGCTGGAGCGAATCACCTGGCGGTCGCCGCCGCTTGGCTTCACTCTTTGGATTGTGTCCACGCGGGAGTCGGCCCAGTAAATGTCGTGGGAATTCATGTCCACGCAAAGCTGACGAGGTTCAATCACGTTGTGCGAAACAATGACCTTACGATTGGACATGTCCAAGTTGGCCCTCTGTATGTTGGGCCGTTGGCCACGATCTACTATGTACAAGTACCTGAAGAAACAACTGCTATGGTGGCAGGCAGGCTAAATGGCACTTCTGATTCACCGTTGAATTGGATCTACGACAACGGAGCGAACGCTTTCCTTTCTCGACGAAAACAGTATCATTCGATACTGACCATCGAGACGAACTACTTCAACGTTAGTCTCCTCCGGAGCGATCGTTACAAAATAAAGATTGTAGTTCACCCAATCAACGGCAATACTTTGGACTGATAACCCTCCAAATTGGAGCTCTATGACGGGTTTTATGCTCTGACTATTGAGCTCAGTTCGGCTAATGCCTCGGCGAACTCCAGCAAGGTCAGCAAAGAATATGTTACCAGATCGTACCTCAGCTCCAGCACTTATTAGCCTGGTGCCTGAAGCGACTTTCCTTGGCTAAGGTTATCGTCGGCTTATCCACCATCTTACCTGGTATAGGTGACATGGCCATGCTCTTACCACCGTCCAAGGAAAAGCCGAACACTTCTCGAGATGTTGTGGCCACCAGGAAGGAGTTGAACCGCTTGCATCGAGTTGTGCCCTCCAGCCGGAAGCCAAGATCGCACAAGCACTTGCGATAATTGTTGGTCACCGGCACGCACAGGTGCTCGCAATCGCCGTTGTTGAGCTGACACATGTGTTGCACAACTTAAAGCCTAGCGGTCGCAGATCGGTAAGGGTGCCGGCGAAACTTACAAGGTCTGGAGTGGAAGACGCGCACCGACACAACGTCGGGAACGTTGTCGACCAACTTTTCAGGTTTGAACGTCCTCAACTGACCACTTGGCGGCAAACTGCCGCTGAATATGCATCCGTGGGCAGAATCGGCGAAGAACAATTTGTTGCCAAACACGTACAGTCCGAGCGGCTGGAAGAGTGACTCTCCTTCGAAGAGCACCTCTCTTCCGTTGCCGTCAAAGTCGGTGGAAGCAATCTAAAGAGAACGCATTGTTGTTGCGGCTTTGAACGATGGTTTATCATATTACCACGCCCCTTTCGGACTGCGAGAAGAAGAGTCGTGCGCCTCGATAGTCAATGGTCAGGAAGTCAAACTGCGCGAGGTCATAGTTGAGCAATACTTTTGAATTGCTACCGTCCATTTCAGCACGAGCCAGCTTGCGTGCCATGCTAGGACCACCTTCGTCAAGCCAAAACATGAGCCTAAAAGGCCAAAAGCATCAGTAGCTGAAAAGTTGTCACGTTGATTAGTTGTTTTACCCAGCGGACGGGTGCAGCGCAATGGAAACGGGAAATACCACCGCCGTCGGCGTACGGTCGTTGCTGAGGATAATGGTTCGGTACTTTGGATCAAATGTGTGCACAACTTCGATAGTCGAGGACTCCTTGTTGCCAATGTACAGGTTACGTCCAAGCCAGTCGTAGGCAACACAGAAGGCGTCGGCTTGCTTCACCTTCGGCATGAAGGTGGTCGAATTCGAACCGTCCAGCATAGCCTTATAGACGTTTGCCCTTCTAGTTAGGCGGGCAACCAAAATTTTGTCCCTTATGGGCAACTGCACGTAATACATGCTGAACGAGAGTTCGTCAAAGTCGACGTCGTGCACATTTTGCAAGTTGGAAAATGGAACCATTCCGCCCATTTTCAACGTAACGTTTTGCGAGTTCAGGTCGTCGAATGTATAGCCAACGATGGAACTCTGACGAACGACCATGAGGAAGGGCTTCTCTTCTGAATGAGCAAAAATTATGCAACCGCGCAATTTCATCGCACTTGCCGCCAATTAACCAACAGTACCGTACACTGCAAGTACTCAGGAAAATGGCAAACCTTATGTCAAATTTACGGCAGATTTCTAACGAAATTATTTTCAATTAACTTTGACTTTATAGTTCCATATGTCAACGTAACGAGCGTGGCAAGTTTCGCGAAAGCAACGAGGTACGCGAGGGTCCGAAATCCAATTCTGAACGAACTGCTCTCAATGAGACCAGGTATGAAGCTGCTCAATGGTGATGGATGCATGCTCAAGTGACAGGTGCGCGAGAAAATCATACACTACGCAAAATGGCTAGAGATAGAAACACTCTTACTAATTCATATTGGCAACTGTGTTAATTAATTGGTAATCGAACAATGCTAATCATTACTACCATATTAATAAACGATGGTAATCAAATAATAAGTCACATAATGCAAAAAAATGAAGATGCTTAGTGTTTATTAAAATTACAATTGCTCCGCTTAACTGCAGCCGCTTTATCCAGTGTATACTGACAACGATGCGGGTACGCGTAATCGCATGCATACATTTCAGCGAAAGTGAGATCAAGCATTGGAAGAACTACTAAAAATTAGCTAGCCATCGATTGACCTGGGCTTGATGAATACCTATGCTGTGAATACGATACTAAGTTTGACAAAAACAAAGAAACACTAGGCTATAAAATTTGGAATACTATAGTAAAATTAGTAACTGCTGTGTGAAATGTTCACTCACATCACTTATTAATTCTAGCGCTCAACCAAAGCTCAGTTGATCTACGCCTCACGTGATCACTGAAATAAAAACTACACAAATTCATTCGGTGTAAACCTGAATTGCCGCTGTAGAAAAATTCTACACCAAACACAACAACCGGTTGGCAGCATGACCGACCCATGTCAAATCTTATTCCATAAGACATACCGTTCACGCAGTTCTTGTTCGTAGCGTCCAACTTGAAACCGATCGGACACTTGCACACATATCCGGGTGAAGCAGGCGTCAACAAGCATATATGGCTACAGGGTCGCTCGTGGCACGGATTTTCGGCTGCAAATAAGCACCACATCGTTATTCCCATGCTGCGCAACGAGAGGACAGAAAAAATACTTTTAGGTTGAAGAACTTCGTGGGTAATCAAGATGCCAAGAATCTTGGAGAAGCTATGTGCGTACTCATCCTTGGCCAGCTCCTTCACCTTGCTGTATCCAAATACTTTCTGCAGTCGCCTGTCCGACCAGTAGACGTGATCCTCGAAAACGGCAAGACTGTGCGGATGCAAAACGTACTGGAAAAGAAACAAAGCTCAGGTCTCATGAGGACGGGATACCGCATGAAAACATACTTTCTCACTGGCGATGACCTGGTGACGCCCAGTTCCATCGTAGTTGACATACTCGACGTAGTCCAACTTACTGTCGGCAAAGTACAACCGCTTCGTGGGCAAGTCTACGGCTAGGCCGTTGGGCCAGTAAATTTTGGTGTCGACGATTACGCGAAAATCGCTGCCGTCCATGTTCGCCCTGGCGACGTGAGGATGCATGCCCCAATCGGACCAGAAAATTAGCCTAACGTCATTCCTGGGGTCGAGAGTCAAGCCACGCGGGCGCGATATGTTGTTCATCAGCACTGTCCGATAATGGGGCGGATTCAGACTGGCAACTTCCAAAGTGTTCAAATTGCTGTCCACCCAATACAAGTTGCGGCCCACCCAGTCGACGCTGAGGCCTTCAGTAATATCCAGGCCAACGTTCAAGAACATCGTTTTGTTGGTACCATTCATGGAAGCGAAATAGATGGCCTTATCTTTTAAGTCAGACCAATACACCTTCTGTTCAACAGAATCCCAGCTGAGCGCAATGGCGTTATCGACAGCGGCGCCAAAGGTGTTCCAGCTTTTCAGGTCGGCAGATCCCCAGTAAATGCGGTATCTGTTGGAAACGTACAATCGCGCAGAGTTGCCCCCTGAAATGGTTGATTTTGCCTTTTCCTCATCGTGGGGTACCCCTCGTACCAAGTGCTTTGCAGGTATATCCGTCCGAACGAAGCTGGTAGCCCGCGTCGCACGTGCAATAATATCCAACTTTCATTCGGTGGCAAGTTTGCGAGCAACGATCGTGATGGCTGCACTCGTCGAATGCTGCAAACAAATGTATACATTTTTCTCCACAGGACGTAACTCTAGCTAACGTTGACAGGTCCAAGCGTCGACTAATGCCTGGCCAAGCGGACAGGTGCAAAAACTTCCATCCGGACCAGCATGGCATTGATAACTACACCGTTTTGGCCCGTTCACACACGTATTCATAACTAAAAGGCAGTTAACGAACGCGAGAGTGGGAAGTCTAAAAGAGGTACTGCATCCAGGTCCTTCATCTTCGCCGTTAGGGCAATCCGACTTGCCGTCACAGACCTTGTCCAAGGAAAGGCAGAACAAGTCGCTGCTCATA
Organism: Trichuris muris; assembly: GCA_000612645.2. NCBI lineage: Eukaryota > Metazoa > Nematoda > Enoplea > Trichinellida > Trichuridae > Trichuris > Trichuris muris. The sequence continues at coordinate 17,465,689 of CBXJ02000282.1, read as the reverse complement.
TGGCATTTCCATTTTCCGAACGTGCAATTCTGGTTAACCACTAAAACAGAATGAACATTGAGCTACAAGAATATTTAGCGCAAGCATGTACCGCATCCTGCGTCAGGAGATTCGTCTGAACCATCTGCGCAATCGTCGGAGCCATCACAGAGCCACGTCTTGTATATGCAATTGCCATTTTTGCATCTGAAGTGATTTGCCGGACAGGATTCAGTTGCTGCAAGCAATATCGTCATTGCAAGAAACTGCCGGCAAACGGTAAACACAACTGCAGTGTTCTTCAAGTTCGTCAGAGCCGTCGTCGCAATCTTTGTGACCATCGCAAACCCACTGGTTCAATATGCAAACGTCAGTTGACCGGCAACGGAATTCGGTCTCGCTATTGCAGACCGCAGTTTTGGTGGCGGCTGCAAAAACGCGCCCAGTGACACGCCGAATCCACAAACAATGATGGTAAAATTCTACTTGAACATCCTTCTTCGTCAGATCCGTCCGCACAATCTGGGTGACCGTCACACTGCTTTCCGGATGGAATACACTGCTGCTGGTTCAAGCAACGGAAATTCGATGGGCGACAGGATACGGGTGGACACCGAATTGGATCTTCGTCTGAACCGTCATAGCAATCATCGTCTCCATCGCATAACCAATACACAGGAATACATCTCCCATTCGTGCACCTGAACTGCGAAGCCGTACAGGTCCTGTTACCTAGGAATAAGAGCCATCACTTTCTCACGGATACATTCGAAAGGTGAATTTCATTGCGACAAGCTGACACGTTATCCTACTCGGTAACACGCTGTTCCTGCTGGCAACAAACAGTGTCTGAAGAACTGATGAGCAAACGCTTGTCTACACGGATTTCTAGCCTGGATGCGAAGAACAACACATTCAATATACACTGAGTCCAAACGGTGCATCTATTGCATCCCTACGTCAGTGCAATCTGCGTTTAAAAATTTTTCATGACAGATTATAAAGAAACAGTTGTAAAGTAAACAAAATGCACATACTGCACAGCGACAAGTCCTCATCTGATCCATCGCCGCAATCGTTGTCAGAGTCACATATCCACTGCTCCGGAATGCAGCGCCGATTGTCGCACTGAAATTTCTTTCCTGAGCAGACAGCTACAATTTGCCAAAATGTCAAATCGAGAAAGTGTACGTTACGCAGAAAACTTACGAACTTTACCGTTCTCGCAATACCTGGGATCCTCATCCGAATAGTCACCACAGTCATTGTCGCCATCGCAGGCATACTGTTGTGGAATGCACCTGTGCGTATTATTACACATTATCTGTCCCGGAGAGCACGTCTTCTCGACGGAACAGCGCTTCCCGTCCACCATTTCGTCAGAACCGTCGCGACAGTCGTCTTCACCATCGCAAACCCATTCTCGCAAAATGCAACGCCCGTTCGCGCACGCGAAGTGCGTTTCGTTATTCCCACACTGCAACTCTGGTTGCTCCTGGAACAGTGACCGCAGGGTAAGGAGCACGATGAAACCGGTGCAACTCACGTGTGGATTCTGAACGCAAGTAGAACCGGAAGCGTCCAATATTTCACCATGAGAGCACCCGCACTGTTTACCCTCTGCCACTCCCGTTGGGGACGTCTTGTAGAAGCAGAATCGCTGGCAATTACCATTGTTCATGCACGGATTGTTCGCTGCAAAAAGAAAGCGTAAGCAATCAACCATTCAACGACAAGATGATATCCAATCATACAAAATATAGGTTCGTTCAACGGGGAGCAAGCTTTCAGACCGAACAAACTCTCAGACGACGCTAAATTTTTAACGACCATCGGAGTACCACCACTTTCCTTGTCGACCCTCAAAATGGAGAATGGTTGGCTCTGGATGTAATACAGTTGGTCTGCAAAATAACGTCACAGTTTCTTCCAGATACGATTCACTGACAAAACTTCATACTTCCAAGAATTGCCAACGCTTGAGGAGACGGCCGGGGGCTAATTTTAATAATCCGCACGTGAGTTCCATACAAATCGCCGCACTGAACATGCTTGAGCATAGAATCCGCCCAGTACAACATGTTCCGCTCAAAGTCGATAACCAAACCACTGGGTCGACCGATGGATACATTTCGGTATACAGAACATCTACTAGCATCAGTGTTACACTTCATTATCCTTGCAGGTCTGCGGGCTTCCGCGTAATACAAAAATCTCAAAGCGAAAAGGACATTAGCAATGGGCAAGCAACGGATCGGGCACAACTCCTTACCCTTTACCGGGATGCACGACAACTGAAGTAGGGCGCATCAACTGCCTGAGCAACGTGCGGTGCGTGTTTCGCTGCTCCGCGTGAACCACCTCCAAAGTGTTTCGGATATTGTCTACATAATATATCAATTGCGCTATCCAATCGTAAGTAAATGAAACGAGCCCATCGTTGTGATTCACTAATACTGCTGTCTCCTCCGTGCCATTTGGACGATTTTTAAAAATTACGTTATCCATGATGTCTGCGTAGAAAATCCACTGGCGTCGGACATCGCAGGCTACGTCGTAGAATAAACTGGTAAGCCTAATACTGCTCTGGGTTACAGGAAGAATGGCATCGGCAAAGACACTGCGGTCCGGCAAAATACTGCGCACAACTTTGCTGCTGCTGAAGAGCAAGAAGTTTTGCACCGCTGAACACAATACACGCTTAGGCGATAAAGTTGCGCATGTCATACGTACGCTGACACTGAGTTACGTTCCCTTTAGATTCATAGCCAATCGCGCAGGCGCACCTATATCCAACCTCTTGGGAAGATCCTGGTGTCAAGATGCACAAATGCTGGCAGCCACCATTATTGATGGCGCATGGATTTTTGATTTGCCGATTCTTCAGGCATTTGCTGTCTCTGGCTAAAACATGCTAAGAAGAAATGGCTACTACGGCATGCGCAGTTCTTACGTCCCGGTTGGACCATAGCGTGAAAAGCTGCGATGCCCATCGGAAATGCGTGGTCAATACTTTTACGCCACACAATGGACGTCTTATCTGAACCAAACTTTTCAACTTTCATAACTCCAACGCGTGTCCAATCAGTCCAGTATATGTGTTCGTCGAAAACAGCGAGACCAAAGGGATGGGGGGCATTCAGCATACCTTGGGTAACAATGTGCCTAAACCAGCGACAGCATGTAAAGCTTGCAGGTGAATTGGCTACCTCAATAACATCAGTTGAACGATGCTCGTCTTCCTGAGCATTTCACTGAACATTTAATTTCCTTACATACCTGCTGATGAACTAGCAAATTACAATTATTCCAATGCTTAGTTTCAGTCCGATCCAAGATCACCGTACAGTAAATTCTATAATCGGACTCGGAGAAAGGGAAAACGAAGAATGCGGATAGTGATGTTATCCTCGCCTTACACTAACTGGCTGCGCTGCCGGCTCTATCAATAGTACGCTTCTCACGGGAACAAACGTAAAAAGGCTGGGCAGGAACAAGGAATGATTTACCTGTCAGATCCATCGTATCTGATCGTCTCAATTAAGTCTATCTTCGGATCACACCAGTAAACCCTTTCACCAATTACATCGGCTACAACGGAGGTGATCTGGAAGGTGTGATTGGAGACCAAAACCACCCTATTGTCACCATCCATTCCACAACGCTCCAACTTCTTCTCGTTGGTGAAAAACATTATTCTTAAAGCGAAATTCCTTGTTTGATAGCTGCTTTGTGGATAACACGCAATTATCTCTTACCCTCTCAATGGGTCCAACGCAATATCCACCGGTAGAGTCATGTCATCGATCAAAACTACCGTGCGGTGCTTACCGTTGAAGTCACACACGTCTATTCTTTTCGACTTCGATTCCACCAAGTACAGCTTCTTGGTAATCCAATCGACCGCTACGTTCCGTGGTTGAATCAGATTATGGAGCGGCAGTTTTCGATGATTAATTAGTATTCCCTCGTCATTTAGCATGCCGTCGTATATTTCGTTCGCCTCTCGTTCGACCCAGAACACCTTTCTGGATTCATAATCAAAATCCACTCCGTATATGAACTTGCCTCCGACCAATCTTTCCGCCTCACCATCGGTAAATGGATTGACCATGTACAATCCCTCTCTGCGAGCCACCAACAGTCTCATCGACGAATCTGAAACGATACAGCATCGAACAAATTCCCTTCTGCCTTAGGTGGACAAACGTACGGTCCCGAGAAAGGCAATAGCCACGCCCATTTTTCAACGTCAACTCGAAACAATCAGACATGCAAGTGCATCGGAAACCTGGCATCAGATTCTTGCACTCTTGATCACAGTAGCCGTACTCCGTGCACTCGTCAATGTCTACGAGCAGAAGCAAATTTCTACCGACACGGTCCCAACTTCATAATGCCGTACCTTCGCAACTTCGTTTATTTACTTCGCTGACCCGATACCCAGAGGGACAATCGCAAGTACCACCGTCCGGAGAAGAACGACATACGAAGACGCACGACAACGCAGAGCACAAGGAACGACCTGAATGACGCAACAGCGTTAGCAGTAAAGCGATGAACAAATGGGAAGAACTCCAATGGCTCACTGCAATTCGTTTCATCTGAACCTTCGGGACAATCGACATGCGAGTCGCATAACTTCGATGATTCGATGCAGTGGCCAGTGCCAGGGCAGTTCCATTGATCACGTGGGCATTGATAAGCGCCTGAGAATGGTTCAAGCACTCTGAGATTGCAGATCAAACTTGCACGTACCACAGTTTTCTTCGTCAGAGCCGTCGCCGCAGTCGTCGTAGTAATCGCAACGAAACTTCACCGGTTGACAGCGTTTATTTTTGCACTGGAAATGCCCAGGTCCGCATTCAGGAAAAACTAAAATGATGCAACGGACGGGGCGCATTACCAATCACGAATAATCGGCTATCATTTGACGCACCGCAATCCTCTGGTTCATCAGAGCCGTCTTGACAATCCACCGAACCGTCGCACTTCCAGCTCATACGTATGCACTGACTACCATCTTTGCACCTGAACTGATACTGAAAGCAGGATTGAAGGTTTTCTGCAAATCAGTAAGCAATGGCGGAACGCCTCCCAGGAATGGTTTCACTGCTAACCGCAATTCTTTTCGTCCGACAAATCCCTGCATTGGTAGATCCCGTCGCAAACTTGGCTTTTCGGGAAGCACTGCAGACCATTTTCGCAGCGAAAATCGTCGTCGGCGCAAAACTGCCTTGCTACAAAATAGTTGAAAACTTGAACACGGCAATTCAAAGTGATCGACATTCCAAGCCTACGGCAATTCTTTTCGTCCGACCCATCAAAGCAGTCGGTGATGTTATCGCACTTGTGGTACAATGGAATGCAGGAAGTTTCGTTCCAACGGTAATTGTCGCACTGGAAGTGGTCCGAGTTACAACCAGGATGGGCTAAAACCAACAGAAACTGCTGACGTTCGTTCAAATGCCCCACTGCAGGTCTCTACAGGAATTTCTGGAATTTCCAATTAACCAACTGCAAAAGAACACTTAAGGCAGCTGGCGAGCGCCCGCGCTGAGGACTGACTGCTACAACCTGACGAGGTCACAATCTAACTTTGGGCTATCGCACCTCGGGTTTCCGGAGGTCAATTCAATGAATAAACCTTAAAACTACTCATTCCAATGCACGAAGAAAACGAAAGCCAAAGTACTCTAAAATAAAAATGTGCTCCCGCGGACGTGTTAAGTGCAAAGGTCGGCAGGGGGAGGGGGCTGAAAAGGCAATGCTTCACTGAATCAGATAGCTAAGATCGTGTACTAATCTGCTATCATTAGCAATTCCAACAGGCGTTCCGACGACGGAACAACGCTAGTTCAAAAAACATTGTCTGCGAAATCAAGAACGCAATCTCACCACCGCCTTCCTCTTATCCGAACTGCAGAACCGCGATGATATGTCGAAGCACCAAGTTTACTTTCTGCTGTGCCAGGAAAGCTAAGTTTCAAACATGCTACTTCGCATTCAATACGTGCAGTGTTGGTGAGTTTCTACCTGTCCCGAAGTACGTGTAACCTTGGTATTACAACTTTTCTTTAAAAGCAAGCACCGCAAATCGCTGAACTGCAATACCCATGCCGTACCGCAGCAGTGCCGTTCACTTGAACGCTACAGAATCATAGGATAGCCTGCGAACCACATCGCAGACGACAGCTTATCAGGTCAGTTCTGAGGTGGTCCATTTCCAACGCTAAGCCATTGACAGAAGAAGACGCTATTATTATTATTATTATTATTATTATTATTATTATTATTATTATTATTAAACATAGGATTTTTACACACGGGGTAGGATCTCATCTTCGTAGGTAAACACGGCTAACACCCGTGAACGGCAACTTTTATTGTTAACAAAGCTTTCGAAAACCACTCCTGTTTTCGTCTTCAGCGTTATGATGTGTGGCAAATCGCAGTAGTCTTTAGTGACAGAATGTTTTAAACTATGAGTGGACGATGTTTTAAAGTCCGTTCGTTATTCCATTTTTATGTGGAAGTTGTTCTAGGAGTGTTGCAATGATAACACTTGGTTCTATTGTTTATTAGACACAATACGTGCATAAACAGGGATGAAGGAGTCACAGTTAGCGACATTTGGTGTACAGTAGCAAATAGAACCAAGTGTTGCCACTGCGACACTCCTAGAACAACTTCCACATAAAAATGGAATAACGAACGGACTTTAAAACATCGTCCGCTCATAGTTTAAAGCATTCTGTCACTAAAGATTACTACGATTTACCACACATAATCATAACGCTGAAGACGAAAACAGGAGTGGTTTTCGAAAGCTTCGTTAACAATAAAATTTGCCCTTCACGGGTGTTAGCCGTGTTTACTTACGAAGATGATATTGAATACTGTGACGGCAGAATAACCCGCAGTGCGAATGTATCTTTATTGATATCGCGAAGTTTTCGGGACCTGTCTTGGTCCCGTCATCAGCGCAGAATGAAAAGCAAACTTTCTGTAAACTCAAAGGTGGCTAATGAGCCCATTAGTCATTAGCCACCTTTAAGTTTACAGAAAGATTCTGCGCTGATGACGGGACCAAGACAGGTCCCGAAAGCTTCGCGATATCAATAAAGATACATTCGTACTACGGGATATTCTGCCGTCCCTGTATTCAATGAAACCAAAACCCGTTAAAAATCCTTTATTCGAAGATTTATTTTTTTAAACTATAGAGCCAACTTAATAAGAATAACCAAGTGAAAGAAACTTCACCTACCGACTGCTTCGACAGCATGAAATATTGCGCAAATTAAGCACCATAATGCTAAGACAGGAAGCAACAGTTCGCCGAAGCATAAGCGACACCATTACGAAAGAAGTAGCTCTGCAGAAGAGACACTAAGTGGATCCCCGTTCCAAGCAAGTAGCGCTTTCTGGCATTTCTATTTATGCATCAACCTGCCTACTTCCAAAAGCGAAATATCGTTCACTCTGACAGCGGCACGGTGTAACGTGCTTGAGAAATTCCGTTGCGGAAAGCCAAGCAAATGAAAACTTTGAATAACGTTTGCAGAAGTTACATTATCTGCCACTGTACAAACGTCACATTACGACGTCATAATTTGGCTTCAACAGCTCCACATGGTCCATATGATTATTCTCCAGCAAAAGCCCACCATAGCGAAAGTCCGCTACAGCACGGACGTTTAGTAGCAGGACAGAACGAGATCATCCTTTCGTGATGGAATAAGCCCACGGGATCAATTGAACTTCAAAAGTTTTCTCAAAAAGGACTCGCAATCGCCACTTTTATAGCGAAAACATTGTCGCATGTTCACACGCAAACAGGGATTAAGCAAAACCGCACACGGTGAAATGGAAATGCAAATCTGCCCTCCCGACCAAATGGCTACGGCACCTGCAAGCTTTCGCTTTCGGCTGCCGATCTTCGTAGCAGAAATTTCCCTCCGAAGATGCTTGTTCAGCAAAAATTGAATTACGCAAAATGTTTTCTGTAAAGTGCGTTGCTCCCGCTCGAGAATAAAATCCGGGGAAACATTCCAAAACATCTCAGTAAGCATTAGAAGGCCAATCCGCTCTGAGTTCTTCAAAAAGTTCATGCATGTAAAATAAAGGCACTACAAAAATTCTTTTGGAGCGAGATACACGGTATAGCAGCCGCACTTTGCGACAAGCGCAAACGCACATGCGTACGAATTAAAACAAAACCGTTGTCGAACAACTGCGCCTGATTAATTGTTTGTTGTCATCAGTAAGCTATGAGCTTATCGTGTATAGTAAGAAACGCTCACTTGACCACTCTCAAAGACATATCTGACAATGTTCATCCAATACACGACACTCGGAGAACTTGCCGGGAGAAGAATAAACGCACGAAATAAGAATATGCATTGCACGCAGAGTAAGCATTGAACATGCTTACTCACCATTCATATCCTTATTTGTGAATGATAATAAACCAGTCAGCGGTTAATTCTTGTTGAATGAATATTCAACAACGGTTGACCTTATTTACAATGGCTTCATCTTGTAATTCGAAAATTTGGGAAACGATGTATGTCGCACTTAAAACATATCAGAGAAAGGTAACATCTTGAAACGTAGCTACTCGTTCAATGCAAAAGCCTGGCATACACTGACAACATTAACGCAGCGACGGAAATTTAAATGAACCCTACTTGAATAACTTTACAGAAAGGGAACGCCCTCTCCTTCACGCTCAGTTGTATTTGCTCAACGCTGCGAAGCAAAGCTCCACGAATACCGCGTGCTCTTGGTTGCACAATTCGGCTCACAAATCGTGGAACTCCATCGTGTGACCATTCAAGCGGATACACACTGCCGGAAATGGCGTATCGCCAAACGTCCATTCAACACTAACTACGCAGCAATTCAAAGGAACGCGCCAACGTGAAAGCAAAAGCGCTGAAGGAATTCAACCTATAACGATCCGTAATAACGCTGGCGACGAATTGGTAAAATTTGAAACTGGAACTGCTGCCAACGGAAAAGAAACGCAAGCCATTGACACAACCAAGGCCGCGCGTAACTGCGACGACGAGGACGCCTTGACCCGCCGAAACGTCTGCCATTCTATTGCGTTGCTCCAAAGCGGCAAGTGGAAGGAATCGAGTTAGCACTGGCACGTCACAGGATGAAGGGTACCCAAACGACATTGCCGAACAATGGGGATGGCCAAAAGGGATGCGCAATAACGACGATGACAACTTTCAAAGTCAAAAATGACAACGACGTCAGCTGGCGGAGAACTGGACAAGAAGGAATTAACAATTTGGCAAGGTCAAGCTCGGCGGCATAAAGGAAAGTTTCCATGGAATCGCTTAAGAACGAACCGGTTATTTGCTTATTCAATAAATTTCTTTATAAAATCAGAAAATGGAATTCGCTTGAAGGTGTACGCGCACTGTATATATATATATATATATATATATATATATATATATATATATATATCGGAAGACAGGATGTCTTTTAACGGGAGCACAGATCTTCATGATGTTGTACTTTTCACGGATTTTGTCCCGTTGCTTTCTGTACGTGATGGATCTGTAAGTAAACTGACACGGTCTCCCTACCAATGGATGGATGAAAGTAGTTATGGGAAGAGCACGGTCAGAACACAACGTACGGTTCCTCGGATATTTCGGAACGCTCGAGTTCCGTCCTCTTGCTCTCTTGCTCGCTGAGGACGGAACACGAGCGTTCCGAAATATCCGAGAAACCGTACGTTGTGTTCTGACTGTGCTCTTCCTATAACTACTTTCATCCATCCATTGGTAAGGAGACCGTGTCAGTTTACTTATAGATACATCACGTACAGAAAGCAACGGGACAAAATCCGTGAAAAGTACATCATATATATATATATATATATATATATATGTAAGAGAATAATCAAGTAAATAAGACAATAATCAAGTGAACACATCTGTTTGCGCATTCTCCACTTTCGTGGAACATAAATACGCAACAGTTCCAATTTACGACCACTGCCTTTCAATAGAGAAAGATAGGCAATGAAAGCATAGCATTCAAAAAATTACTGAACATCAAAGCACACTGCTCATCACGGGAGGACAGGAAGTCTACGCTGAAGGGAACAATCAACTTACAGTACAAGAAAGGACCGACCACAATATACTGTTGGCTAGCGCTCTTCCAACGTGAACAGTTTCAACGTCAGATGCTACCCCTTCTCCTATATCCTAGAAAACCACGCACAACCAAACACAGAGCTTCCAGTCCGCACAAAACACTTCGGTCGAAGCGAACTGTGAATGAAAGGCAAATCTATTCCACCCAGGCCGTTTCACTTAGCACAATGTGCCGTAGCGAACCACTTGCAAGGGCAACAAATCGCAGCGAGAGATTAGATAGGGTTTATCAATGCAAAGAGCATAGTTGCTTGTCTTAATGGCTACACCTAAGTGGCTTGGTTATGCTCAATGCTGCGCAACTGATTCGTTGCAACTTGGTCGAACGCACCGGTTGCGATCGCACCGCCTGCAAAGGCTAACCACAGGAAATGCAGAACAAAAGTAAGCACACGGCTGGCAGACCCGTCTTCAAACCAACAATCCGGCAACTGTCTAGTCAAATCTGCAATGGCAAACCGGCAGCGAGGCTAAGCGGAGACGAACCGTCCGTGCCTACATTCTTTGGCATCTAATCCATAAGCAGAAAAGAAACTTTTGTAATCCACAGAACTCCTACAGCCGCACTGCGCCTACGGTCAACGAATGCCACGTATCAACGCTTGTCAATGGAGAAAACGGGTGGCAGCACGCGAGGCTTCGCAAGTCCGTATCTTCGACCGCAACGGGAGAATACGTGAACAGCGGGGAGTCAATTCGAAGGTACAAATATTCCATACTGCATATCCCTACGGGCGGAGCCGGATGATGCAAGGTGCCCGACGGGTGGCAACAACGGCAAAGTTGAAGGACTCCCGCCGGTGCGTCACCCCCCCCCCACCGGTGGCGGCAATATACATTGCGACCCTGCGCTTCACAAAAAAGGCAAAATTTGATTTTCATTTCGCCGCTCATCCATAACCCGGAGGGCTATTCCTTACCGCTTGTCGAACGTACACGCAGCGGGCGGACAGGTGTTTCCTGACGAGCGCGCCCTCTCTCTCCTTGCGTCTCCCGGCTGTCCGTCTCCGTTCGACACCGGTTTGCCAGCTATCTTGATGACGACTGCCAACTTCTACGTGAGAGTGCCGCCAAAAATTGTTTCAACGTTTCATTGTCGCTATTCCCATCCATCAAGGCAACTTCTTACAGGCACGGCTGCATTCCCCGAGCTGTACGCGTCGCGTACAGCTCGGGACATTGATGAAACGCAAGACATCGGTCCAAGTGGATCCCTTTGAAGATTAGCGCAAAGGGCGACTTCCGCAAGAGCCGTATGCCAAGTTGGTCGGCACGCCAGGTTGGTGCCGACCAACTTGGCATACGGGTCTTGCAGAAACTTTGCCTGTTGTGGCAAAGTTTTCGCAACCAATTAAAGTACGGACAAGTTTGTTGTTCAAGCGGCGAAATGGCTACCGCAGGACAGTTACGCCCCAGCCCCAATGCCGATGATTTCTCCGGTTCTTCACCGAAATTGGCTCCCCTTCATTTAACGCTTCCGGTTCGTTTGCGAAGCAACTTGCACTGATTTACAGGGCATTGCGGAAGTAAGACGGCGCAGTAGGCTGGTGGGTTAACAAGACATGCTAGTACAAGCATTAGTAACGAATTTTCTGGATTATAATATATATATATATATATATATATATATATATATATACAGAACAAATGTAAAACAGTTACGAAAACGAAACGAAAGATGAGGTCTTTAAACCAAAAAACCCACTGTTTCAACTAACAGCAGTTATGCTACACCGAAAGCTCCTTGGCGCTACGCCAACCTGCGATCCTATCAAAACTTCAGGCGCTGCGCTGAAAACGGGACTCGAGCAACTCCGCAAGACATCGTATGCCCCAAAGCAACTGCGAATAGCGCTGTCGGTAGTCAACAACTGGAAAATACCAACTGTACGTGCCTACACGCAAACACGAAGGAAAGGAATCGAGCGTCGCTACCGCTCGGGTTATAAGGAAAAGGACAACGCACTCGCGTTATGCGAGCCCATCCTTGCGCAACGCGATAGTCCGCTCCTAGCGATAAACAAAACGGGTAAACAATCGACGCAAAGTATTATTGAACAGGAAGTATTCAATCAATAATTGTACGATACAATACAGGAAGTTTTCCGCGCCGAGGGCGTCGAAGCTTCCTTATAGAATCGGCCATTTTCATGTGTCCTTCGATTTTGGCGATCCGATGCCGCATCGGATGCATTGCACACTGTACGCTGTTGGTACAAGCCGAGGTCGCGAATCAGCGTCGAACATTTCCTACAACTCTGTTCACGGGACCGAACGCAAAGTCGCGTACCAGTGAATTCGGTGTCGCGTTATGGAGGGTTTTCTAAACTTGTAGATCGCGTATATATATATATATATATTATATATATATACGCGATCTACAAGTTATATATAATATATATATATATATATAGCGTTCATGGTTGTAGAGAAGACATGATCATGCTGTTGTAAAGGAGACATCCCGTCTTTTGATGCACAGAGCGTTAGTCTTTCTGTAACAGTGCAGTATTTTATTATGAGAAAAAGACAGTCTCCCTGTTCTGTAGCCTTAATAAGCGGAGCTTTTGGAACGAAGCGGAGCTTTCTGACTCCGCAGCTCCACCAATCGAACCGACAGAACAGAATGCACAGAGAGCGTGAAACAATTTTGAAAAACGCTTCTACTAATCTTACGTCATGTAGCATGCCAAATGATTGCTCACAACTACTGTACAATTGTTGCAGAACGGCAATTTCGAAGGTGGGCACATTTTACTTTTGCCACTTTGCTCGGAACCGCCGGGTCCCCATCGGACCATTCGTTCCAAGCGACTTATGCTACAAGAGATCTCTCTCCGCTTTGTAATGCGATAAACGGTCGGTCCTCTTTCTGCCCGTCTCACTTATCGCAAAGTGAGTGAACAACTCTTAGGTTGCTGGCCCGATTCAAAAATCCATTAGCGACGCTGCTCATGAATCGACGCGACAGTTGATGAAATCATTCAACAGCCAAAATGCAATGACACCGTATGGGAGAGCCGAAGGAGAAGAAGCGGAAGAAGCAAAGTGCGCTCGTCAAAGCCTTGGCGCGCCGCAACGCACAAACAGCGTCAGATGACCCTTCTGGTCGGATTGCCGAAAGGTTTTTACCAGCTATCAAGGACTTTTCTAAAAACAAGCTTCGTCGTCGTCTGCCGCGTGAATTAGCAACATTCATGCAACGCTACGCCAACTATACTACGCGCTACTACAATAGCGTGGCCGACTCGTCGACCGCAAAGTCGTCGTCAATGGCGCTTGCCGCGACGGTCAAGGGCGGAAGGGCAAAAGATGAGGGGTTTGGGACCATTTAGAAAAAGAAGGGGAAATGATCAAAGCGAAAGGCAGTGGCACTTACCGCAGCCCTGCTCGTCCTCGCCCTGGCTGCAATCCTTGCCGCCGTCGCAGCGCCATCCCTTCGGGATGCAACGGTTGTCCGACGGGCAGTGGAACTCGGTGTCCGGATTGCACTTGCCAACAGCTGGCCTGAAGCGACGGATCAACGGCAGCGTCCGTTCGTGAACTAAAAGTGAATAAAAAAGCCTAAAGCCACAAAATGCACGTTCATTTAAAAAAGCAAGAAAAGAGCAACAGCCAAAGTGCTCGGCCGCCCGAAGTTTAGCTGGCGGACGCTCGGCCCTGCGTCGTTGCAAAGCCAAGGCCCAAGATCGAAGGCAACCCCCCTCTCCCCCGGCCCTGGACTCCGCTTTGGCCGCGTGGGTGGGCGCGGGCCCACGGCTTGGCCGCGTCCTTGGGTAAACAAAGTGCACGCACGGCCAACGTCGTTAGCCTTTTAGCGTTGCAAGGCCTCATTTGCGCCGGACAGTGGTCGCTGGGACCTCGCGCGCAGCCGGTCCTCCTCCGTGCTCCCCAACGGGCGCGAAGCGCCCATCCATCGGAACGCGCTCCCTAATTCGAAGGGCGCCAAGGATGGCCGGACAAGGCGTCTCGTTGGCTGCGCAACAGCGAACCGCAACGCTGACCGCCTGGGTGCCCGGAGGTAGCCCACAGGGGCAACGCCTCCGTAGCGGCGATAAATACAGTGACGTCCGCGACCCGACAGTCCAATCGATTGACCGGACTAAATAGAGCACGCGCCGTCTTGACCATAGGAGGCGGCCGTCCAGGGCATCACAACGGGACGGGCGAAAGGTCGGCTGGAATGTTCGTTGACCGAAGAAAGGAATGAACCAAGCAAGCCCTGGACAGCCTCCGATCGGCAACTGTCACTGAGGAGACGAGCAAGAAGGCGATGACGAATGACACGCAAGGCGACCAGCGGGCGCCCGGCAACGCCAGATTGAAAGTTTAAAGAAGGCAAGCGAAAAACAGAATAGCAACACACCATCGCGGAGAGCTGCCATATGAGAGCGTATGAGAAAGAGAATGTGCAGCAATGTACGCACGACATAGCCGGCGGCAACAGCGAACAGCGATGGACTCTTATCGCGCCGGCTGACGACGACCAGAGGTGCACAACACAGCATGTGAGTAATCCCGGCGGCAATGGCCGAACCGATAATAGTCGAAACGGACAAGCAACGTTGCGGAGCCCCACCTTGACCCAGCCACCGAGACCCTGGCGGTAGCGCGCAGCGGACCAACGTGCTCCCCAATGACGGCACACCCCGTAAGCGACAGCTTCCAATGAGGCATTTGATCGGCCTGCGCTAATCCAACAAATGGTTGCTTCGCCTTTTGCCGACCGTTAACGAACGTTAGAAGATGTATTCCGTTTGCATTAAGCTGTGCGGCCACGAAGAGGAGGAAGGACGCAGGCTCGACCGTGCATCAGCCACGTAACACCATTGGAGCAGCGCACGGAGACGAGAGGGTGGGGGAGGACAGGTGGGTGAATGGAGGGATAATACTTACTCTGCGGCAAGTTGAACGTTCGCATTGGACTGGCAACGGGCCAAAGGACCGAGGTGACGGTAACCAGGAGCAACAACGGAATGGCGGCGAGAGCCTTGGGCGACGGACCATCCATGTTGAACGATGTACAAAGCAGTTTTCTTGTTTCTCCGTCTGCAAAGCGGCTGCCGCAGCACTGGTGTCGTCCTAGCGTAGCAGCTGAAGAGATGCGGTCGTCAGTCTTGGCTATAAAACGAAGTCGGATGAGCTAGTTCACCAAACTGGTTACGGTTGCGCGCGGTGCGCCATTTCGGCGCGATACTACTACAACCAGCACGCAAAGACGTTGTACGCGTCTCCTCCCAGCCGCGCCTGTACGATAACAGGCGAAGCGCGCCTGGCGAGCGCGACGGGTGCACACTCCATCCCACCCATATTGGTCAGGCAATCTGCCAATCACGAGCCGACGCTTCAACGGCAGCACCACCATCATCGCCGACGCTACTCTACACTAGCGGGCAATTAAAAATTGTATGTATTCATTCAATTGCCGAACACCAACGCACTGTTTGCCATTGGTCCGTCGGTGGCACCACCGTCCAGGCGGCTATATGGGTCCGTCGGACCCATGAGCCGCCGCGACCCGTCGTCGTTGGCTCCGAAGGCTGCTCTCGCCTTGGTGACAGCCGAACCTGAGCAAGCCTCGCTTCGCCTGCTAAGCGTTGTGCCGTTCGGCTGACCACGAGATGACACATCGCCCAGTCGTCGACACTGGCTCAACAGCTACGGCTATGTGTACGCGTGCTGCTCTCCTCGGTATGTGCACTTGCTGTTGCGCGCCGTCCGTCGACCGGCGAGTACCGACTGACCTAACCAGCTGAAGCCGGTTGGTGCGGCCGGCGCGAGTATCTACGTTATCTGGCACCCAATCACTAACAGCCCCGATGAGCGCGCTTCGGTGTCGTTCCCGTCGTCGTCATAATCCTCTGCGTAGCCGCAACAGGCTCCTCTACGGGCAGCGACCTGACTCTTGAGCTCTCCAGTCGACTACGACGACACGTGTTCGCATAGTTGACCTCCCCGACCGTTACAAGGTAATAGCTCCGGTCGATGGGATGAGCCGTGTCTTCCCAAGCTGGGTCGGAGGTTCGCGCCGTCCGTTTACCCCTGAGCACGTTCGAACCGCTGCCCAACGTCAAGTGAAACCTTTCCGCTCTCGTTTGCCGATTATTCGCATATTTCGGCGCGCAATCCTTCGCGTTCAGTCATTCAGAATATATAATCAACCGTTGCAAGAGAAAGAGAGAGGGAGAGCAACAGTTGTTGGCCAGCTTCGAACGGCAGCCAGGCGCCGGAGGCCTCCGCCGCCCCGCTTGCCCGAGTCCCACCGAAAAAGGGCGGGAGGTCGGCCGGTGGGCGACAGCTCACCCAGAAACGGGCTGTGTGCAACGGTAGCCGCGAGCAACTTACTCGACTGGGTCGTCCCACCGTCGACCGCGGCGTCGAATCGCCCTTGGCAAGGTGGACGGTGGCCGCGCGGTGGGTGCTATGGCGGCAGAGCTACAGTACCGTCTGGGTCCAAAGGCGAGCGACCATTCCGTGCGCGGAGAGGACGCGCGCGAGCTTCGAGCGGAGCCCAGCGGCCAGCCGACCGCTTCCCACCCGCCTTAAATGGAAGCGGGTCTCGGGGCGCCGAGCGTCCGGCGGGAAGCACGTTGCATTGGAATTTACGGGATTGGCGCGAGCGCGGGAGTTGGTCCCCACCAGCCACCTACCGCCAGCCTTAGTCAGTGGGGCTGAAATTGCCGAACAAATGCTCCTTAGCCACTGACGCGCGAATGGGCAATTCATTAGGAAAAAGTCGAGCAATGCTGGAAAGTTACAGATGTTTGGACCTTTCGGAACCGCGCGGTTCCGAAAGGTCCAAACATCTGTTGCCTCGGCATTGCCGACGTTTTTCCCGGCGAACTGGCGCGGGCGGAGCGTTCGCCTTGCGATTACGACCCTGCTCGACTTGGCGCCGGCGGAAAGGGCGGTCCGAAGGAAAACTTGCGACCCAACTCCGTCGTTGCCATTCGCGGTGGGCCCTTAAGAAGTTGGCCCGACGGACGCGCGGCAAATCGTTGGCGGCCAAAAAGGGAACGATGATTGCGCGCCCAGTTGTGTGCATAATGTAAAATGCTAATAATATGGCGAGCCTGTTTGACAATTCGTCGCTCGAAAGTTGGGCGGGCTTTCGCCGTTGGAACGGACGGGCGCGTGTCGTTGGGCCAACGTTGTCAGGGCGTAGGAATGCTGTGCGCGCCTTCCGGGGGCGAACGTGGCCCCCGTAGACGTCAAGGGAGGGTGCTCGTCATCTTTCGGCGGGCGCCATTCCGTCGGCTCGGTGAGGGCGTGCCGATTCAGCGCGAGATAAAGGGCGGTGCGGCAGCGTCTCGTTTACTCAAAGAACGGAAAGTAACTGACCAGGCGGTGCAGTTGCCGGAGATCAGGCAAGATGAGCCCTGAAAGCACCATTTCGTGTAAATGAACTTTTTGCCAACGGATTGTTTCCACTGGCTTTGACTAAGCGAAACCCGTTCAATGTGGCGAAATTTGTAAACCTGTCGCGAACCGTCTGTCGCTTACAGCGCACCGTTGCGTATGAGAACGGTTGAATGCTGTGTAGCGTAGATAAGCTAGAGCCGTATGGGAAAACCGGAGCCCAACATCTGCGGTTACGGTAGCGCTTGTGAATAGTTACCACAACTTTGGACTCTGGGTGCCCCTGAGTACATCTGGAACTGAAATTGACTTGCATTCGGTGCGATTACAAGCAAACCTGCATTATTGACATTGAGCCATCAGAATTTTCTAAGCATTTTCCGTTGGTTACGGCCACTAACCCTGTAATCACGCGACGCGTGCTCCACCCCACACGTGCAAGACCGTTTTATTGGGATAGTGAATGCGAAAATGGGCCATGCAAATTTGCACACCCAATATGCGGTCGACTATTTGTGCATTTCAAAGCTTCTGTCAACTCTGCCGTCCTTAACTGTCGGAGATGAGTTTTCGGCGTCCTCTTTCTCGTATGACGAGAAGCTGCGCAAGCTCATAACGACGACTGATGCATCCCTGAAAATAACGACGCCCACATCATAGATGGAAGCAGCAAACGCTACGTGCTCTTGTTGCTTTCCCAGACGGTTCATCAGCATTGAACATCTCTTACGCATCAGTTCACGTGATCACACACGAAATCGCTTACGAGTGAAATAATGTTATCCGAAGACTGATTATATATATATGACTGAATTCAAGGGGGTACTCTAAATGTTGACCACCTCTATAAGTTGACCAAGTTCTTACCGTCCTTGAGTGGTCAACTTATAGTGGTGGTCAACATATAGAGTACCCCCTTGAATTCAGTCGTAAACACGCCATAACTCCTTCCAAGCACTTTATTGAAGAAGGAAGGTAGTAATCTATATGAAGAAACGTTACGAAAGTAAATGAATAAAAAGTGAATTAGTATTAAGACAGTGAAAATAAAATAGTGGTAAAAGAGCATTACAATCTGCGCATTTTATGTCCCGATCATTGCACGTGTAAAGGAAGAGTCTATCGTTGTCTGCTTTGCTTTCATGGTGCAGACATAAGTGGTGAAAACAAAGTCAGCGTTAACTATTGCAATAAACACATTGGGGCACTTTTCAGCAGCAAATAACTTCAGGTGATGTAGTGAATGGCGAACGTCGTCGGCTGTTAGTGTCTTTTCGACCTCTGTATCGCTATCGCTTTCTTCTTCTAAATCATCATCCAACTCATACATTTCCCGCACTTTGGATAGTACTGCTTGAAAAATAGATTCTGCATCAGATTCATTACAAGTCATCAATTCATCATCCATTGTAGCGAATGCTTCGAAGTCGACTCCTGGGAATATTCCCATATTGGGTGTACTGTCTGAGGAGGCCGTAATGACTGTTTCTCGACTTGTAACATATACAGCTGTTTGGAAGCATTTCGTTATTGTTTCTGGCTGTACTTTGTTCCACGCGAAACTGATGCAGAGAACAGAATGCAGAGCGTTAACTAATCCAACAAGTGCAGATGCCTCAGCAACCAGGTTAGTCCTTTGAGTTTTGGCAACGACCCAGTCCAAAAGCTATGCCCGGTAGTGCATCCTTAAACGCTTTGATGACGCCTTGCTGCTGTATGCACAAGCAAACATCGCTTGTCGATCTTTTTGTCACGGAAAAATCCGTTCAGTTCGCATCTTTTATTGATGCTGAAAAAGAAGCGCGAAATGGCATATGCGGAGCAATCGGATCTCCCCTGGATTCGTCTTCAGCGCTTGTGTGCCGACTGTGCAGTCAGTCAGTGGGTCCGCAATTACCTCCGCTCGACCATCCAAGCGAACGACGTCAGCTATCAGGCCGAACCTTGACCCGTCCAGCGTTGGTCGTTCGCCCGGACAGTCTTGCAGTGGAACCTGTAATCCCTCCGACCGACCAGCGCAGAGGCAACAGGAGTAATGATGGTCGATCGGAAGAACTTGCGGACCCACTGACTGACTGCGCAGTCGGTACACAAGCGCTGAACACGGATCCAGGGGAGATCTGATAGCTCCGCATATGCCATTTCGCGCTTCTTTTTTACCATCAATAAAAGATGCGAACTGAACGGATTTTTCCGTGACAAAAACATCGACATACTTTCAGTACCCGTTACGATTACGAATTCTTAGCAAATATCACTTTGTAATATTCGCGGCATTCTGCTGGTTAACTTAAGGAGGTCAAACATGTAGTAATTAATAGCCAGTGTCTCAGATATGGTGGTCATGGTACAACTTACGGAGGTGGTCAACATATAGAGTTAACTCGCCTTTGCTTCACAATGGCAGGCCAACAAACCAAAAAAGTGCGGTAAACTTATAGAGGTTGCCAACTTTGGAGGTTCCACTATATATATATATATATATATATATATATATATATATATATATATATACGTAAGTTGGATATGACTTTACTTTAATTTTAAAAGTGCACATAATTTCTCATTGCGTCAGTGAAGAGAACAACCATTTAAAAAGTTCGGGCGCTAACTGTTAGGCATAAGTTAGAACTTTCGCATTCGCTGAACTTTTAATTAACACTCAAGATGCTAGAATAATTTCGAATTGCACCTTGAGATGGGCATCTTCGAGGCATATTCCTACACCTGGAAGCATGCGCGACAATTTCCAGACACCGTCACATGGCACTTGCAGACGTGGTTGCTCATTTAACTTATACCTATATCACCAGGACGGTTAACGGGAAACGTGCCGGTGGAATTATGCAAAGTCCTTCCGCTTATGTAAAGGTATTAATGCGATATTCGCGACGAGTAATTGGCGCAGCAGAGGTCGTTTTATTTTCTCCACCTCAAACTTGAATGCTGGGATGCTTTGTAATGGGTTTGGTGTCTGAATTTGGTGGTATTCCGGCTTTCCCGTTTTCTTGATGATAGCTGTAATAAAACCGCAAATGTTCTACCAGCGCATGGGTGGGCCCTCGCCATCGCTGACGACGGAACCAGGGCGTTCCGAAAGCTTCGAATAAGAGCTTTTGCCTGATATATCACTAATAATCGTCCATCCATCCGCTGGTAAGGCATTTGCGGTTTTATTACAGGTATCATCAAAAAATCGTGAAAGTCGGAATACCACCAAATGCACCTCAGATTGTGACGAATGCGCATAAGGGCGGTTTGTTGTCACGAAGGCTGAGGACCACTGCTCGCCCATTTCTCCAAAAGCACGGAGCATTCGAATCAATTTATGCAGCAGTTGCAGTCAACGTAAAGGCGCACAGAGTCACGTCGATGTATAGGCATTTGTGCTCTGCAAGGGACGTTTCCTTCCTTCGATCGAGCGCGACAACGCTGGAAAGCTTGTGAGGGACGGATAGCGCAGGCTGCATTTCCAGATGAGCTAAAAGACTGAGTTATCAGGTCAGGCGGTTAGGATGACTGAACCTTAGGTGATGATAACGCACGTCAGGTTAGTTGCCTGCATTCAATCAGCTTTGAACCACGACGCAACTGCGAAGAGATTTTGGTTATTATTCTTTTGAAATTGCCTGTATTTCCTGGTAGGATAAGCGTTTCATAGAGAAATCACGGCCTTTCATAAGGATAAGCGTTTGCATTAATATTTTAACAATGGAAGCTTTCGTAACAGACAGGTAAGCAGATCTTGATAAAAGTAATGGTCTTCAGCGAGCGAGCGCTGTTTGCGCTTGCGGGTGCCGACTGTGTTGGCTCAAAAGTCTTTTCCATTCCAGGACTACATTCCGCGGTGTACCAATGCATAGTATTAATACAGCAACAATCCGGAAGGAGCATCAAAATCCAAATTCAAAAGGCAATGGTACATGCCATTGACAGGATCCAGCAAAACTTTACCAACCACAGCTCCTTTGCTACTAATGGATACGGAATAATGTTGAAAATAACGAAACCCTTCGGTCCCCAGGGATAAACGCGGCACTTCCTTTGCATTCTTCTTTTGCATGTACTTGTATACAATTAAATGTGTCCAGCAGCAGCAAAAGAACTTTAGCATTTGATCCATGGAGGCGGGATGAATGAAGGGCTTGCGGTGGATTGTCGCCATATCATGTGGTATTAATAATACTGTACTACCTACGTTGGGCATTCTTATGTCTAATTAAGTACCTAGCATGCCCTTGAACTATTGGGCTGAACTGTGCCCCGTTAATGCAACAAAGATGGCAGAACAGATCCACATAAGCCTCTACAGACGATTCCGCGAAACTAATGGTTCCAGACCCTGTCATTTCCAAGCCGATGGGTCCTGTTGTGGCAAGTTTCCAAATGCACTCTGAGCATGAATGCAGTTTTTCGTTGTGGGCAAAAAGGCAGCTTGTTGCAAAAAGTTTATTCGAAAATGGAAGTATCACTAACTTGGTCCTGCAGTCATGCGCATATTTGACTCTGCAAGTTTCCGCGCTTGGTGACACTGTTCGTTTCTGCGATGATGCGCATTCCAGGTAATGTTTTAAATTTGAGGATTCGCTGTGGCGATTTAAGCTGCCGAATTCATTTTCCGAGGAAATGCTCGAGGTGTCATGGCAGCAAAACTAAACATGGGACAATCTAAAATGTGGACCTGCTTGCCAAATGATATAAAACTAGCCTGAAGAGCTGTTGCAAGCGCACGCAATAGCAGCGGAATGTTTGGTCAGAGCAACTGAGCGAAATTTCAGCTCAGGGTTAGGTATCACAATTTCGTGATATAACACGGTTGTGCTCACCATTTTGCGGTTTGCAAAATATGCTGCTCACCGTAGTTCCTTGAAACTTGGCAACCTTTCTCCGCAGGTTAGTACTATCGGAAATTCGATAGAAGGTTCTAAAAATTGTCAGGCTGACGAGCAGGAATGGACAGCAAAAGGACCCACCTATTCCGTGCAACCGCCCATCTCTCAAAGGGCTACAGTAGTTAAAGGAAATAGGCTACGAAATTCAGTCGCACCAAAGATCTGTACGACGGATTATCATTTTACAGTTACGTGGATCAATTCTGTAAATTGTGATACCATACCTTATCCAATGCAATTGCACAATCCCGTATAGTGAGGCTTTCCCTACCAGTCGATTGTTTTTTATCAGTCATCCTCAGGGAGCACCCTGGTACACCAGAGGGGAGGGGGTGTTTGCGTGTTTTATGGAAACAAATATAGCAAATGCGAGAGGAGATCCAAATGGCACACAGGGGACCACGGTAGCCATGCAAATCAGGCGCGCCCTTGCACTTCCGTATATGTGAATGCTCTTGTCCAAAGATTTACTTCCATGCTAATTTCGAACTTCAACAGTAAAGGATTCGGTGACTGTCTATTGGCATTGTAATCTTATATTGTACGTCTTAAGCTGTTTCACAGAGTGAGCCGTTCGAAACGTATCACCTGCTATGAGAAATTGTGATACATTCAGCGTAACAGCAGGGCACTGCGGTCTGCCACCCGAAAAGGGCATCAAGAGGACCTGGTAGAGAAAAGGTCCTACCAGGTCCTTTCCTCTACCGGGTGAAGACTGGAGTGGCTGGTCTCCATCTTTGGAAGCTCCTTATGTTGTTGATTTTCGGTTACTCCTCAAGATTACAACCTCCGTTTATAATTGCTTTATTGTTAATCGAAGCTGTCTGCTAGTGCTACAGGACAATTGCTGTACGGATTTGAAATTTGTGCTTAGCGCCAAAATGACTAACCCACAGTTCAGCAAAGTCTACAAAATGTACAAATTCATTACCTTTTCCATTGTAAATGCAAATGAAATTGAACTTCTCCGGCGTGAGTTTCGTGGTTTCGGCAGTTCATTGACCGAAGGGCTATTTCCAGCTCTGACCAAGCCACCCGCCGGCTAAACAGCTTTATTGGGTGGAATGAGCACTTTAGGAATCTGCACACTGTTGCCAAACTTGTTCTACGACAATAAAATGTTGGATCACTTTATGAGGCAATCTGCCTGAAGGTTTGTTCAATCTGGTCTGCACATGCGCACATCCGTTGAAGTACGAATGCATCCAAAGTTCGATAAGTGCGGTAGTTAGTAGGAGACAGGTGGGTGAACAGGGAGGGCGAGGTTCCTTCTCAATAGCCAGCTGAATCAATGTCAGTTCGGTGGCTTTTAAAGTACGCGATTTTGCGTTATCCCGCAGCAGAACCCGTCTCTTTGTGCTCTACTCTGCCGACCATTTTACCCCAGTTTTCACTGTATAACCTTTACGTTTCGGCAATGGGATGTTGCTTTGACAGTATGTCCCAATTTTAGGAAGTTGCAGAAGATAATTATTTCATGCCTTCGCCGGGCAGCCAGGGAAATCGTTTCCATACTGACGTTGCGATTTTTGAACATTTTCAGGGGGGCCCTTGTTAGTCGATTTATACAAAACTGCGTTTACAGCTACCTTATAGAACCTGCTTTTCATCAACAGTTATCAACCGGCCAAAAAATAGTTCAGTTTGGAAGCGAAGAAGAGGATTACAGTATATGTATATTGCAGTATAGACCCCTGCGGATCAGTCAAATCACGGTAGCCACTTTTGCGCACATTTCATCTTGTCAACGTGCGCCTGATGTCGCCTCCCGACTGCTGTATGGTATGTTCCAACTGGACTCCCAAAATCGAATGACTGCTTCCGCATTTGCTTCTACGTCTGCGTTCAACATCACGTTTTCAGACGACAGTTTTCAGCTTCGATCAGGTTCAATCTGCAAAGCCCAATTTTCATAAGCCAAGCAGAACAGTCCGTTTGGAAGGAGACTCCATCCCTCCAATGCTATTGAGATATTCTGGAATGTCTCAGCAGCTTTATTGTACAACTTGAAGACGTGTGGCTTACAGTAGTGACTTCCATCAGGACTCAGGGCAACTTCCAGACGTCGACACGGTGCGCAACGTGAAGGCGATGATAAAGTGGAAGCAGAGCAGGAAACATCCGCTCCTTACAGCGACGTAACATTCGGAGGCTGTATTTGACTCATGCGTGCACAGTATCTCACATTACCAAAAGTAGACCAAAAGCGATCATTAATTTTGTAGCGACATAATAGAGAGTATTCGATATTGAACGTCCGTGCTTGAAGATAGGGTTCTTTGGAACGGGACTGCTGAGCTTCACAGTTGATACGAACGATTGTATATCTGTTGAAGTGGTTCACCGACTTCGTGATTGCCTGTTTGCAAAAAGGATTAATGACGTACAGGTTTTTCCGAACTTTTGAAGCTCCGTGTTCCGGAAGTTCTGAAAATAAATTCATACGTTCCCCAGTTTGCTTTGGCGGATGGTAATTACGAGTCATTCCAACCATTGAACCTCTTCTACCGGCGTACAATCGTTCGAAGTAAGAATGATTAGGCATCCGTAAAGATCCGTAATGCCGTGTACTCATTCTCTTCTGCCACAAATGCCTAAGGCAGCCATTCCCAACCTTTTTCTGCTACACAGCCCCGATGCGCTTCACAGGTGGTCGGCCTCCTGAGGCCTACTGTGTGTATCTGTTTTCGTACAGCAGCTGACGTGCCTCAAACGAAAAACTCTATGAGATAACTTAATGCATGGACGCAATGCGAACAGATGTTGCTGAAGTCATTCATATTTGAAGTTCAAATTGTGGATAGAGATAGAGGGTATTTTGGAGAGAGAGTTATTGAGGGCGACGTAAGAGAGTAAATGATTTGTTTGGCTACACGCCATAGGGTCCCCTCACAGTTCCCATATTTTGGCTTCTCATCGCAAACGTCCGACCTAAAGTACAAGTTTGCCCCCTGCCACTGCTTCCATGAAATACGACATTTTGCGATTGCTTCTGCTTTTTTGCGCAAATTGAGGACACTGGTTTCTTCGTAATGGGGCGGTATATCATGTTCTGATATTACGGTTGTAGCACCCGTTGATTCTTGTTCAGTGATACCTGTAAGAACACTGCAAAACAGTTTAACCAGCGACTGGTTGTTTAGTTATGTTAGCGAAAACAGGCGAAAAGTGAACGTGCGAGAATTTATTTCTAAGCTTTCGGAATCGTCTGATTGTGTCGTCAGCGATAAGTTGGAATGCGCAGATGTTTTTGCGAAAGGGTATTATGTAGGCCCGACAATGAGTCAGGTGACGATCAGGGACCCCTATTGACCAGGTAATGGAGCAACAGCTGGTTTTTCTAATTAGGCAAATCTATACCTCCTTCGTTGGAGTTATAGTTTTGCCGAATTAGGCAAACCTCGTACATTCACTTTTCGCCTGTTTTCACTAACATAACCAACTAGCCAACTGTTCACTGGTTTGGTTGAATTGCAGTGTTCATACAGGCATCCGTGAACATGAATCATCGGGTGCTACAACCATAATATCAAAACACAAATGGACAAATTTATTATAAAAATCATATTCCATACAATGCCCAGTAAAAATTTTATGCAAAATGCCAGCCGCGTATGCTAACACACGCTAATGGTCAAAGATAACAAAGGGAACGGTGACTATCGTGTTTCAAAAAAATTGGGGTACCAACCAAGATGGGCAACGAACGCATAAACGGCTAATGGGCCGTCTTGAGATTTATCGCGCAGTCACTTTGAAACTGGCATGCCAATAGGCTGGAAACACTTAATCACGGCAACATGGAAAAAGACTACCAAACTCATGGAACCTCTGCATTTGGTGACATAATGCATGCCCAGCTTTGGACAGGGACCCGTAGGCCAATTTGTCAGGGCACCTGCGCAATTTGGAATGGCGCCATATTGATAACGTAGTAGATGCCGCGCTGAATCACAGAGTTTCGCCGTAATTTATTTGCATACTCCTTGATGCTCCCTACTTAGGATGTGACGTTACGATTTTCAGAGCAGAATGAACTGTTACGTAGCGAGTTAAATGTGCTGCATAATATGTACTACGCATCGCTCGTTATTTGGGGAAGCAAGAATAGTAGCTGTCCTTAGAATTCTGTCTGATAAGCCGGACAGCAAACGTCTTCCTCGTGGTAAATGTACTTGAGTACTGGATATTTTTTGTAACGGATCGATATTGCTTTATTTTGAACTTTTGTATACGGTTCGTACTTGCTTAATGGAAGGGGCCGTGTAGAGTTGGCTGCATAACAACAAGAAATACAGTACAGATTCTCTTGGTTAAAAATCTGTATATGAATGACGCGCTGTTTGCTCGCTCAAGGGCTCGCTGGTATTGCTGACCATCAAGTGCATTTAATGGAAATCTTTTGCGTTTCGCATGGTAAATTGCTGGTAGTCCAATATAATAACTGGCAGCTATATGCCGGGCGCACTAAGTGGACATTGGCATTGTTGCAGCGTAAAATATCCATTTTGCAGGCCGACGTTGCCGCTGCACGTTTACGTGATCGAGCGGGAAGCTCGGTTGCTGACAGGGATTCCTTAATGTTCATGATTCGTTCTTTTCACCATGTCAGCTAGCAGCTGAAGTATTAATATTAATAATATGCATACGGCAGGAGTAACGTACACAACGAATAACCGATCGCGGGCAGGGATTCGTCACTTTAAGCAATTAACAGTTCAATAGCGGCTGTTTCGTGTCCACTCGAAAGACCGTATAGAACATTGGGAGACAAGGAGCAATGTGTTCCCGATGCAAACAGAGCGCGGCATTACCTCTAGGCAAGGTGCTATATGGAAATTGTGTAAACAGGTGATGACATGTCCTGCAAAGTTGACCTGAAATTAGCGTTTCTGGTTCGCGTGCCATGGCGTTGCACCGAAACTGTACAGTGGTGCCATCGGCTCACTGTTACGAATTTTACTCAGAAAAAAGAGCGATTTGTCCTCAATTTCAGTCCAGCTTTCTCTGTGCCGTCTGATCAGGTTAGAAGACACGTTCTCACAATCCAACGGAGAAGGGATATTTCAGCAGTCGATGAGATCCATAGAAATTGGCGTACTGCAGGCGACGCTGTCGCTGTTTCTTTGCGGATGCGCTAATACGCTCAACACTGCACGCCAGGACGTGAGCTCCAAAGGTAGGCATAGGAGGCACACCGGAAATGTGTGGAGCAGCCACGGCGCCTGGTCCGAAATGGGTTTGCCCCGTTTCTGGGAAAGCCACAAGCAGCAGTACTTTGGCGTCGTTATAAGAGGGTGGCAATATTCGAAATGCGGTGAGTGGCAACCTGAAATAGCAGCTAATGGTGCATGCCCCCCTTACTGTTTTAAAGTTTCCGAACGTTGGAGAAATCACGCGGTGAACGTGAAAAAACTGGTTATCTGGCCGGAATTCCCGCGCTTTCCTGGACCAATATTTTTCAACGCTACTTTGACTGTTCGTGCTATAGTACCTGGCTTTTCTCAATTGCTTGGATATTACCAATTTTAGGTAGAGAAGGAGCTACCGCAAACAGGCATCGAACTTGAGCTCGAGCTGCGACACGCGGTGAAAACTTCTGCGGGGCAAAAGTATTACGAAGTTATACCCTGCTACGGTTGGGATATGTTCACTGGATGCGGTGGAGTCGGCTCATGGTCTCTCAAGTGTTCCGCAGTAGCAAGCTAGTCGCTAACGTTTCCGTTTTCTTTCCGCAGTCGTTACTGCAATGTCCTTGATCAGTGCAGAGACGCGGTGCAAGTAGCCAGCAAGTATATGAAGAATGATAAACTACGACGGGTGCTGCAGGATCCGACAAAAGTTTGTCCGCCGCCCAAAGGTGAATGGTCAGTAACGTTCAGCATGGTATTCCGGTTAAAAGACCTACCAGATGGTTTCTTTGGCCCTTTGCAGTCGGTGGGTTTCATTCTTTAACGCTCCCATCCCTCCTGTCAGCATCCTGACTTGCGCTGCTTCAGAATGAGTACTGGTTGACATTCACCTTCAATGACGGTCATGGCCAACCTCTGACATGCGGCCGTGTATGGCTCGATATTTGTAAGTATCGGTTGAACGACCGTGAGCAAAAATGTCTCAGAGATGATTCCGTCTACTCAAAGTTCATATCCACTCTAGGATGAATGAGAATTGACACTTCTGCGTTCATTCATTTCTGCTTTTCTACTGGCTGAATTTCTCAGAAATAAAGCAGTAATGTTAAGGCACGCATGGAATTTCCGTCCTTCTCCTTTGGATTTTAAATTGGAAAGGTCGGTCGACCTTTACAGCGATCGAACTGGGTTGCCTCTAGGTGTACGGTACAGTTCGTCGCGGAGCACTAGCGCTCAGGACAGCTTGTTTTCGGCGAATTCCATGCCGGCATTAAAATTTGCATGAAATATTGCCAAATTCCCATTATGAGCATTGTTACCGCCTTTCATCGCCTGCCGAGTGGTCACGACCAGAACCTTTTCATTTTCCATACGATATACAGATTGCAGATGGCCATTGCACTCGATTGAGTCGTAGGGAACAATCGAGCGGGACCGTGGTGCATATTCTGCACATCACCGAAAGTTACCAAGCTTTCCATTTGCGTCGACAGAGCGAGCACGTTTCATGGCGCCGTGGAATACGTTGCACTTTGTAAATTCTCATTTGCAAACCTCTGTTCACATTAGCTTTCTTTCCAGTTTGCTCACGCGTTTGGAACTACTGTATTGGCTCACAGCTTTCCTACAATTTCGTTGACTTTTAGACCAACCGATTACTATTCATATCATTTGATAGCTTTGTCATTGCGCAGCGAGAAACAACGGGGGAATACAAATGGACCATTTACTAGTAAAACGGCGAACTATTGAAGGTAGGAGATGTACTCTGACGGAAATATTATAGTCACGACATAAAAAGTTTATTGAAAATCGGGTTGCTTGTAACGAGCTCTCGCATGATGGAGTTGTCCTTCCGAAACGGATTGTAGCTCGTTCTGTGATATAGAGACTGCGTGAGTGATTCCAAATTGAACCTATCCAGCGACTGGTTAAAAGGTCTTTAATGGTAAACGCACACACAGTGAATATCGAAGCTTTCGGAACGGCCTAGTTCCGTCGTCAGCGATGGGGAAAGGCCTTGTGTATTTTTCTAAAATTTAAATAGGCATTAAAATTTAAAGTACATTAACATTTAAAAGGATTTAAAAATACACCAGGCCTTTCCCCATCGCTGACGACGGAACTAGGCTGTTCCGAAAGCTTCGATATTCATTGTGTGTGCGTTTACCATTAAAGACCTTTAACCAGTAGCTGGTTAGGTTCAATTTGGAATCACTCACGCAGTTTCTATATCACAAAACGAGCTACAATCCGTTCCGGAAGGACAACTCCATAAAAAGTTTATTTTGGTAATTCGATGTTTTTTGCATCTCGCAATCCAATATTGCGCCTTTTGCCATATAAACTTCTCGCTCATCTCTTGTGCGCTCTTTCATTGTTCAGGAGCGCTTTCCTTTAGGCATGTGCGCAAACCGTGTTTAACCACACGCGAAAGTAAACTTTTCATCCAATTGCATTATGTAGAACGTTATCATACTAATTGAAAAGGACGAAACGTCAGCCCTGCGTACCCACACGCTATCGACGGTTCAGATTTGTTTTCAAAGGTCAGAATTCTCACGTTCGAAATGTTCAGTATGCAAGTTTTTGCGAGCAAACTGCCTTCCGCAGTAGCGTTTAAGGCTTTTTGTATGACTTGACTACGTGAATCGGACCGAGCGCAATCGGTCGTTTCGAAACCGGAGAACCTCAATGATGCCTTCGCGAAGAAAGCCTGCCATTGGCATCCAGCGTTTGAGATCACAATTGTTAGAAACGTCAGTGTCCCACGTTTTTGTTTGTATACGCATTGCGGGTGTTAGAAGGTTGAACAAATCAAGTTGCCAAAATCGACGGGGTTACAATAGACGGAATCATTGTTTGAACCAACTGCGTCTCGTACACTGACAACAAAACAACGGTGCGCCGTTTCTAAGGACCTGAAGCATCTGCCTGATCATAACTTTAGACTTTTGTTTTCCTTTGGAAAACGTTACCCCGTTATTATGCTTTTTTGTTTACTGCAACTTTTCCTGGCCTTCGACACTGGTAAAGACTGCGCTAATCGCCACTAGAAGACGGTGCTAAAGTACGCTATTACATGAAGCCCTATTTTCAAATGACCTTCGATCGTTGCTTGCATGGAAGCACGTAATATATGATTCCTCCAAAATGCTGCCAACGTTAAGTGTGCGACGGCCGTCAACTATTGCCCAGTTGCGCACGCAAGGCGCCCAAGCTGATCCACTATTATGATTTCAGCATTTGATTTGCAGCCATATACTCGTCTGCATGTTTTCCAACGAGACACACAATTTCATAATTCAGACAATGGCTGTTGCTGCTGGCGACAACATAGACTGGTTCAGATAGTTGCATCCCAGCAAACATGGATGCAGGCTGCACACCTTTGCTTAAAGCGGCTAGCCATCCGGTAGTCAAATTTCCGTTTTTCATTTTCGTACTCATCCTGAAGAGCGCCACATGTTATTTGTAAATGAAGCAATCAGCTTGCTGTAAAGAGGATTTCCAATTTATACAATTGGTTATCAGGATTTGGCTCACGCAGTAACTAATTGCAATACGTCACTGGAGACAATGTCGCCAAATTCTACCAATGGAATCTGATCGATTCACTACGGCGAAACAGCAGACCTGTTGCAAAGCGTGCAGTTATTTAACTTGCTTGATTTGTAATGAACCCAGGAAAGTTAAATCAAAGTCAAGGATGCAAGCTCTCCAAAACAATTCAGCTAATTTGGAAATTTTCATTTTGCAACTTACGCGGAAACATCACTGACTGAACACAGTGCAGCACCAGCGGATACGCTTAAGCTTTCCTCCTCCCTCAGTTACTGGAATATGCCTAATGGCAACCGTGCCTTTTGCCTCATTAGTAGAGCAGTTTGTTTCGCGAAGGCAAACCGTATGATACGAGTAAATAAATCATCCATTTGACTTAACGAACCCCGGAACTGCAAGGACGAAACAGGGAAGTTCCGGATGCTCACGATTTGACCTTGCAATAATTATTAATACTTTTTGAGAATTGGCGAAATGCCCTATGGACTTTGCGCGCATGATGTATCTGTTACAACGGAAAAGCAAAGTTCACCCATAAATCTTGCAAGGTTTAATGCCATTGCCGTTATTGTTCTTTGATGCGCCGTCGCGTTTGAAGATAGTGGTGCAGCCTGCCCAGCGAGTACGCAGCAATACGCGGTGAAGCTTAAAGGGTGCGCAACTATTCACTGCCCGTGTTTTGCAAGCGGATATGCTTAAGTTCGCTGAACTATGCCTGCCTTCCCCACCGCATGCTGCCTCGTAATGGATTCCCTAACAGCAAAGACTTCGACTACCGTTTTAAACAGATGCTTCAAAGATGGGATCTTTTGCCGGAAGGAAAGGAGCGCAGGAAGCTATCTCAGCGGACGGGAACTTTAAGAAGATCATGAGCTTCAGCTTGCCGCTTCGCCCTTAAAGCCAGCCTGCCACGGTGCTTGATTCACATTAGCTGTGCTGCAATATCCAAAAGTAACAAGTGCGGCCTACTTCGAAAAACAAGGAGGCTCAGAAAATTACGAGAAGGTTAAAACATTTTTCAAAGCTACAGCATTCGAAGTTCTAAAGCTACCGTTACTAAAGTTCCGATTTTTAATTCCATAATTTCAAATGATTGCAAGCAGTCACTCCACCCGAAGAGTAATGGATTCTACGGACGGGTGCGGACAGACATGTGCAGAGATGTTGCAATGAAATCCGTTAGGGTAGACACATGCGCAGCAGTTTTTTGTTTGCACCGATCACAATGAAACAAATGGTTGCATGTTCAGAGTCCAAGGACCTAAGCTCGTTTTACATTTTACGCGAGGGGAGAAATATGATGAAGCGCCAGTTAGTAAGAAGAACGTATGAATTGCTCGCTTAATCAGACTAATTAAGGACAATCGCCTAATGCTTAACTGAGAATCAGATTAATGAATGATCATAACAGCTCTTGTCGTAACAAATCCTTTTGTTGATCCAATAACTTGTGGCGCAGTAGCTAAGGCTGTTCGTCCCACTGGCGAGCAGTATCATTCAGAAGAGATGAAAAGTTCTGTATATGCCTTATATGTATATGTATAAGGAGCCTCAAGCTCTCTGCCTGAGGTCGAAGAGGGTGCTCGCGCCTCTGCTGAGGGGCATAGGGATTTGCTTCGAACCCCGATACAAGCAAACATTTTCATGCAAAATTAAATTGTGAATTTCAGGGACATTTTAAAAGCGTAGTTGAATTTTGCGACTGCAAATGGCCTCAAATTCTTGCATCGCAATGAACAACGAAATAAATCAGCCATGGAAAGAAGTAAGCGAAAACAAGGGCAGCTGCTGGGCGTCATTCTGAGAGATAGGCGTCGGATTATTTATTTTTCACCTGGCACTGTCCTGGCGCAAATCTTCGGCCCTCAAGTAAACTTAACACACGTCAAATAGCTGGCCACGAACTATTTTCGAAACGGAGAACATTTTGTATACTTGGGGCGAAGACTATCCTAGCTCTTGAAGATTTCCACTATCAATGTGAATGATCTAGAAAATTTCATTCTGCTTTTAATTTTTGCGCCTATGAGTCCCAACCAGCGGCATCAGTGCTATTCAAAGGCGCTTAGCGAAATGCCGTTCATTATAATCAAAGAGACATAACGCAACATACGGAACTTTACTTTCGTCTTCAGCACGGAATCTGTCAAAAGCAGGAATGGAACTGGACTGTTCTAAGAATTACGTCTTGAATAATGGATTTCTGACGGGTTTCGGTTTCATCGTGTTAAAGGACGGCAGAATACCCATTCATGAATGCCTTATTGAACAGCGTAGCTTTCGGGACCAAGGGAGGTCCCGAAAGCTACGCTGTTCAATAAAGCATTCATGAACGGGTATTCTACCGTCCTTTAACATGAGAATTACGTCTTTCCTATTTGAAATAGGTACATTGCCTGTTTCTCAAAGAATTTAACTTCAATCGAGACACAGCAGACAACAGGTGGAATAATTTACGAGAAATCAACGGGAAAATAATTCATGGGAAGCCTTAACTGAAACAATGCACCCGAAACGTATATTCGGTCGCTACTTTACCACATCAAACGTGATTGACCGATCTGATCCTCATTTCCCCAAATATGATCTCATACTAAGCATATGTCCAGCCTGCCTCACCTGTTGTGCAACTCCGCAGGCAATGCAGCCTTGCAGCAGTTGTGCCGCTGGATGTCAGTACCCAGGTTGATGAAGAGAAGCGATGGGTATTCCTTACTTACAGGAACGTTTTGCTTGCGAACGTTTAGTTTACACTCAATTTTGTTTACACATGCTGCTGGTTGGCATTCAGTATAGTTTCAAGCAATCGGTAAAAAGCGGCAAACACAAACACTTTTATGATCACCATACAAACACTGCAGATGAAACCAGTTAGGTCCCGAGAGCTCCGTGATTAGAGAACAAAATTAAAAATTTATCTATTTGAACGGGTATATGCCATAACAAGTGACAGCAATTAAAAATACGTATTAAAACATTCACATTTTGATTACGTCAGCAACAGGAGTTCAGCTTAGACTGCACGAGTGTCGTCTGTGGCGCAATCCTGTTCACTGGTGCTGATCTTAAAGGAAGCGCTGTTGGAAGGAGAACTTCTCTAGGAAGATTTCAAAACAGCCCACGTTTCGTTATATGCATGTAGAAACTTCAGTTGCTTGGGAGGGGTTCAGGTGGAAATCCCTACAGGTCAACGCATGTTTTGCTTAGTTTCACATTCCGTCAAATTCAATTGTAAACGTACTGTCAGGGCGTTAATTTCTCGGGCAATAAATAGCAATTCATCATTCGGTAATTTGGCTGTTGGGACTTTGACCTGCCAGAATTATGACCATAGGAATTTTGCACGCCTTCCATTTTGTAGGCTTCAGATCTCACTTGGCGTAATAAAAAACCTTGTAGGCATATTGCGAACACGTTTCACTGCACCGTTACGAAACACCAATTTTCTAGAAGGCACGGCTGCTCTGCTTTTTTGTCAAAGATTCACTTGTTCCATTGCTTTTGAGAGGACCGTTGGTTTCCTTGAAATCGAGTAATCCCTTCCATTTTATTCGGTAAACCTGCAATCATATACCAAAAGTTTGACGCTTTGGGGGGATGGGTACTTTACAGCGTGACTACGAATCATTCAATGTAGGGCTGTTGCGTCTTCATTGACACAGTTTCTCGTATGTACGCATGTTTCCGTTCGTGCATAGATAATTACGCCAAACGCAGAAACTGTTTTGTACAACAACTAGCCTGACTTAACAGATTAGTCACTGACCTCGACGCCCTCGTTAGGATTGAAGGAATTACCATGTCAAGTAAAGGTTTCCTCCATTTTTCCGATATGCAATTAATTTTGGAGACAATTTCTTTGAGTATAAATCGAGTGGACGCTGATCGACGTACCAGACGGCTGCAGAGATCCGCTCTGCTTGATCCATGTCCTGCTTATTCATGCAGTTAGGTCCATCTTGGCATCTTGTCCATTCCCTTATCTTCCTGTCGGACTGGCGACCACGAGGTTTCCAAAGCAACGCACATCTTGCTTCCTATATGCATTAATGCATGTCAGGAAAAGCACGTCTAATTTCCAAAAGACAATGAACTGCTTTCCAAGCGAACATTTGTTACACCTCTCCATCTTATGGACCCAACGCCTTGGAAATTAGGTAACAAGCACCCTTGAACAATCGTTTACTGCAAGTAACTTCACTGCACGCGTTTATGTTCAACTGGCTAACAATTTCAACTTGTGCAACATCAACAGCGACATCCTACCTTTAGGCATTGTGCATTGCATTATATAGGCTCTATAAGTGCAATGTGATTGGTCGGCCTGGCTCATATTAGTTCTGATTCGCCTTGGTCGACTGGTGCAGTATAATATATTAATACTACAATTATTTTATTTGAACTCCTAAACTTCAGCATGTTTTCCAACTGAATAGTCATTCTTTACTGGTTTCCTCGTAATTGATCGCGTGTAATTTCATTAAGACGCTTCCTCACGAACCCGTTTGCAGAGCTTGATGTTCAGCAGGTTCATAATCATACAACAGATGAATTGCCGGACGGTAAACCAGCAGTTAATTATGAAAATGAGACAATAGCATATCCATAATACCCGCTAACGACGAAACGAGCACGCGCAGGCTCTGAAGAATCGTACGTTCAGTACTGCCCCGTTCTCCCAATAAACCGTTTGTCCACTGATCGTCAATGCGTACGTTCCCTGATTACAGATCCATTGAACATCAGTCCTACAAGACGGGTTACATTCGTAATAAAACGTCTCAATCAAACTGGCTGGTCAGTTCCATAAATGAACTGAAATAAAGCGTAACAATCAGCGGCTAAGCGCGTAAGGTAGCGAA
This sequence comes from Trichuris muris, assembly GCA_000612645.2. NCBI lineage: Eukaryota > Metazoa > Nematoda > Enoplea > Trichinellida > Trichuridae > Trichuris > Trichuris muris. The sequence continues at coordinate 17,429,711 of CBXJ02000282.1, read as the reverse complement.
GGTCACTGTTGCAAGCGTAGGCATCCATGCGATTCTTAATGCGTGGTTGCATACGCTCGCAACGGTGGTGATCGATCATGTGAGGTAGTCTTTTCTGAAGCTTCACACATGCTTCTTCTCAGGCTTCACGGTCCTGCAGGATAGATACCTGCTGCCTGCCCTTTCGGCCTGCATCCTCCCTAATATTTCTGCTTGATTCCATTCACAATCAAGCAGAAATGTTAAGTAAGCAGATGGAAACTCTTGCACGCATGAATGAATGAATGATTTTCCAGAATATTATCACCTTGTTCTTTTTACACATTCGTTGAAAAGCGCATTCAGTATTTGTACTTTGCTGCTGGACCAAGACTTCCTCTGGATTGTTAAAGTGACATTCTCAGGAGCTCTAATAGGGCTGCACAGGTAATGACAGTTCAGAGGCAGTTCAACCGCAACCGCATCAAAAAGAGCAACGACGTCTTCGACCAAAGTTTACATGCACCTTGTCTTACGAACACACCTGATGTGACGGCAGCCTGCTCTTCAAGTTTGAAAGCACTAGAATAAAAATGGACAAGCCATAACTGTCTGCCTTTATTGTCCTAATGTTTCTTCACTGCCCAAAAAGATATTATCTTAGAATTTAGAACGGTTCTTTTCGTTCATGCAAAAAGAAACGCCTATTCCCAAGGCGAATTTCTGAGGTACAGAACTCAGCCGAGTTACATACCGGCATGTAGTGAATCATCAGGACCACCCTGTTCATTCAGAAACGTAACTTACACGATACGAACATTTTTCTGAACATGTCCTGTACTGCTACATGTGCATCATATCTTTTGGCTATTCTTTGATTAGTTTATTCGACAGCATAGGAACGTTATTATTCTTGTTCGCTGATATATATATATATATATATATATATATATGTGCGTGTGTACACTTAAGTAAACATAAGAAACCTCAAACAGAAGTCCATGAACTAACGTTCCGGCCTAAGAACTTTTTGTTTCACTCGAATGAAGACTAACCACGCATTTAAAGCAAATTCTTTCCACTGTATATATATATATATATATATATATATATATATATATATACAGTGGAGCCTCCAAAGTTGACCACCTCTATAAGTTGACCGAATTTTTTTCGGTTGGCCGGCCCCCATTGTGAAGCATAGGAAAGTTACCTTTACATGTTGACCATCTCCATATGTTGTACCTTGACCACCATAGCTGAGACACTGGCTATTAATTACTACATGTTTTCACCTTCATAAGTTGACCAGCAAAATGCCGTGAACATTACAAAGTGAAGTTTGCTTGTGTTATCAGTGTGCGCGCATGTGTCACGACTGTGACCGTGTCGCCACGTATGAGCATGTGTCATCACTGCATTTTGTGGAACAGAAATCGTTAACATGTGGAAATAATTAGCACGTTTATCAATGTGTGCGTATGTATCATGACTGCTTCTACCATGGTAGCGCGCATCTCTTGCGAAGCTGCACTTGTCCTCTTTCTATTTCACGAGCACTTACCTTCAGTGCGCTTTTTGATTTCACCGTCTTGGAGTCTCCGAGAGTAAGCGCTGTACATCACTGCTGCCATACCTGTGTTCGCTCCTACTCTACCATCTGTCGATTCTGCTGTCCGTTCACGACCGCACATCGACGTAACGTTTTACCTTACTCGTGCTTTAGTTGTATTAAAGCTTTGGACGGTTTGGAAGCTCGCTCTCTGCAGGACTGAATGGGCAGGCGACGGACGCTGGACGGGTACAAGGTAGTACCTGATAGCTGATGTTGCCAGCCCGGACGGTCTAGCGGATGAGCTTGCTGATCCGTTGACTGACTGGGCAGTCGACGAAGCGGGATTTCTCACTGATGACGGGCGCAAGGGACGCGCCCGAAAGCTCTGAGTACGGTGGTTTTTATGGAAAAATAAAGGCTTTTATGAAAAACGGGGAAAATCCGTGAACCTTTTCAATGTTTTGTTACTGTGTATTGTTTTTACTTTGCTTTTACTGTGTCTGTGGTTTGCTTTAAGATTGACCTTAATAAGATATGGCCCAAAGGAAAGCACAGAATGAATTAACGCTTAAGGAAAAATTGACCTTCTCCAGTTTTTGGAGACGAATAGCGAAAGAATGACCGCGGAACGGTTCGCTGTGAGTAAAACTACAGTCCACAACATCAAGCAACGTAAATCTGAGTACTTAGAGAGGTATGAGAAGGAGAAAGGAGAGTTGCAAAGGAAAAGAAAAAGAAGCTGTCTGCATGAAGTGAACGAAGCGACGCTCTGCTGGTTAAAACAAATGAGAGCAGCCAACGTCCGAGTTTCCGGACCAAATGATACAAGAAGTTGCTAGAAGATATGCACAGGAATTGAAAGTAGCCGATTTTCAAGCATCACAAGGATGGCTGGAAAAGTTCAAAGTGCGACATGGTATCTCCCAGAAAGTCCTATCCGGAGAGTCTAACAACGTTTCAGTAAAAGTTGTGGAAGAGTTTGTTCAAAAGTTTCCTGAATTTTCCCGAGGTTTCAGCGATGAAAACATTTCCAATGCTGATGAGTGCGGACTTTTCCTCAAAGCGATGCCTCAGAAGAGCCTGGTTATGAGGGGCGACGCTTGTAACACCGGAAAACTTTCAAAAGAACGATTAGCAGTTCTACTGTGCGCTAGTTTAACAGGAGAGAAACTGAAGCCTTTAGTGATTGGTAAATCTTTAAAACCATGAGCGTTCAAGAATCTGAATCCTGAACATCTCCCAGTTACTTGGAGGTCCAATCGGCGCGCATGGATGACTGCTGACTTATTTGAAGAATGGGTAAGAAGTGTCGACAAAGAAATGAAGAAGAAGAAGCGTTCTATTCTATTGACAGTAGACAATTGTCCTAGCCACCCTCAGGTAGAGAATTTAAGCAACGTTACCTTGAAATTTCTTCCTTCAAATACGACTTCAGGAATACAACCTCTTAACCAAGGTGTCATCAAAGCATTTAAAATGCACTACCGGGCACAGCGTTTAGACTGGGTCGTTTCCAAAACTCAAAGGAGTAACCTGGCTACTGACGCATCTGCACTCGTTGGATTACTTAACGCTCTGCATTCTGTTCTCTGCATCAGTTTCACGTGGAACAAAGTACAGCCAGAAACAATAACGAAATGCTTCCAAAAAGCTGGATTTGTTACAAATCAAAGAAATGTCATTACGGCCTCCTCAGACAGTACATTCAACATGGAAATATACCCAGGAGTCGACTTCGAAGCATTCGTTACGATGGACGATGAATTGGTGACTTGTAATGAACCTGATGCAGAATCCATTTTTCAAGCAGTACTATTCGACGTGCGGGAAATGCATGAGTCGGCTGATGATTTAGAAGAAGAAAGCGATAGCGATACAGAAGTCGAAAAGACACTAACAGCCGACAACGTTCGCCATTCACTACATCAGCTGAAGTTATTTGTTGCTGAAAAGTGCCCCGATATGTTTAATGCAATAGTCAACGCTGAGTTTGCTTTCACCACTTATGTCAGCACCAAGAAAGCAAAGCAGACAACGATAGACTCTTTCTTTACAAGTGCAACGATCGGACCATAAAATGCACTGATTGTAAACCACTATTTTATTTTTGTCTTAATACTAATTCAGCTTTTATTACTTTACTTTCGCAACGTTTCTTCATATAGATTACTGCATTCCTTCTTCAGTAAAGTGTTTGGAAGGAATTGTGGTGTGTTTACGACTGAATTCAAGGGGAACCTCTGTAAGTTGACCACTTCCACAATATAAGTTGACCACCTCTCTTACCGCCCTTAGTGGTCAACTTATAGAGGTTCCACTATATATATATATATAAGACCGTGGTTTTTATATATACGTAAGTAAAGTTGCAATGTATAAACACATAGTTTTTTTTACATTAAATGCTACCGATATGGACTGCAATTTTCATTTAACGTTTTCCTACCGCGCTCGACCGCGGCGAAACTTGGCCATAGTCCTGACCGTGGACACGGTGATCTCCCCGCATGCATTTTCATGTTGAAGTGGCCGACGTAATTTTGAATTGAAACAAACGGATGAGTAAAGCTTTTATTGCGCGACTGAATGGAGCTTCTCGAGTCAGTGTGCTCGTCGTCAGCGTAACGCCGTCATTGATAAGGACGCCATATATTTGTTGCGTGACTTTACGTTGACGAAGAGCACGTTAGTTCGGAAGGTTCCGTTCAATCGTTCAACAAAATCGTTCAAACAGGGACAGCCGACCTGTTCAATAAGTGACGGCGTCAGATGCCGCTGCGTGACTAATTGTTAATACCTACCATATGTATGAAAACAAGATCTTGCAATTGTGATTGATTGTTTGCGTGCGGAAAAGGAATAGACCATTTCCAGTACAAATAATATGGCCTCCACTTACGGTTTCTCTTTTCCTCTTCGCAACTGGGTTTAACCGGTTGCGCTTTCTTCCGCTGCATTTGAGCGACGAGCAATCGCTTCAATCTACGCGTTAAGCGATTCTTTTCCCGCTCATGGTAAGCAGTGTCTACAATACAAAAAACGAATAGACGTATGAATAATTATTGGCATGGACGAAAACGATGGACGCTTCTGGGCGACAAACTGACAGACCCGCGTTCATCTGTCAGCCGAGCATATCTTTCGTAATTAATATGCACCGGCTACTATCAACCGGAAAACACCGTTTACCGTGCAAAGACATGCCTATCCGTTATCATGCAACTGATATTCAGGCGCCCAGTCGAACGAGAAGCCACTGTCAATAGCAAGTGTGACAACAACCGTTTGGTTTGGCGTTGGCGCAACAGGTCAAATATTGAGACTGAAGTTTGCGGGCGCGACTTCTACTCAGACGTGGTCGCCGAGCGTCCGGATAATTCTTAAGGACGGCGGCAAGCGCAGCTCGGTTACTCGAGCGATCAGGGTGACACTTCAAGTGGTCACCCACGCCGTCCGCCTTTGAAAGGCTAAGAGGGTGGCTAAATTTCCATGCGCCCGCCGGCGGAAGACTTTGCAAGTCGGCAGGCCAAGCGCGGCCGCTGTGACACGAAAACCAGTTTCGGTGCACTGGGCCTCTCGAATTGGTCGCCACCAATTTTGGGCGAACTTTGCGCATTAAGCGCTAAGGCGCCCAACTGCTCGGAAACGTCGAAGCGATCGTTCCATAAATACAGTAGTCTAATGTTTTCAGGTAAAAACTGTAGGAGCTCACGTGCAATGCTTCTTATTTGCGGTGCGATGAGTCATTCAGTTCTCCAGCGGAAATACCGAAGGGCGGCCATGTAGCGCTCGAGTTTCGCTTCTGCAAGACGCTTAACTAGTTGAACGTTTATTTTTTCTCCCCTTTTCTTTTGATATGAACAGCGATGCATCACTTTACACTGATCATTGCTGTAGTTCGATGAACGGCCAGCACACGACGAATTATGGTAGCAAAGGGACCGGTGCCGCTTCGGAGTCTTCCAAAGCGCCCTACAAGGCTAGCAGGACTAGCCCCGAGGCAGGCGTCCAATTCGCCGGCATCAAAGACGTGCAGGTGAGTCTTCCTTGGTCCTTTCACACTCGATTTGGGCTAAGACGAACCGTTCTCTGCCAAAGGAGCGTAAGCGGTCGCTGACGCTGGACTTCAGCGATTCCAAGAGCATAAGGAAGACGTTGGACACGCAAGAGGTGCTTCAATTCTTGGGACTTTCGTCGCCGGATTTCGAGCGTTTCCTCTCGCAAAATGTTGCCGTTGTTTCGCAAACGCCGACACCCACTCAATTTTTCTACCCCAAGAACGTCACTGCCGAACAGGAACAATACGCCCGTGGATTTATCGACGCGCTGAACCAGATTCACCAAATGCGCGGATTTGTTCCAATGTCCAATTTGATGTCGCCCGGCTTTGTCTCCAATACAGTTGCGCAGGCGGACAAGGAGGACGCAAAACCCTGTAAGTAGGGCTGCACCCATTCTGTTTCACTTTTGTTTTGTGTTTAATTGTCATTTTCAACTTTTTCCTGGCAAAGTGTCAATTGTCGCTTGACTACGGTAGCTCGTCCGGGTTTGCGTGGGATATTTGTTTGGACCGGTCGAGCTAGGTCGCTTTTCGACATGTCCGTAATTTAGCTGCGCAACCCGACGAGGCAACGTGACCTGACTATTTTTGGTAGCTGTAACTCTAATGCGAGACGGCGTTTCCTCTGCTCGCACTGTTGACCGGCGTCACTTTTGATGACTCATCGCGAATAACGTGACGTACCTGCGAAAACGACTCGCCATTACCGTGTCCGCCACGCTTCAAGTGTCCAGAAACTGGAAAGACAAATGGAACGTCCAGTTTGGTGAACTCAAGTTCGACAATGCTTTCCGCCTTTTGGGCCGGCAATATTGAGCCGGCTGTCCTTTTCATTTCTGAAGGTTCCTCGCAAGAAGCGAACCAGAAGCCGTTGTCTTCCTGCTCCGGTCGGGCGAGTTGCGCAGCGCGGATTCCAAGCGTTGATTAAGTGGGCGCCACTGGTGTTGGACCCTCCCCCTGGCTGAGGGTCGTGGTTTGCGCGCGCAAATTTTTGCCAACCAAATCCGGTTGCCCAACCGGTTCGTCCTTTCTCCAATTGCAAGTTTCATCCTGCCCTCGATGTCGTCAGCTGAGTCCGGTTTAAATGCCAGCCCATGTGGTTGCCCGGATCGGCTAAATGCGTTGGGCCTGTGCGACGTAGTGCCAACGCTAAATCAGCTGGTCGCTGAACGTGTCCCTATCAATGTTCTACTTTTGCGCCTGACGCGTTTCGTCCGCTTGCCTGCTTTGCGCCATGTGGAACGCTACCAGCAAGGGAATGAATGAAACACCTTCCAAGACGTGTTATGGGGGTTCACTTCAAAAGAGACGTTAGTCTGTCTCAATGATGGGCACTTTTTGCGTGCCACCATTCCTCGCAACAGTTACGCTCCTTCCGCGACATGCTGAAAGGCGGCATTTCTGTTACTCCCTTTTTTCGTTTGCTAAGTGTAGTATCGATAGTCTCCTTATCCATTGATACTTATCGTCTAGAGATGAATGGTAGTATTGCAATTCTTGTGAAGCGTACGCGAATGCCTACCCAGATATTCTGTTCTGCTTGTTAATGGTTTAATGTTTCGTCAAGAGCTGAAGGCTGCTACGATCGCTTTGTACGGGAAGGTTGCACGACTAGCCATGCTTACTCGATAAGCAAATGGGCACCACCAGCGCCCCTCGTAGAAGTACGACTCCTTTCATGGTGTTTGTTTTACGTACAAGCGTTGTTTTGTGACAGTGTCTACGATTTTTATTGGGAGGAGTGGACCTCTGTTACTGCTTGTCTGTTTGGATTGCAGTTTATGCTTTGGCAGGATGACATGCGTTGTATTACAAAGCGAAAGTAGCCTTCAGCTTTCATTTAAGTGGGTATTGCGCCGTGTCGCGTACTTGTGTCGCATACTGATTCGTTGGCGCTGTGAATTCCGTACTTCTCCAGGGATCCTTTAGTGTTCAACTTGCCACTTCCCTCAATGAGCGTAGGGTTTTGCAATTGGCCCTTCACTCAACTACAGTCTTCTGGAAAGCGGTAGTGTTAGCAGTCGTGAATGAGTTTCGCGTTTTGAAAAAATTGAATCTAGCTTGACTGAGCAAAAGGTGCGCACATTGATACTTTCACCGTAGGTCGGATCTTCGGCAGTCGAACTCATCTTTCGTTGTTGCACTTCGGATTGCGCAGCTACTTTCTGTTAATTTACTTTGTAGGTGGCAAGAAACATGCAGCGCTTGGAACGATGCTTAGGCTATGAACTAACAGGATGTCGTCGCGGCGGTCAAGCAACGCTATTTGTAGTTTATTGAGGTTTACACAAATGTAAACTGGTAAAATTCAACTGCACCGTACTTTGTTTTACTTGTTGACGAACAACCTGGCCACGATGGTTTATTGCAAGCCAAAGCTTTCAGGGCATCTCCTATCCCGTATTCAACGATGAAAACTGCTCAGCGCGCGAGCGTGTCATAAACGTCGTGCGGATCTCCGGAAAGAACAGTAGGCAGGTTAATAATTTTCAGGTATTAATACTGGAACGCTGGGTAGGAGTTGCGAGATAAGCAAATGGACGACTTTTACCAAACAAGTGTTTTTATAAATGCGTGACAACGGAGGTATTTTTTACGAAACTTCTCCCGGTGGAGTGTGCCGACTGTTTGTTCCCTGAAAATCAGGAACAACCGTCCACAAAGTGCGAGCGTATGTAGCAGGTAACGGAAAGCTTGCATCAGCGAACATATGTCCGTGCGATTAGTTATATTCGCCCAACACTCGCTGACGTCAGTCCCGTTGGCACTGTTAATAGCAAGTCTTGTTCGTCATGGGAAGAACCATCAGAATTTACACACGTTTGCGAGCAGTGACCGCGTGCATTAATTCCGACAGTGTATAAGTCTGTTGAATTTGGAAACTGCGAGCTCTTTGAGTGGCTTTTGTGTATCTCCTTGTTTGGGGAAGGCGTGTCACTCGAGGAGATGGTACAGTTACTTGACAAAAGTGATAGTTCGTTGGGTCGGTCTGCTGAGCCCGCTGGATCAGCTAAAGTTTCGTAACCCAGCGCTTCCAATTCTCGCAGAGTCATTTGTAAGATGTGCGGTCTTGCGTTGTCGTAGCGATGGATTAGTCCTTTTCCGTCGACCAAATTTTGGGTGCAAGCCGTGCAACTGCTGGGTCCTCTTGTCATTTCCCTACAGCGCTTCCTTATTTAGATCGTTGCGCAAAGTATCAACGGGATGCAGTAGGCGGTTTCTTTTGCCAAGTAGAAAGCAATGGCCGTAGCCTTTCTTAGGGGACGTACGGTTTGGGGAACCGTTTTGGAGATTGCCGCAGGTTAGGCCACAGCTAGGAACCTTTTGGATTGTCCTATAGAATCTATTCTCCATAGCCCGTCACAGTGCGAGCAGGAAATGGCTCGTTTTTGTGGCGAAGAAAGAGCTCAAAGCAGGCCAAGTAACCGTGGAGCTTTTAATTTCGTGCGGCACCCACTCGTCGAACTTTTCTGAGTTTCCACTTTTTTCAACTCACAGTTGTGCAGTTCACTTTAAGTTTTCATGTTATCTCTCGTGTTGGTTTGCTTTGGTCTGTTTCACCAGTCGGCGGTATACAGTGGTCATTAATCCCATAAGGATTTTAACTTTAAGTGGCTCATCTCCATCACGACGTTTCCAGAATTAGCATGGACGTGCACGTTTGCCTACAGTCTCCTCTTCAAGTACTCAAGTGTTATTTCGGACAATTGCTGCAGCTCTGTCGTGTACTTTTGTCTCATTTAGTAAAAGTTTCCGAATTAGCAATTTTCCCACCTCCAGCTTGGCGACCAAGAAGTTCGCAAACTTAACTCCCGACTGCACAAATCCCATTGCTTAAGTCAGTAGCACTACTCTTCAGCTTTACAACAGAGTAGCCAATTTGAGCATGGGCGTACGAGCGATGACTGGCGGGTAGCAGTGGAAAGTACAATGGCAAAAGCTGAGATCCTTTCTGTTCATTAAACGGAGCATACTCACTGATGGCGGAACAAGTCATTTGCGAAAGCTGCAAACAAATCTAAGTTAATCATTGTTTCGCTTTTCCAGCAAACTGTCCGCTTGCTGGCAATGCGTTGGTTACATGATTGCGCTTCTAGTAAATATCAACGTTCGGCACGCGGTCTAAGTCCGTAAGAGTACTTTTTGATGAAAGGTTAGGGCTTCTTAAGTTTTGTTAGTGGAGGCTTCATTTCAGTGGTGTTTGCCACGTGGCAGCTCTTCGTAGTTTCACTGTTTGCAACGAGGCACTTGTTTACCGTTGATTGCAAATCAACAATGGAACAACTCGTTGCCCTCGGAATAACCATATACCTTGTTGCTCTGTTCAACCGTGTACATTCTTACGTCTCTAAACACTGACGACCGAGTGCATTGGTTTCGGAAAGTGTGATGATTAACGCACGGTAGACCGACTGGCTCTTTTTGTTTTTTGCCATCACCCATTTGTAGGTTGCTTTTCCTATAGTTCCTCAAGGAGGGAAGGGAAGAACCTTGCGGTCAGTAGAAGTAAATCGTTCCCTACGAACATTGCAAGCGACGTGCGCCGTCCTCTGTTTATCCTTTCTAAAGCGGACGATAATTGCTCGCATTTTGGTTTAAACTTGGACGAAGCCTTGACGGCTGCGTTTGGACCTACCGGCGCAGTTCGCCGACGTTGTATGGGAAGGATGCTCTCTTCGGGAAACATGAAAGCCGAATTGTCTTATTGTATGTCTTCCTTCCTGTTAACAAATTAATTTAGCTGAAGCGTTAGCTTTCAAATGATTGCGCAACCCGCTGGCGTTTCCGTCGAGATAAGTAGGTGTTAATACTGATAAGCGTATTTCGGCAGAGTAATCCAGTAGGGAATTCGTAATAAAATGCTGTTTACAATAGCTAAATTTGAAACGGCTGTCTGAACCCGTAAGTCTGGGGTAACCTGCTTAGAAAGGATAAAGTTGTGTTAGGAACACGAGATACTCTGATGACTGGAATGATTGTATACCGCTAGGGTTGGTTCAGCAAGCCTGTAGTTGCCCGGTGGCAAAATAGCACGCTTCCATACGTGCAAATTCATTTGTATCGTCGGCTGTTTGGAATCCGATAGCTCCGAAGCAAACTCGTACGTTCAGTACCGTTCGCCTTAGCGGGTTCGTGGCGACTGTTGGAACCACATTGAACAACCTCAAGGTATATGTTACCAACAACACAGTCGTTGCAGCTAACTGCGAAGCGTTGAATGCATCTCAGAAAATTCTGTCTTTAGTAGAAGGAGGGGTGTTCGAGATCAGCAATATCTCCAGCATCTATTGATGTTCGTTCCGCACGGCACGTCGCTTTTCCATCGGCTACGCTACAGTACTGGATATTCCGGTCCAGTTGTTGGACCCTGACGGTGTGGTAGAGCGGCGAACCGTTATACGAGTTTCTCAGTCGGCTCCGTAGAAATCAAGTCCGCTGCCGATTTGAAATCAAACAGTCATCCGTGACAAGTCGCGTTTCTTCAATCCCCGAATCATCTGTCTAAAGCGTGCATTCACTGGATTGGGCACACAGGTAACCCCATTAAAACGAGGCTTTCTCCTTGCTGCTATTCCGCAGTTGCTGATACTTCTCCGGTCCATTACCTGTGCCGCAGAATCTAAAAGTCATACCAAAGCTTAGCGTAATGAATGTATCGGTATTCGTTGTTTGCATTCCGTGGTGCATTGTTGTTTTATAGTAATAATAATAATAATATCTTTGTAAGTACACACGGCTAAGCACCCGTGACTGAGCAGCTTTTTATTCCTAAACGAAGCTTTCGAAAACCTCTCTCGTTTTCGTCATCATCGTGTTTCAACAACCTGATGACGAAAACAAGAGAGGTTTTCTAAAGCTTCGTTTAGGAATAAAAGCTGCTCAGTCACGGGTGTTTAGCCGTTTGTACTTACAAAGATGAGATCATACCCCGTGTGCAGAAACCCATTGTTTAATAATAATAATAATAATAATAATAATAATAATAATAATAATATGATATGATATGATATGATATGATTGTACGACGATCACCGTTGGAATGAATTTTACTGACGAATAGAAATCCGTAGCTTTCGGGACCCATCGCATCCCGTCTTCAGCGGTTAAACAATGAAAGTTCTGGTATGATGCATATCTATGGAGAACTGATCTTAAACTAGAATTATAATGGGTTTAAATCAAGTTTAAACCCGTCGAACATCTGCTGTTCGTCTAGGTCTTGATATATCACAAGTACCCATCTCCCGTTTAATTGGGGTCCATATATCACTAATATCAATTCCTTTGTCCCTGTTAATTGCAATATTGTGTTTTATATACATCGCTTCCTTGATTTTTCTTATGTCAAAACGCTCTTCCTGGCAAATAATACTCGGTACTAGTGGACCTTGGCATTGGGTTGCGTGTTCCACTATTGCTGAAGACTTAATTGCGACTTCCATTAGTTTATTGGGGTCCAATGTCTGTGGGCAACCCCTTTGCCTATGTACAGTCCCATCCAGTCTTGCTTTAGCATTGTTGTAGCGACTGACATTGGCAGTATGTTCTTTCAACCCTGAACATTGCACCATGGGTTCAAAGAACATATTGCCAATGTCAGTCGTTACAACAATGCTAAAGCAAGACTGGATGGGACTGTGCATAGGCCAAGGGGTCGCCCACAAAGATTGGATCCCAATAAAATAATGGAAGTCGCAATTAAATCTTCAGCAATAGTGGAACACGCAACCCAATGCCAAGGTCCACTAGTACCGAGTATTATTTGCCAGGAAGAGCGTTTCGACTTAAGAAAAATGAAGGAAGCGATGTATATAAAACACAATATTACAATTAACAGGGACAACGGAATTGATATTAGCGGTATATGGACCCCAATTATACGGGAGATGGGTAATTGTGATATATCAAGACCTAGATGAACAGCAGATATTCGACGGGTTTAAACTTGATTTAAACCCATTATAATTTTAGTTTAAGATCAGTTCTCCATAGATATGCATCATAGCAGAACTTTCATTGTTTAACCGCTGAAGACGGGACGCGGTTGGTCCCGAAAGCTACGGATTTCTGTTCGTCAATAAAATTCATTCCAATGGTGATCGTCGTACAATCATATCATGTTCAATTTCACCGTTATTATTAATGACTGATAGTTTTGTCGCCCAACTGGTCACGTGGTTTTGTGATCGCAGGCAGCGTGCCCGTTCACAGTCGGTGAATTCGCAGTCAACGAAACTGTGCTGTGTATCTGCACTCCAAATTGCACTTTGGGAATGGGCACTTTGCGCTTCGGTTTCATTTTACGGGTTTGTCGTTTGGTCCGCGTGGTAGCCTTCCACCTGCCGTTTGTTCGTTCGCTCTTTATCTGCGGCCACCGTTCGATACCGTCGGGGAAAGCCGTTTCAGGTAGATCAAAATTTCTTGCCATTTTCGTCACTTGAAAGAGCCCTGTCGCGGTCCGTAGTTCGAAATTACCTTTCATTTAAAAAATGGCACGACGGCTGCGTAGGTTCTTTTATGCTTCGGTGAAGGGTGCTCCTTTGCAAAGTTGCAACAGCTCGCCGTGCGCGAGCTCGTCCGCTTTTTCGTCCAACGGTAACGGGCTAATAAGTTTCAACATTCATTTATGCAAATATATGGCACTTTCGCAACCGGCATTCATTCCGTGCGTAGTACCTGTCGGGCACCCGCTTTTTCCCGCCAAAGGACCGTCCCAGTCAGGCAGTTGATCGTCCGATATTTCGCGTGGCGTAACGCATCAGCGGTGGACTTGTCTTGTTATCAAAGGTTTCGTAGGGGTTGCGCGGTAAATGTGCGTGGATAATTCGTAGCTTCGTAATCCTTTACCGTCTCTCGAAGGCGGCTTGCTCGAACTCCGACAACTTGGAGTAGTTGGTTTTGGAGAAACTGAGCGGCGCAGACCTCTCCCATTTCATCCCCATTGCTTGACGGGGAACGGCGTTCAGTTGTTGCGCAAACTTCGTGGACGCCGAGGTTCCGGCAGGCCACCTGTATTTCGCCGGATCCAATGGCTTGTTCGTCACTTGATCCCCAAGTCCTTTGCAATGGTTTGCGAAGCTGTTTACACCAGTGCTTGGGTCGGTCCGCGTTGAACCCTTAGCTATCTGCTCCGCATGGCCTTTCCTCAGCCAAGCTCGGCTAGTTCATCCACTCCCTCGTAGTCCCTTGCAACGGAGCTTGTCGCATTCAAGTGGGGTTTCCGCTGGCAAAAAGTTATTTGTAGGCCAAGTGTCTTCGTTCAGCACCTTTGGAGCCTACTGATTTACGTTGCAGCGATTACCGAGGTTTGATCCTCATTGGTTTCCCCAAGTTACAGTACACTTCGTTCGCGAATGCGCCCGACGTTGTAAAGTCAAGGTGCACAGCGTTTTAGGGTTCGTTAATGCTAGCGTTGCTTCGTCGTAGCGAGCGAGTTCCCCGTTTCAACCGGTCCAAGTGTTGGCCTCGCTGACACGCGTTTCCTTTGTCACCTTGCAGTGACGTCATAGGCTTGCCGGGTGCTTGAATTCCGGCTTCCGATTTTTAAAGCACTTTACGGTCCCTTCGATTAAGTCCAGTCGGTCCGCCCGTGCGGAACTGGCATAAATAGGCGTCTTTACGTAATTGTCCAGAGTAAGCTTTCACTTTACGCGCCCTAGTCAACTTGTTGGTCGCACTGGCGTTTCCTCAGGTCAAATGTAGGTGCCACAGCTATGGCACACCGCCCGAAAGCTAATCCGTTGATGTGTTCGTAAGCGGAAGCCCTTTCGCTTGGAATTGCATAATGTGTAGCCGTCCGTTCACCGTCGCCGGCCATAATCTGACATGACGAATGCCCCGCTAGCGACTGGGTGACTAAATGCTAGTGGTAAAAAACAAAGCGTAACGTTCACCGACGGTTGTAGCTTTCGACATGAACTGAACCGTCATCGGCGGACGCGTGTACAAAATGGAAATGAAGCGTCGGCAAGCCGTTGCAAAGGACTGGGCATTCACGACGGCAACAGTGTACACATAACATAGGCATCGCTTTGGCCTGTTCATTGAATGGAACGCTTGCGGGATGGCAGATCTTTTGAAACGTGCGTACGTTGCGTCGTCGTTGTTTGAATGGCACCATTCGTCTCCATAGGTGCACGGATTTGGGCCGGCTGTTTTTGCGCGGCAATCGACGATGCGTGGGACCATTAGCCTTTTGGTCCGCTTGAAGCATGGGCAGGTGAAGCCGACCGTAAACTTTGTTGCACGCTAAGACAGGGATCGCGTACAGTGACTCACCAACGTCCGTTTTGTCCAACCCGCGCTTCCAGTGACACTTGCTTGTTTGCACAGCACTGCTGTGTTTATCGGATAGCCATCGCTAGCTGCAGGCGGGTGGTGGGTGTAAATATTCGTAGCGCTGGAGGGAAAAGGCGCGCGTGTGCGCTGGCCTCAATGGTTGTCGCGCTTTTCAGTTATGCGTATGTAGTTGCGGAGCGTGAACCTACCTGTCCACGTGGCGTGGCGGCGACACATTGTAAAATCAAATTCTCTTTTTCAGTGATAGGAGCCATTCAAGAGCAATTCTTGGCCTTTGCAACCACTTCTCGCTCGCCGGTGGCCGCGGACAATAGCAGCACCCCGACTACCTGTGTTTCGGCCAGTGCCAGTGCGAAGAGCAGCAGTTCTGCGCCTGTATCCACGTCCTCCAGCCCTGCGGCAGCTACAGCGGCAGGACGTACCCCGCCGCGTTCAAAAATTGATACATCACCATCGTCTTCCTCCACGTCGTTCGCTACAGCATCTACTTCGGGTGTTGCGTGTCCCTACCAGCGAACCAAGCTGCATTGCCGCAGACAGTTGGCGAAAACTTCGAGCCGCCACTTCAAAGCTTCAACGGTGAAGTCGGCTTGCTGCCTTGACAGTAAGACGAGCGTTAGCAATTCGGTGCCTTCGAGTCCCAGACAAACGGTCAAGACCGAGCTGATGGAGTTCCCAATGCCCTTCGAGTTCGATCCCAACTACATGAGTTCGCTGCAGTTGACAGCCGACGGTGTTCCCAATGCCGGTGACTTTTTCATGCCCGCAGGTGCCGTTTCCGCGGCCACCCTTCACACCTTGTCCCGCACCGTGTCCGTACCGCCGAACGTCGTCTTGCGAAATCCAATGCAAGAGCCGCAGCGGCAGCAAGCGAGTTCCTGCTTTGTTGTCTCGCAGCAGGAGCATGTACCGGTCGCCTCGGGCAAGGTCCACCCGACCACGTCGGTGCCTTCGTCGTGCGCCAGCGCTTCGATGGGCCGTTCCGCCGCGCTGCTGGAGAAAGCCGAAAGCGAGTGCGCCTCCGTCAAGTCGGTTGTAACGTTGCCCTGCACCACCGTTCTGACGAGCACGGCCGCCGGCTCGTGCACGGTGATGGCGCCCGGCGGATTCGCCTCGGGCATATCTCCCATCGATCCCGATCTTCAGGAGCAAATAAAGTTGGAGCGAAAGCGTGCGCGCAATCGCATTGCCGCCACGAAGTGCCGTCGCAGGAAGATCGAGAAGATCAACGAGCTGGAGGGCCGAGTCCGCGAAATCACTGAACAAAAGCAGGCGATCATGCATCGGGTGCGCCTGCTCCGGGTGGAGGTCACCCGTTTACGGGAAGCGGTGCACAAGCACAGGGTCAGTGGATGCCTTTTCGGTGGTGAAGCAATGGGCGCCAAACCGGTGAAGCAGGAGAACGTGGCCGCCAACGGTCCCTAGCGCCGTTCGCTTCCACTGCTCCTGGTCCGAGCCGTTAAGTCGTACGCACCGAGCCAAGTGCGATGCCTTTCGTTCCGAGCTCGCACTTTTAGAGAGCTCCATTGTGCTGCAACGTCTTATGTCACCCAACTGGTATCAATGGCGGCTTAGTACCGGTCCGTAATTGCGTTGCTTGTCAATTGATGGCATGGCGACCCAGCCTTAATAAGCGTACTTGTTGAACGTTTTTACCATTGCTCGTCTTACGCGCTTCTTGCGACTAGTAAAACCATAGTCATTTACCCATTCCGCCTTGCTGGGCCGAATGAACGAGCAGTTCGCGCGCTCCCAACGCAAGGTGAATGAAAATAGTGGCTTGCGTCAGCGAATAGGCCAGCCTGGTAATGATAACTTCAATCGCTTGAACGGCGCGAAAGCAGCAGAGGTTAAAACTTCAGCGAATAATTTCATGCTCATCAAGTTGGGACTGCAGCGGAGCTTTGAGCATCTGTCACCAGTTGTCGTTGAACGAAAGACGGTGGCGGAGTCCCAAAGTTCGCCCAAGGCATTTTTCAAACTTTCGTAGTGACGAGCGCGGATTCGGATGCACCCTGGCGGATGTGGCGACGGCCCGTGGTCAAGGCAGTGAAAGCAGCGACCGTACGTTCGCACAATTGGGACTTGAAGCTTTCGTGACTCATCTCATAGCCAGCCCTTCGCGACTGTAGGCCCTCTGGTTGCACTGCTAGCTGGCTATTTCGTATGGAACTGGTCCCCGTATTTTCGGCTTGGATGGAACCGCTCGTCCGGCGATCGAACTTCCCGGCATAAGCTGCAAGTTTCGCGGCGTCCATTAGCTTGGGCGGCATTGCCTGGCGATGGGAGGAAAGTCGCAGCTTCAGTAAACAGTTCCGAGTCCGTGGAAGACTTTAGGGCGTATTAGTCAGTGTCTCAACTTTGAGTCATTCATTCGAATGGACCTTTCGTTGATCCTCGGGTACAGCGGCTTTCCTACAAGTTGATTTTCCCTTAACAGTTCAGTGTGGTTGGGGTGAATTGTTATCCCGTTTTGAAACAAAGCCGCGCGTTCAGTTATGAAATGCATCGCTCCAACGCGGGCGACGGCATTGAACATTGGTTGTCGACTGCTAAGCGGTATTGTATTAATGCCGTTTGCGTGCTACCGCGTACCCGTTTCCTTCTAATGGCACCTGAAGGTAAGGCGGTACGTCATTAATGGACGGCTTGATTGGACGTCTTCCCAACGGTTGAATATGCTGGCATAATATTGAACATTCTAAGGAGATGGCCCGAAATGATACCGAGCGGAAAGGAAAATGTCTGCGCGGTTTACGATCGGCCAGCCGTTACGGAGCAGGAAAAGTGTCGCAAATCTTGTTCCTGTGAAATGAGCTGTTCAATTATCGGTTTTCGCGGACTGTAGAGGTCCTTCCCTATCTTCCTCACACATGCACTTTTGGCGTTTTCCTCAATTAGTTCTCACCTTGGCAATTTTCGTTTTGTAAAACTTTTACCGACAGGCAGTCGTGTGTCTTTAACTGTTCTGCAAATGCGAAGTATTGCGAAATTGTGGCGCTGAAATACTAATGCATCGTATCGTACGGAGTTCACGCGTGTATTATTGCGGCTGTTTCAAATTCTCCTGCTTGTACTGCAGTTTACACGTATTGTTTAGCAATGCAGGTAGGGTCGCCCAAGTCATCGTGCTACCTGCTCAATGACTGATGCGCGCGCTAGTTACGCATGGTGCCCGAAAACTTGTCACTACTTTTCTTCGGAGAATAAATGAAGGCGATATTTTTTATGTCTCCCGTTGTATGAGAATCACCTACTGCAGTACTGTTATGGTTGTTCAACATATTGTTGGTGGCATTGGCAGTCTGCGTGGGCCGCCTGCTTTCATCTTTTACTTTATCCGACCATGCGCCCGTTCTTTTTCACCAAATCATCGAAGGAGAAGAAGCATATTCGCCATGGAGCTGCTGAAGCGCTTGCGATTCGAAAGGATGATTTGTTAGGGGAAGGCTTACCACTTGCGTGAAGAATTGTGAAGAGAGTGTCGTCATATTTTACCAATATCTGTACTGGTGACGATTCGCCGTCCGGAGAACGTATATCCCTATTTACAGCAAATATCATTACTGATTGGAAACGCGGTTTGCATGCATTTCGTTGTTGCGTGCAGTGCATTGCACTGTTGGCCTCATTATCCATGATATTTCCCAACGACAGCGTTTTGCATGTTATGTCTACTACGCGGCTTTTGAATGAACTGCCATGATTAAACTACGGCTTTAAAATGTGCGCCTCAGCCTGCCATCGTTTGCAAAGTCTTTTCTTGTTCTACAGTGTTATTTTGCACACGGTATTTGCTGCGCATTTGTAGTAATTCAGATCCCTGAAGTAAAAGTTATGCCTGTCGCTTGCTCGCATAAGTAGTGGTTTTAATTAATGAAAAGCGAGTGGTTTCGTCATTTTCTTGACAAGTTCAAAAGCAATTTGAATATGGCATGTTTTGTGAAAATGTCTGATGAAATTTTGTCCTTGGCGAAGTGTTCACCGTTTTTGACGCGAAGCGGTCTTACTGCTGCTTTCGAGAATCCTCATGGGTCGTCTTTGGCGGGGAATTTATAAAGACGTTTATAAATGCGGCTGGTTTACGGGAAAGTTTACGCCGCACACGGGAATGTCTGGTTCGTCAGGATTCCCTTTCATCAAACTATCTCGCTTGCGTGGATATCGCCGGCCATTCGCCCGGCCAAGCAGTTTTTCGGCATCGTGAAACACCACTATTTCAACATTACCTTTTCCATTGAAGGTAAAATTTCTTTTTGTAACAGGAGCTCAATTTCGTGTTCTCCCTTCTGACGGGATTTCCCGACGGAGCGAGCAAAGTCGATATGACGAATCTGCTTATTGTGAGCAAGGGATAATCACGCTTTTGTTAAGATAAAAGTGTCGTCTATGCGATCATTTTCATGAATCGGTTGGTGCCGTAATTTTGGAGGCGTTTTTCCCGTGCATTCCGTGAAGAATTCCGTTTTGACTGGTGAAAGCAAGCTGCCCTCTGGGGTTTCTTGTAGCTGAGCGAAGTAATCCCATTAGAATCACACACATTGATTGAGTCCGTCACGCAGAATTTCATGAGCCAGTAATGTGGCATGGATTGAACTTATCTTTTTCTTCTGTATGAGCGATCTCAGTTGATAATGCTTTCAATATTTTCTTACGTTTCTGGTTTAAGGTCATGCACATAAACAGGTACGCAACATCGGAGCTGAAGAGGATATTTCATTTAAGTCCTACTTCGCCATGTTTGGTCCTGTGCGTTTTGCTTCGATGTTCAATTAAGCGTCATAATCATGGAGCATCTTGTAACGCTATGTAATATTTGATAATATTTTTGCTGCATTTAGTTTAAGGTAGATACATTATGCAGAACACCTCCATTTCCCATTTTTCTTCAGTAGAGAGTTTTACACATTGACTTGCTCATTCAATAGGGCGACGCTGTAGCAAGGGAATAGTTACATCGCTCGTTCATTAAGGAAGCTGGAGAAATACAGCTACTGCCCCTCCGAATGCCAAATTTAAATAAAAGTTGGTATATCTTCGCGCACGCACGTATAAAGCAGTCTATTGTGATTGACTGTAAACAGTAACCATAAGTAATAGGTCAAACTGATTGGTTGTAAGCACTGACCATTGAGTACTTTCGTCGGATGGTGCCAAAATTTAGCTTGAACGGTTTCGAAAATAAGGTTTGCGTCCTACCTGCCCAAAGCGGCACCACAATTTTGCTCGCTAATGAGCAAGCTTTAACCAAGCGATTCATAGCCAGTAAAATTCCTAAACGCAAGTCTAGTTCTCAGAGATCTAGATAGATCCGGCTAACAAATTTTTATGTTGTCTGAGTCCTGCTTCATGTGAGCAGTTCAAGTCCTCCTGAGATCGGAACATCGGTGAAGATGGTCGGTCAGTAATACACAAACACCAGCAGAAATGTAGAACTGTAGTATCCACACTGGAACCACGGGCTCCGTACAGCCACTGCGCACGTTTATCCAACATATGGATATTAAATCCAGTTGAATATGGTATATCTGGATCAAACGAACGCTGACCGCACTGAGACTGCCAACTTGTCCTAAGATTATCGGTGCTGCCTTAAGTAAGCAGACGAAGCAAGCAAAGCTGATCGGCGTTCTTATTCCTTCTCTTTCGGGAATTTTTAATTTTTTCAGGGAGCAGTCTGACAGGAAGACTGAGAATCCACAGCGACTTGTGTGGGATGGCGAAGAGATGGTCAGTGTAGCATTTGAAAGCTTCGTCATCTTACTGCTTCGAAAGCTTCTTGTTCTGCGTGTTCCATGAAGACGTAAGAAGTAATTACAGAAAGCAGGTTGGCCAAAAGGGTAGCTTGTACTTGGAGGAAGCCGAAATCGCCAGTTGGAATTAGTTGCTATTTATTAAGAGAATCCAACGCGCTAGTTACGCCATGAAAATTTGACTTGCTTTCCCTTTGAATGGTGGATCCAATACGTCCGACACTCCCACAATATCCAGTCGATGGCGCCTACAATTTTCTGCCACAAGTGTAGTTCGAGGGAATTGCCGTCAGACGATCTTTGGTGCAGCAGCTCTCGATGACATCATACTTCCGTAGTTCGACTGACCTGATTCGTCCTGGCAGTTCAATAGAATTTCGCACATTTGAACTTTTGCTTTCCTTTATGAGTCTGATGACCCTTGAAATATGCATGCTGGCTGGTTACACTGTTTGCGCGACAGCTTGTGAGGCATGGCGGGCTACTGCAAGTTTTTGGCAAGCACCAGTTCTGGACACTGGAGGCTGTTCGATAATGTCAACGGTTGCGCACCCACTGCAAGTTGTCTCTTTCAGTTGATTCTGCATAATTAGTTGGTTCCTAACAGTTACGTTTCTAAGGCTCATAGCGGTATCTCAATAGGGACAAAAGCGTAGCACAACGTATCCATCAAGTGCTTCGTTCTATTAATACCTGCCTCTATAGCTTGACTACTAAACTGCAGAAGCTATTTGAAACCTTCACAGTGACTCGTGCTGTCAGACGGAGTAGGTAAGGAACGAAACAGAAAGGGCAAGAGAGCTAATTGTGCAGTGTCGTGCATGCGCGTGTGAGCGACAGCAGTTACGAAGTACACTGAACGTTCCGGCGTATTGTTGCGCTCTATAAGCATACGAAGACTTTTCTTTTAGGTCATTGCGCTTGTGAAGGAAAATGACAGTGAAAAATGAGTTTGGCTATTCATGTGCATATTACTGTTGATCAAGTATAGTAACTGAGCTGCCCGAAAGGCCATTAACATTAATATTAAGAAATATAATTAGCTTTGATTCAAAAGTGATTGATGGAACAAGCTGCTGTGAAATTCTATGTCTCCTGATATTGTAAGTTCCGAATTGGTTGTCATCGTTCATCAGATTACCATCCACACAGTGGTTGGACGTACCTTTTCATTAGCAACTTTCGAACTGCAACGTTCGTTTCAAAATCCAAGACGTCAGATAGGCTCATTAAAAAGAACCCTGTAGGTTGCGCAGCTTCTTTGCGCGGTAAAAATTTCGCGCAGTGTCACCTCACTGCGGTATGTTTTAGCAGTACCGAAGTTCGTAATACTCTATTCCTACTATCACATTTGCATTTGGCTTGGATTTATGGCATACTGTCAACCAATGAAGAAGGTACTATATTTTAGTATTGAGGCTTTATTTCCTCTGAAGAAGGGGACAGGAGATCCCCGAAAGCTCCGGATGAACAAAGGTTTTTCGAAACAGCGGTGTGAATTCGCAACAAAGCCTCAATGCTGAACTCCACCGTTAAGAAAAACACCCGAATTTCAACTGTATTTTAGTAGGCAAATTGTGCGTATATAAAGACGAGCATGCAATAAATTCAGCGTTGCATTGATCACGTGCGATTTGCACGCACGAAAAACTGACCCGGCTTAACGTACAACGTCACAGTTATTGAAAACAGTTTAAAAAAGACATTTATGTGGTCATGCAAGTGCGGCTGCCAGTGGACGTTCAAGGCGACCAACGCTGTCAAATCCAATATGTAATAGAGCACAGAAAGCCATAACGTCGAACGTAGGATGCCTTGCACGCAGGAAGGACGGAGCTCATTGCTGTATGCGTAGATAAAATAAATGCAATGCTTCCACTTATATTAATAGTAGCTTCAGCGACTTACAAATATGTTCCAGCGTTCCAAACAGCGATGGCACAAAGGAAGTTCACCGACAGAGCTGCATGGGTTGTGTAATTGTTGAATGTGCTCCAGGTCTCATTTGTGCGGACGCCTCGTTTGTTTAATACCCATAAATATCCAAGAAGCTGATTAGGATTCAACCAGTAACGGTCATATAGGTATGACACGAACGCCGCAGCTAAGAAGCGAGGAAGAAGCGCAAGAATCGCAACGCTGCGTTCTTTACCAGTTTCCATCATTGTCACGCTAGAACAGGAGAACAGCACGACTAGACCAACTGGGTCATGCGAACAAAATTGGAATAACCTTGTTCAACTTTACAGAAGCAATCTGAATGCAGCGAGCATTTTCCATTTGTTCTCTTGCGCGGAATTTGCGCAGGTTTCTAGTCGTCGTCAATAGCTTTGCAGTTTCTTCATATTCGAAAATTGTTTCCTTGAGACTCACCGACTGTGAAAAGAGAATCATAGGATGTGGGGGAGGGGGGGTGTTCTACTATATATGTTCAGCTGAATCGCGCTGACGACGGAACACGTACGTTCTCAAAGTTTCGCCAATTAAACACGGGGTAGGATCTCATGTCTTTATTGACAAAACATGGCAGTGTAACCCGTGACTAGTCACGAGTTACACTGCCGTGTTTTGTCAGTAAATAAATAAATAAATTTAAAAATTATATATATATATATATATATATATATATATATATATATATATACTGCGACTTTTTAATGCTGTAAAGCAGACCCTAAAGTATCATTAATTCTTCGCTGAGCTCTTGGCATTGCATGGTATCAACACCTTTTCTTCAAAGCTATATGAATTTCTAACAATCGCAACTCAGTCAGTCACGTAGTCAGCATGATTGTCGATGACCTCCAGCAATCGACTGGACTAGAAGGCTTCTTGGATTAGAAGGGTTGTGTCAACGCAATTTCCACCTTGTTAGCGTTTCCAGATTTTTCTTCCGGCAAGATGGTTTTTGAACGACTGAAGTAGAACCCGTCTCAAAACAGCAAGGCCTGTCGAGTACATAGGGTTGGCAGACAACTTGCCAGCCACGCTCCTTCGGAAACCTAGCAGTCGCATTCGCAATGTGCAGTCGCGCGTTGACATGCTAGAGGAAAACGTGTCTCCTCCAATGGGAATCGCGTTCCAGTTTCCCTTTGCGCGATTTCTATACTGATTAACGTAGAAGACCGCCCTAACTAACCTACCTTGTGGTAGCGGCTTTCAATGCTCCGAGTCACGAAAGCTCGACCAAACGCAAAGGAAAGCTAGTTTTGACGATAGCCAACTTTGGCCCGCGTTTCAGCCGGAGCCAGCGATACAATCTTTTGCGGGATTAACAAAGACTACTCATCTCCAATGATGTAGCTGGCCAGTCATGCGAACATCCGACGTTTGGTCAGGAGCTCCGTGGCGCTGTTCTTCCTGCGGCATTTGTTATGCGGCGTCAACACGTGCGGCACATATCGACTCGCCATCTTGACTTACCCATGCTTGAGCAGCTCTCGTGATACAGTCCAATACGAGCTTAATGGAGCAAAATGGAGTATTCGCCAGTTCCCATGCTGTTAGGTTGCTCTGGTTCTTGAGCTGTGCCTGCAGCTTCTCATTATCTGAGCTGAACGGAAGTCCAGACCGTGGTTTACCCTCGACGTTGGAATCCACATGAGCAAGCTTTGCAAGCCATCACTTAATTATAGACAGGCGGGGTACGTCATCATCATATACTGAGCAAGTGAGACGATCAGCTTCAGTTGCCCCGAGACGAAATTGAAATGAAAACGTCATGCAATATCTAAGGCAGGTTAGCGTTGGTGCAGTGCTTTTAGGAGCCATTCTGAAATGTTGCATGAGTGCTCACCTCGTTGCTACCGTAGATAGGATAAATTACGTTGAATGCACTGGGGCTTATTTACAGCTTCAGTTGGTTTGGATGAACAGATGTCAACTCAAGCGATTCATGCACTGGGACCACTTGTTCAGATTGCGCACTGGCAAGGAGGACTTCCCACACATCCGTTCACAAGCCTGAACGCAAAATTACGCATGAATGAGATCAGGTGTCGCCCTCTAGGGTTGTTCCCTGGATTTATACTTCGCACTGTACGAGGATGGTTGTTGTTACGCAACGCAGGTGCATTTCTCTGCGAGTCGAGCGACAGGACACACCATTGGAACGCATAGCCGCTACGAAGATTCGTCTAGCTCTTCCTGCGCAACCCGTCTGACGAATAAGAGTAGTGCACACTTCGTAGATCTTAGCGCCACTGTCTCGCGTTATGAAGTTGCATATGTGCTGCTCTGATCGTGTAAAGGCAGAAAGGGCACCGTAAGCTTGACTTTGGTGTATGAGCGCTTACGCCTTACGCCTGCTGCTTTACCGGCGAACCGCACTCTCGCTCGTTTTCCACGTCGGTTATTAATATAAAGGAGGTATTGCATAACTTTAATGCCTCTGCGTTTGTCTTGACGACTAAGACTGCCTGGTTGGAAACGCTTAGTTCATATATCCGATATCCCAGTAAGTTCATTACGATCAGCGCTTGGAGGATCGCGGTTATACCGCATATCAGCAAGCTAACATTTAAAATTTTTCATTCCCTTATTCTGATGCTTTGCATAACAGGGCTTTACCAGCATGCGCGTTGCTTCCGCTTTGCCATCTTGACACCCCCTGCCTTTCTTTGAATGGTATGGAAATGGGCAAACTACGGAAGGCTTAATATAATAATTGCCGCATCCAGCAGGGACTTTGTTGGTAGCAAAGACGGCTTTCCTTCCTCCTGCCTGCAAGTTTCTGCCCTGCAGCAACGTGTGCGTGGTTAAACCGTGCGATCAGGAAGAAACATCACTTGCAATGGAAATTGTACGAAAGCAATATTGGTTTCTCAGAACTTCACGGAAGTGGATAATAGCAAAGCACTGTTCTCAGTAGTTAACAAACCGGAAGCGTTGGCAGTTAAAACAGCAAAGCAGAGCATTTTCAGGTACCGTAGTTTTGCCTTGCGTGCTCAGAAGCTTTTGGTTCAAACTTTGCCAGGGTGCCGGGCAGTCCTCATTGAGGGCGCAAGGTTTCTCTTGGTTTGCTCAAGTACCACATGTGAGCCAGTTGACGACCAGCGATAAGGTTGGTTCCGAAGTGAATGCTGCTGGGGCGACCCGCAACATCTACTAAGCAACCGCTCATTTTGAACAGTGTCAAGTGTTTCTTGAAGAAAATAAGAAAGTCGAGAGGATCGTATGAATAATCTAGGCAACATTTCTGCCTAATTTTTGCTCACCGACTAACGATGCACGTTGGTTGGTCAATTGTCGCGCGTGTTGTTTGAAAGAACTTTCTTTTGCCTCTGGCAGTTCGAATATGAGAAGGCTCCAAGAAGTGTTTGCCAACTATTAATAGTTGCTGTGGATTTAAGAAGAATGAACAGAGATGCAGCAGGCAAGTTTCATAATGGCATTTTTGCATTCCAGGAGTGCAGGCACTAATGATCATTTGACTTTGCCAAGGCTTAGCACCGACCATATGGCTAAGCAGTAGGAAGCGGTTTCTGCTCTCGTGAGCGTTTAGCATTTCAGGACAAATAATTCACTATCGTTATCGCGGAATTAACAATAAGTTTTCTAAACTTATAGTTTCCTAAGCTTCTTTGCGGATCGGGTCTCGCGTCTTTTGCCTTTACGGATTCTGCTTGCTGTTCTGCTCAGGAAAAGTTGATTGATGCGGACGTAAATTGAATTGCATTGGCCACGTTCTCCAGAAACCGAACCACTTGACTAATATATTAGCACTGCTTTGAAGGGGAATTGTCTTCTCACCTATTCTTCCTGTGTTAATAGGGTCCGGTACTTTTGCCATGCGCTTTTCACTTATGAATTTGCCATTTTGCATGCTACGTTTTGTATGTAGCACTGGAGCTCCTTTCCGCCGCAAACCTACTGCCGTGCTCGCATAGGGGCGTCGCTGCGCTCACCCTGCAACGTTGAGAGCTTACAATTTGGGATGCTCAGTGATTGGCTACGATCAGACTTTTCTAGCACTTGGGAAGTAGGCCTGCAAAACCTGGTATATCCCTAGTGCATTGTCTGCAGTGATCCCGAACACTTCCCGCATGAAAGCGATTTCAAACTGTTGGAAAATTAGGCAAAATGTGACATATCCCTTTCTCTCGTTGCAGGTTCACTCGGGCTCGCTCGCATGTAACGAAGCGACTAGCAAAGTCTCGACCTTTCTCTGAAGAAATGACTCACCCGCCGTCGCCTCTGGACTGGCATTGAAAGCTCAACACCTTCCGAAGCCATGGATTCCTCCATTTTTTTCTACATGGGAATCGCCCTTCTTTCAATTTGGATTACCATAGTTGTTGTCCTACTTAGAAAATACTGGTTCATGTGGAAGTGCGACGACTGCTTCTGCTGCATTTGCTACAGAAAATGCCCATTTTGTCCAAGGAAGAAAAGCGCTGGCGAAGGGCAAGTGCTGACGGAACTGTGAGTTGAGCCCCAACAGACGGTCACCACACGCCTGCTCCTTGGTTAGTTCTTAAGGCGCCAGGCGTTCACGCTGGGGCGCCTATCCTGGCTGCACCGGTTCGTATGGCGAGCTTAATTTGTTGTACACCTCCATGGATTGTGTTTAGCATTCTGACTGGTCATTCGAACGTAATTTTTCCACAACAGTTGATAACGGGGTCTGTGGTTCCCATTACGGCCGCCTAGGACACCTAACAATGCTTGCTGAGAACATGTGCTTCAACAGCGTGAACATAACTTTTTGTTTCATCTAGTAAACAGCGGCCTTCGGAGACTTCCATGAGTTGCGCTTGAACTTGTCGTTATTTCGCAGCGTCATTAGCCACCATATGGCGGACAAGATTCTTGGAACCTCTGGCGCGTACTTTGCAGCTTTTACATTCGTCGTGTAAAGGAGCGAAGCAAGAACCAACGCAGTGAAATTCTTTCCGTCGACACTATAAAGCTCATCTGTACAACCTATTGGCCTACTTGTAGTTCTTGAGCTAAGTCGCCGTCCCTTTTGCATGCTCTGTTTTGGTTATATGCAAATGCACTTGTTTTGCCGGCCAAGTTTGATGCAGCATTAACCGTAGTGTCAACTTGGATGTTTTGAATCATTTTTTACACTGGCAGCCTTATTGCTCTTGCCTGTTCGCGGTATAGAGCCGCTGATTAATCCGCAACGCCGGTTGGTGGGACTCGGAGCAGTAAATTCATAATTAATGCTAAAGTACGATAGCGAAGGTCGATGGTGCTCGACGCGAATCCTTTGGAGAGCCAAGTTTAGAATAATTTACGATTCCAACCTCTTAACCTAATCAAATTTGAAATATGGTGAACAAATAATCTCGATGGCTCAAGCACGGGATGCCATTGCAGCGGGGAATAAACTAAAGGAGTTGAAAGATACGCAATTATTGCTTGCCGTCATGGATTGCTTGACCAAGGGCGGTTTCCAGAATGACGTTGCAAAATAAATTATCAGGTTCATTGATTTGCTAAGGCAGTTGAACAGAAACAGCGTTCGGGGGCTAAGACGTTATGAAGACATGCTTGCAGAAACTAATCGCGACTGAGCGACTTCGAGAAGGCCAGTCTGACGTAATTCTCTCACTTGTAACCAACGGCTGGTAAATGAAACAGCGCTGGCAACAGATAAGAACACATTTCAAATTTACTGCAGCACACCAACGCTTGAGATTATCTGTCAAGTTAGGCAGCAGAATGCTGATAAATTACTTTTGCCGGAGATTTAAATTTGATCAATTTTTCCTACCGCTTCCCGTTACGGAACGTCGTCAGTCCGTTGCACTCGTCCATCCTCGCTCAACGGAAACCGACTGATTGACACAATGCAGTATGCAGTACAATATTTTGCATTGAAAGCTACACGTGGCGTAAAATCAATCAATGTATCAGAGAAGGGTGCAACAGCCTTATTCGGCCACGGTTTCGTGGAACCCTGGCGTAGGAAAGAGGACTGTCGTATTTTAAAAGCGTCAAAGATGCATAGGAATGGTCTGTTGTTAGCTGATGCACTTATGTATTTTAAGAACGAGTTTGACGAGAACGTTTACCCCTGCAAGATAAATATCCACAGCTGCGTAGCACTAAGTATGACCCATAGCCAGGGAAAGTCTGCAAGTGAAGGGAAGCCAATCAGTGGGTTGAATTCACCCGAGTCGCTGAAACGAGGAGCTTTGCTAACGACCGCTGCAATGCTTCGTGAACTTGCCCCTCACGTTTCCGTAAACAAGAAATAAAACAAGAAATAAAACTAAAAATATCGGAAAATTCATATCGTCGTACAGGTGCTGTTCATACAGTTTGGTTTGTAGGAAAGCAATTTCCGATAATGTCATCCACCTATCCTATAACCTGAGAGGAGATCCTGCTCGACCGTCGTCCCGGAATTCACTGCGATAGACCAAGGTTGTGAAATGCGCAAAAACAAGACTTTTGTGCCGCATGAACTTCTTATTTCGACGATTAGTTGTTCGAAGATGGAAAGCTGACCCTGAGCATAAAGTTACGAAAACTGTGGATTTTAAAATGAATGTGAAAAGCACGATGTGGATGGTCATAACAGGGCCTCGAGATATCGTTGGCTCCCTACATTCCCTCTGTATGGATTGAATTTGCCCCGTCTTGTACAGGTGAAAGCAATCCTAGCCAGTTGCAATGGATTCCAAATTTATTATCAACCAGCGCGGATGTTTCGTTTAGTAGGCGAGAATAACCTGCGCCATCGACGCTGACCAGTCATCAGCGGTAGAGAGACTATAAGTATAAGAAATCACAAATTCCAATTCATAGGCCTGCCAACTGATGGAAACCGCATCCCCAATTACCGTGCGTGTGATGCTTTAGTCTTAACTGCTGCAGCAGTTCTTATGCTTCAACGCCGCGCGGGCAGGCGAGGATCATCTGATCAGAATGGATGACTTATTTTTCAACGTCATTTTCCATAATGGCAATTTCGCTAAGCAGTATGCAGGAACGTAAAGCGAAAACGCCGACCGAAGCTATGTTCAGAATTTTCAACCCTTTCACGTCGTTTGTCTTACTTGGCCATTCCTGAACTTTCATTATTTCAGCACGCCTTCATCCACGATTGCACGTCGTTCCCTGCTCGCGCATGCCTTAGAATTTTATGCCCTATCACCACCAATTTCCAAAGCTGTTTGTCCATACACGAAAGCAGTCCTTTTTTATTGCGTGCTGCACAGGCACTGTGATCATGGCACTAAGCACCGCTGAAACGTTTATTGATTGACAACGGAATAACGATGATCCCTTGCGAATGACTTGGCAGTTTGATCTTACACTCAGTTGTTGTAAATAATTTAGTAATAAGAGCGTGATTACAACAAGCTTGTTTTCTATTCGTAATGTCAATAATGCGAAACGAAAATGAATAACTAATGTGCCTACAAGTTTTAGCTGCCGGTTATGGCACTTGCTGCAACGCTATAAATCAAAGCATGGCGCTAAGATTGATAATTTTTTCTATTCCCCAATATTTTCTAAGCTGAAGTGGCCATTGTCCCTTAAGTGGCTTTGAAGAGGTCTCTTGACTGGCATTCTGTTCTCTGCGGAACCTCCTTAAAGGTGAGCACCCGTCTTCACTGGATAGATTAACAAATTTACAGGAAAGAGCTCGCAATAACGTATAAAATGATAATTTTATAAAAAAACAGGGTTCCAACGATAATCCCGCATGTTGAAATTGTTATCGGCGTTGGCTTTGACCAGGTCACGCAGCCGACTATTCCTACTGTTCTGCAGTAAGCAAAGTAATTTGCAGGTGCAAATGCTCCTAAACGATGGGGTTCTTTCTAGGGGAACGACAGAGTTTCATTGACTTTAAAGTACAGCTGTTGTTCCGACCGAAGGAATTTGATTGGTTTTGCCGCCATGAAACGACTTGATCTTCGTTAATAGCACTCATGGTTCCTATTATTATTGTCGACAAGATGGGGCGACTAGCTTTCTAAAGCTGTTCACTTCATACGTTCAGTGTGAAGTTTGGTTTGGTAAGCAACTGTTAAATTGGCAGCTCACATGGACTCCGTTCCGTAATTGCAGGCTTACTGACTACCAATAACTGTTGTCTAGCCGTTGCATGTATAATCGAGCAATACGCATGCACTTGTTACGAACAATTTATAACGTTTAATGTAGGCTTCTTCTGTTACAATTCCAGCACTTGCCTTATTGCAGAAAACTTCGTGCAGTTCACCTTTGTGCTTTCTTTATGTTATCACCGCTTTTTCACCTTTTGAGGATTACTTGCTGCCAGTTCGCTGCAATGCGCTTCACGCGCGTTTCGAATGTGATTACTGAAGGGCCTTGAATCTGCTGAGAAGCCGTGTATGAGGAACACTTACGATTGGCGAAATAATATTTGCTAAGAGAAAATTTTCAACGGCTGCGGTTGTTCTGCAAGTGTAGTAGGATTGTCGCGGGAGAGCGATTCCGACTGAAGATTATCCGAAATGGGCTTTATTATGGAAGGTGAACATCTAGGCATAATAACGGAACGGAATCCTTGCAACTGATCGAGAAGCTCACTGCCAGCGCACTGACTATGCCTGCCTCGTCACGCCCTGACCTTTTCGGCTTGTTGACGCCTGCGACATGATGCATGTGTCGTTATGTTATCACGTGTTGATTCGCGGTGATTGGTCACCGTATCTGGTCCTGCCGAAGGGCCACCGTTAGTTTGTCCTGACCTCTCTATTTGCCCCATGGAGGGATCACGCGGAATCAGGAACCGTTTACCACAGCAAGCTTACACGCAGGACGAGGGCCAACGAGCCCCGGCATTGAGGTTACATCCGGAAGAGAAACAGTTTTGAAACTTCTATGAAAACTTTTCCGCTTTGAGTACATCTCGAATTCATCAAACACTACTGTCTACCCGGCGCTAATGACGATTCGCTTTAATTGCAAGAATTCCGAACATTTACCTAATTGAAAAACTGGTCAGGGGGTACCAGTCTTCAGTTACGAAAAGACGCAGGGTACCGTTATCAAGCAGCCAGTGTTCAACAATTATGTTTTAAATACAATGTGTAGGGGAAGTTTTCACGCTTCAAGGAAAATGATTCTCGCAATATGTTCATCCACAAATTATAACTGCGAGAAAAATGCAGATATGAGCGTGCAATTATTGTAGGATACATGGAAGCGAACCAAACGCATACAGCGAGCTGGTTGCAACATCGACAGACTGCTGGTGGCAGTAACTTTCGTAACGCTGTCTGTTAAGAGCGAAGCAGTCTGCTACTCCGGGAAAGTTTTTGGGGCACGCAATATGTTTTGCGCGTTTGCTCTCGACGGCAATGCCAATTGGTTCTGAAAGTTTACAACCAATAATCAAGAACTGATAACCAATAAACACCTAGTTAAGTCATTTTAATTGAAACTCATTGCACTAACAGAAATATTTAGCAATATCATTAAAGAAAATTTAATTGCTGAAACTTTCTCAGTTTTGTGTGTCTTTTGCTGATTTGCCCGCTAACAATAAATACAAATTGTCATCATGCCGTTCTCCAACCCGTAACTTTCAGATCCGACTTTGCCTCGTCCAGTGAGTGTCGCCCAGTTGGTCACGCAAGGGTGCAATCATCCCCTCCGACCGCCCGCGGCAGTGACAACACAATTTTTCGCTTTGTATAGTTGTTTTATAGTTTGCTTTGTAATAAGGCCACCGCGTCATAGATGCATGGCATTCTTAATGCCACGCAAAGCGAATGACTTGGAAGTTGCGAGGCCTGACAGAAAAGCGGACTGTTAAAGAAATGTACACATTATTGTCTCCAAATACACTAGTCATGTCTAGCCTGACAAGGAAGTATTAACATCAGAGACTTCCACTTTGGATCTTGAAGGAGCAGCGCCGCCTTTCGAATGAGTATAAGTAGTTCAACTGAACGTAAAATTATTGACGAGCTGACTGAAAGTTATTAATTCTGTCCCCGTTTGATGGAAGTTTAATGATTCACGGCTGCATAGTCAAATTTCATTTAGAACGCCCTTGGTCTGTCGCGAAATTAGCGGCTTTGCTGAATGGTCTCCCGTCTGAATGACTGTTCAAATAGGAATGAGAAAATTAAACGGTGATTCACTTTTTGTATTGCCAAATGCACTAATTTGACACGGCAAGTAGTTCGACCCTTCAAGTAAATGGAATGTAGGAAATGAACCTAATGGTAAATCAGCAAGACGGCTATATAGCCGAACATTTGTTCGAATGCATAGAAAATACTGGTTCATAAGGCAACGTATGTTCCTAAGTTACCATACGAATTCTAAAGGCGCACTGCCGTAGTCGTTGTCCTACTTGACTGAAAAAGGTAACTTTCAATGGTGTCATGCATACTTCCCATCAGCCTTTTTGAATTCAGCGTAATATAGGGGAAAACTACCTTCGTGAGCGCCCTGCTCGATTATGTTTCTTGCGGGACACTTTCCTGTACTTTGTTAACAGGCGTACAATTGAAGTGAATGCGCTGTCTTGGACAGATTTATAAAGTTTCGTGCACTGAAGTCGACGGTACACCAGCGTGTGTCCTGATGAAACGGCCGACCGCATGTCACTAACCTCTATATCTTTATCTCTTTTTCCGCACAAGTTATGACGAATGTACGTTTTCTCCTTGACCCTCCTCAACGTGAGGTCACTTTCTTCAATCAATTTAGAAATGGTACCTGGTAATCCTGTCAAGGACATGTCAGAACGTGTCTTGCCACGGCTGAGGCGTTTCAAGGGTTTTGCACGACTGGCACAGTTTTTGTTGACTTTTATTTTATTTTTCCTCGGAGCTTTCGGGGTAGCTAACACCCCGTCATCAGCGACTACTGAGAACGGCTGAGGCGCTTATGCATTTATTCTGAAATCCGGTTTTCTTGTTTTTAAACGAATGAGATCGTATCCCGTTATCAGAAATTCACCTTTCAGGCAGTACATTGTGCGAAGTAACCAATATCCAAGAACACGGCTGATTTTTCAAGCCCTCATTTACACCCGCCCGTTGTTGTGTGCAGATCACTAGGCTAATAATCGCATCGCGTTTTCCAGATTCTAAAATTGTTCGTCGCAGTTGAGTCTCAAAGATCAAAATAAAAAGGTGATCAATTAATAAATAACTAATTGAACCTGACGGCATGACCCGCTAAAGGAAAATGCAGACGTTAGCTTGTATCAAAAACCGAACTTTTACAAATCAGTTATGGCAACGCTTTTTGAATGCATGTTCCGCAGCCACCAACGACCTGCCGCAGCGATGAGCATGCGGTAGAGTAATATTATTATTATTAACGTTTTTCGAAACTGCATCGGATGACATCGTAGTGCAAACTGATCGCCTTTGTCGTACATTACTGTGGAATACGTTTCTTCAAGGTGCTTTTGATTGCATTAATAAACTATGTCGTAAAAGGCCAGTTAAATTCAAGCACGTACGAACTCGTTTAGTGCGAAGCGACGTTCATTCTGTAATGCCACCTTCAGGGCTCCGTTAGGTTAATTATTTCTTTGGCAGCAAATATTCTTACTGCATAAAGGAGGTAGTTGCATCGCAGTGGCGCCTCCAATATTGAAGAAAACAATGCGCAGCTAATATTTCAAGGCGACAAAGTTTAATACGCTCAGTGGAAAGCGCATATTGATAATTCATCTCATTCAAGGCCGCTCCAGTGGCAGGTTAGAATCTTAGTTAGCTGCGATGCACAAGAAACGTCTTTCGTAGTAATAGTGTTTCTGTTTCCGGCGGAGTCACAAAATTTTCGGCAGCGATCACCGCCTGCGCTGAACACCCCCATTTTAGAACAGCACTGCATGTTGTCTTTGCCTTGCGAAGCGCAGTACAAATACTTTGGTATCATTTCAACGGTACATATGCCGTTATCGAACATGTGCTTTGCCTTAAATGAATGAATTGGTTTCACGTAAGATTTGTACCAAATCTCACCTTATTCAGGGTGACGTCGTAATGGCAAAGTCGAATGCAGGGTCCAATATTCAAGTTTTCACAGCAGTCATGAAATATTTCATTTGCCTTACTCAATGGCATACATGGTTTGTAGTCAGGTGGACTCCCGCATTTTCCGCCTTGCGGGGACCTCTGTAACAAAATAGCTGTCGTAAAAGTGACCTGGCAGCAGACTTAGGCGTAACAACGAATAGGCAAGGGTAGAACATAGGATTTGCTCAATTCAATTTGCTTAATTAATTTAGCCTTGCGCCTACATTGTACCCCCTTCCGTGCCCAACTTCATCCACTGGACTTCAGATTTTCCTTTCTGATTTGGGGAATGCCAAAGCACTTTCATCATTGAAGAAGTTATACCCATCAAAGAACTGTAATAGTGTGAGAATTGAAAGAGACACCGTAAGACTGGGGCTAACATTTACGACATTGGTCTCTCTTAAACCCACAAGTTGAAGTTAGCTAACTGCGCAGTATCTTCCTCAATTAGCCAGGCGGATGAGCCTAATGCAGGGGCGGGGAACCTTTTTGCTGCCGCGGGCCGTTTGGACCCATATAAGACCATTCGCGGGCCGGATGTAATGGTCTGCCTGGCCGGATGGAATGGTCTCGCGGGCCGTATCCGGCCCACGGGCCGGAGGTTCCCCATCCCTGGCCTAATGCATTCGTATAGCCAGGGCAAGATGCATTGTATTTCAGCAGCACATGCATATGTAATCCAAACATGGCATGCGCTAACTAATAAATTCAGCACTTGCTCTGTAACAATGGGTTCTTAAACAAACAATGGGAAACAGGATACTCAGACCGTAATATATATATATATATATATATATATATATATATATATATATAATCCTCAAATTCTATTTGACACGGTTTATTCCCGTTGTTTGAAAAAGCCTTTTATTGTCTCTTATTGACAAAAATATACTTATAACCAAAGCAGATGACCCAAAAAGTAAAATTATTTGAAAGAAGCTTACCAGTCCAGATGACCCAACGAAACAGTAAAATGTAGCATGCTGCTTTTCAGGGCAGCAGAAGTGGAAGAATCCAGAAATCAACCGCAACTGGCCTAATCAGCAACTAAAACGACCATACTCGCAGCACTTAACAGTTATGTGGATCAGTCTGCCATAATACAATTCCTTCGACGCAATAAGTGGTCGTAACTTATTGATAGTTCTTCGTCAAGCACGGCTTGTACCCGTTTGCTCATAATGTCTGAAATTAACCAAAACAACTCCCTACCAGCGGATGGATGGGAAAGTTATTAGCAAATATCAGAACAATATTTAACCTTCGGAGCTTTCGGAACGTACTGGTTCCGTCGTCAGCGATATGCGGTTGTGTGATGTGACGATATCGCTGACGACGGAACCAGTACGCTCCGAAAGCTCCGAAGGTTAAATATTGTTCTGATATTTGCTAATAACTTTCCCATCCATCCGCTGGTAGGGAGTTGTTTTGGTTAATTTCAGACATTACGAACAATCGGTACAAGCCGTGCTTGACGAAGAACCATCATGAAAACAAGACCCGTTAAAAGAAATCCTGTGTTTAAGTCGTAACTTATTGCAACAAAAGTATGATCAATGAAAAAACTGAGCGCTGTCAAGCGAATGAAAATTTGCACAATAATCAAGAAAGTGAGAACATCATAGGAGGTACCTAAATTTGGAAATTCCGTTTGCACTCCTAACTATTAATAAGTTTCCAATTTCATTCGCAACTTTCTGCCATCCACTTGGCAGGTTCATACTCCTTCCGGTACGCCTTGTGCCTTGATGATTTAAACCAGCAATTCTCAAAACTGGGCCAAAACGTTTGCAGAGGTGCCTAGCACATTTCAAATGACCAAAAGCTGGAAATTGCTAGGAGGGAAGCCGAAGGAGCGTAGGGGAAAAGGTATTAATAATTACTAGTGAAAACATCAGCTACTTGACTGCACCTCCGTGAACTCCAGGCAGATACGCAAAGGTATGGGCGACAAAGTTTATGGCTTCTTATATTTTACAGTACTTTAGATTGAATTAGTTAGGGTTATCACGCATTCTGGTTGAAGCAGAAGTTCACGGGAATTTGCTTGGTTTTCATTGTGGGGCGTGAATGCGCGTCATCACTATAGTCACCTTTGAAGAGATTTGAACTGCTGAATAAATTGGCAGTGTTTTGTAAATTAAAATTCAAACACTTTTCGTCGTCTGTCCCTGAACATGCTTACTTTATTCATGCAGACTTATTAGAACAGCTTTCTTACTAAAATCTAGGAACAGAATGGATGCTACCGCAAGAGGTCATCCGTGACTGTCTGTTGCTAATGTGGAGTCTAAAACCATGAAACCTGGAGAAAAGTGTCATGCCCATGGATCGTGGCAGCTCTGACAAATTGTACTAGAAAATTCTGGCAGTCAAAGACCTTAGGAATCAAAATTTCGAAAGGCCAAAATCTTGACACTTTTGTCATACCGTAATTCGGCTGATAAATTGTTTGGATGCCACGGTAGAGCATTGTTGGAATGGGATTTATTTTAAGAAAATGTGAAAGGGCACCCAAGCTTAAGTATAAAATTGGAAGCTAAGTAAGCTCTGAGCATTTTTCCACTTCGACCTCTCAAACGTTGGCCGTCGGTGTCCTGACTCTTCATGCTTTTGAAATATCAAGATTTTAATTTCCGGAATTTTAAACGCCGTTCATTTTTCTGATGGAGGATCTGCAATGCGCAGCTCTCTTAAATGTTGTTCAGCAAGTCGACAAGCCCAAAGTTTGTTGACGCTCAACAGTAAATGTTTTTACAATTGTCTGTTCGCACTGTATTAATATCCCAGTATGACAATGGCACTTGACGCCTGAGAATAACACCCAGAGGTCCCAAAGACAAAAAGTCAGAGAATGATTGAATTAAACAAAGCTATCTAAAGGCGATAAAGTGAATCGTTCCAGTTTCAGGGAAGGCCGTGTTCAGTACGTAATTTGAATACTGCACAACAGCTGTTTTCACTATTCAATACGCTGATACCTCTTTCACCACTGTACTGAATTGTGAAAACGAACAAACCCAATCACCAGGCAAACAACGTTTAGGATTTTCAAATTAAATGCCTTGTTTCTTCAGAATTGCTTTCGATTAAAGCATAAAATTAAAGCGCTTATCAGACAAACATGCACAAACAAATGTAAGCGAGGTTTGCGCAGCGAATTTGCTTTGCTTTGTCATCTACGTGCAATACTGTGAGCAGGTGATTACAGTCGAACAGTTGGCAAGGTAAAGCGCTACCAACCTTTCTAATGCTGTTGTGACAAAGATATGCTCGTTTTTGCAATAACCTTTTCCCATTCTTTTTCCACTGTCTCTTGTGCAATTAAAATGATTTCTCCTAGCATGGTCAAGACATCTCGGTACAGCTGGGCTGTACTGCTAGACGGAACCTAATTTTCAATAAGCAGTTCGATGGACCTTTCTTACCTGCCCAAAGGGCGACGCCCCGTTGCAAAGTAAAACCAGTGTAATTATGACGGAACTTGTAACTGTATGCCACAGTATGCCTTTGTATGCTTTCATATTCAGCTCATGAAAGGTAAGCAGCACTATTTCACTTGGAACGGCGAACTCGTTTGCAACTTATACGACGCGAACTATCCCAGCTGGCCTACTTTATCCGTGAACGCCTCATTCTTGACATGTACCGGCATGTAAAGATGTACATTTTCTTAAGTGCTTCGCTAAACTTGCCTTTCTCACCCCATGCTCCAGGCTGCTATATATATGACATACAATCATTGACCGTTTAGCGATTAAAACATGACAAATTTTATTGAAAGTACTGTCATCTTGTGTCACTCATGATTTTCTCCTCATGTTTGCATTTAACATGAAACGTTGCGTAAAACTTGGGATGCACTTAAGGCGCTAGGTCAGGAACTGCAATGTGAATTCACAGAACGAAGAAAAGGTGCTCAGACTTCAATAAAGAAGAATGCATTTCCATTTGGTTTTGTACTATAAGCAAAGGATCTTAGGTATAGATTACGATTCTCCTCAGCGTTGCTGGCTCACCTTCTGCTGCAACTCAAGAAGTTTATCTGACCACGAAACCTACACCTCCTAAGAAACGTACCGCGTTAGTCCTGAGGGTCGTTCAGCACAGAAAGCCTCCTGAACGTGTGAAACGCGTAACAGATGCGTGAAATATGTAACTAAACGTACAAGAAGATGTATTGTACTTCGACGAGTCTTTGCAACGAAGAAATTAGCTTTTGAAACTCACGGGATTTCCAATACATCTAACTGCAGTTGGTAATGCCACTCTCTTCGCTTATGAAAGGTCCGCAGTGTATTATTTTTTTGAACGTTGCTGAACCCTCTTTTGACGACTATAGACCGCTTTACTTCGCTCACCGATCCCAGGACTTCTCTCGTTCCACGTTCAGGGGCAAAATGCCCGGCCGTAAGGTATACTGACCGTGAAAATATTAGGTAAACAGCTAATCGGTTGTTGGAAACAGTCGACAGACATCTAATGAAGTAAATGCCTAATGTTCACATCGTTATGAAACACCCAATGTTGAAAATGTAGCACCAAATAATTTCATTCGTACATTACTGGGACGTACAGCGGTAAATATTTTGCGCCCGGCGACAAAACTTGGTGTTTCAACAAAATACTTCTTAAGGAAAGCAGATATATACAAGATCTCGTAATCACACCTATATTAATACTGATTGTACTGTAAAAGTGAATAGTTCGCTCAGTCAATCGTTGTGGGTCACTTTTCGCGGTAACTACAGCCTGAAGTCAGGCTAGCGACTGTCTGCTTTTTCCAAAGGACTAAATTAATTAGCAAGCATTGCAAAAAAGACAAGATGACTTTTCGAAGCGATCGACATATAAAGAATTTCTAGTCGTCGATACTGCGATTGTCCTCTTTTGAAGACCGCCAGTCGACGGCAAAAACACGATCTTTGCTTGGGAAACTAAGTGGTTCATGATTAATGAAACTTGCATGAATTTTGCTATCGACTGCCGCTCCAAAACAGGACACTGGGTGCACATAAACCACAAGAACACGGAGTGCCATTTCCGCTACCGAAATGATCAATTCTCCGTGACGCGTATCTGGTCTAATAGTTTACCACTGCTACGTTTGAAGCATACCAAATACGCCAAAGTTAAAACTGGAACAGATCATTGTACGATGAAGTGCTAAAGTGTACGACTGCAAGGGAAAAGTGCAGGGCTACTTTCTTGCTTCCTATTCCTATAATAGTTCCCCAGTTAGTCCTCAGCTGTCCTCCTCGAACGTGATCGGCTACTACATAAGCTCTGTCCAAAGTGAAAGGTATACCTAGAGTTGGTTGGGATCCAAGGATCAACAATTTACTGCAGTAAGGAGTACAGACTAATTCATAAATTGTGTTCAACTGACTTTACACTGTTTCTAATATGATGACGCTGCCCGCTCAGATAACGATCGAGCAGAGAAGTTATATCGAACAGCTCACACCCTGCACGTCAATCTACGAACATGGTGGGTATGTCTGTGTGGTAACTGAATTGTTTCAATTTTAGTGGTGGAGTGGAATGATTTGTCATATTAGCAGTTCAAGTTAGAAGACGCTGGGAGGAAAGTATGAAAGCTGCTTGGCTAACATTTCAGCGCAAACGACTGTTTAGCCGCGCTGCACTTCGCCATTTGCATTCCGGTGCCTGAAGTGCGCGAATAGACTATAGATGATAACAGCTACACACATGGATGAATCCAAAGCTGCAATAATACGTCACTACCACGCACGAATAGCAAATGCTTCATAATGGGGCAAGCTATGTTCTACTGGAAACGGCATTTTCCGTTGCAAGTGAACAGAGCCTTCAACGAAATTCACAGTTCATTATCAACTGGAAAGACCGTTTTAAACAGAAGGGAAACCAGTCAGAATTGTAATAAACTTGTAATAATGTCACTATGCCTTGCTTGGACACTGTTTCCTCTTTAGCAATTGCGCAGCAAAGCTAACTGAAAGCGCACGACAGCGAAATTTCCCTCCATCTGCGTAAGCGCAAGTGACAACATCTCTACGCTTGGTCATTTTCAGAAACTGTTAAACCTTCGGACTTCACAGTGAGCCGCACCGGCAGGAATCCATCACCTGTTTTCTAATTTGACCACGAATTTGTCCAGCCGCCAGATGGCAATGCTAGGCCTAGTCTGTAAATCTGGTTGGTGATCAGCGCTTCGTGATGGGTCGACCTGGTTTCATTCTTTCAGAGCATTCCTGTTCCTTAGGAGCTCTTGTAAGTAGAGAACAAAAGCGGCGACGGATTATAGGCGCGGTAATTACTAGATAGAAGAATGTTCTTTGTAGGATTCCCTTAGCGCAAAGGTTTTGGTACATTGCCTGTTATGCCGCTTAATTATTGTCCGTAATTTTCGTGACAATAAACAGGTATGAACAATTTTCATGTTTACCGATAAGTGCGTCTCCAACCATTAGTCAAGAATTTGTTTTTTAACTACCTGGTTCTTTCAGCAGGCGCAAGCAGAAACGGAAAACTTACCTGAGAGCGTAGGGTAGTTTCATTTTAATGAAAGCTTGGTGAAAGCCTAAGCCTAGGCCTGTACGAAAAGTGAAGTTCATAGTTTCCAATTCCGTTTTGAATCCAATCTTCAAGCTCAACTTCACAACAAGCAGTGACTAGAGAGTTTATGATTGCACAGTAACGTTTCCAAAGGGAAATGTGTAAAGTAGGAATGGAGTAAACAGCGAGCAGTTTTAGAACGCCGAAATGTTGGAAAACGACTATGTGAAAGCTGCAGGAGCATCTGGCTCCAACGGCATTAACGGTCGGTGTCATTTAATTTAATAAAAGTTAAAAAATTCATTGAATATTACCTGCAGAATTTGTTCAAACAAAATTCACTGTTGACAAAAGCATAGTAATTGCTGTGGAATGAAAATGGTAATATATGAAAATAACTCCGTTGTATGCGATATATTAACAATACGGCGGCATGCTTCAAGGCTGACATGTAAAACATAAATCAACCGTAGGAACAAGCACAGAAGTCGCTTAACGAAGCAAATGACTTAGCAAAGATGAGCTGCTCAGCAATGTTACAGATCATTCATTAGGCAATGGTCTGCCGGGTCACTGAAAGAAGAGTATAATGCTGGGACGCAAGGCCTATGGGAAAATTCATAGAATTCTAGCTTATTTCTTAGAATGACTTCATACAGACGATGATATCAGGTAAAAATTCCATCAAGTTAATTAGGACAAAGGAACTTAGATCGTCAGTGAACTTACCTTAATGTTTTCATGGTCAGATGGCGTATTGGTGGAGGTATCCGTCGCAGCCTGAAATAGTCATTTCAGATAAGGAAGAATATGCATTATGAGATGCTTACAGATGTGATACGGGCTGCAGAGCCCTGCTCATTACATTTGGCACAATACGAAGCGCAATTAGCCTGCATTCTGCGCGTAACACAGTAACGGCAGCCGACAGCCTCGCACTTCAGGGCGTCCGATAGCCGTAGACATCCCAGAGCAATCACCACCAGGTATATGCCGGCAAATGTATTCACTAGACTCATGATCATCTGTTCACAGTACTCAGCAATTGAAACGAAAAAGAAAGACGCCAAGGAGCAGAGTTTCCCAAGTCGTGTTGTCGAAGTCAAGCCCTGATTCTAGACGCTTTTTAAAACTGGTTAGTGGAGACAATCAACGCGGTTGAATCCAACAACACGGAGCGATTGCAGAAGGTGCTTTACACAGACAGGTTGCCAGTCATATTTAACGGTTGAATCTTTTTTAGCGATACAGATGTACTTAATTTTAATGAGGAAGGTATATTCCTTTTCCTTTTTTAAAATCTACGACTGCGAATGAAACTAACTTTACTGGGATGTGTGACGCATAATTTTCCTTTTGAAGAATTTGTGACCTACTTTCCATAACTCACAGCACCAGTTAAAACGTTTGAATCACTTTTACTCTCCACTTACTGTAAATTCCAATACTATCAGTGAAACCAGCCTGCTCTGAGTACACGCCAATACAGCATGGTACTAAACCCCTATCTGAGGCCCGAAAGTCTATGTTAGGCTCAACACGGTGGATGGCAGCTCTGTATGGTAGCACGATAGTCAAGATTCTCAAATGGTTGGAAATTCCCTAATTAAAATTCCGTAATTCTCTGTATGTCAGAATGAAAGACAGAATCGAGAGAAAATATTCTCAAGAAATATTTATAACATGATTGCTAATTTTTTAGAGGACAATAGTTTCCACTGGGTCAATTTCATTGATAACAGAAGTATATATGAGACTTTCTGAATCAGCTGCGCCGTTATTATACTTGCAGTGGTACATGTGTATTGCCCTCAATATCTTATCCTACTTGCAGTCATCTGTAGACATTCTGAGCACCCATCGTTGCTGCTCAATGCTTGCAACTACGATTAGCGAAGTACTAGAACCGTTAGAGGGTTGCAAACTTTATCGATAAAGAATCAATCCTAAACGGCTTTCAATAGTTTCCAGAGGTTTTGGAACGGCCTTTCACCGTCTTTAGCGCTGGTGTATGATGGTAACAGTTTTTGATAAACCCTTTCCAGCGACAAGATGGTTGCTGCATTGATGAACGTTGGTGCTGGTACCTTCAGTACGTCGCCTGGCATTTTAAAGTTTCCCAGATGAAGTAGGCTATGCAGTCAGTTGAGTAAAATTAGTTTGGTATCTATTAGGAACGTTTTGCAACAAGGATTCCATGTAGTTATGGAGAATTTAGGACAGAAAACTGTTCTGACCTGCATATACACAGAACATACTATACCATCATCTCATCAACCTCTGACTGGATGGTAT
Organism: Trichuris muris; assembly: GCA_000612645.2. Lineage (NCBI taxonomy): Eukaryota > Metazoa > Nematoda > Enoplea > Trichinellida > Trichuridae > Trichuris > Trichuris muris. The sequence continues at coordinate 17,386,262 of CBXJ02000282.1, read as the reverse complement.
TGGTATGACAAGAAAAATGGCAGGAGAGAAACAGTTTCTCTTGAACCCATAGCTTTGTGAAAAATAAGCATTTACAAATTTTACAGAAAGCTCATGCATTCTTAGCTAAAACTGCACTTCTTTTACAACTATCTGACAAACGTAGAAGCCGGAGTCATTATTGAAATGGTCAAACTCAGTTTCCGACCTTTACACTATAGCGTACCTACAAAAAGAACTACGAACGTTGGCTGATTCACTATCGAACGCTGACCACGGAGCACTTTTGTTCCACAATCTCCATTCAATTCGCTTTTTCAATAAAGCTTGCCTAGCGGGTATCGCCGTCCTTTGAATGATCAAGATGAACTAGATTAAAATAGCAATACTCTGCTACAGTCGTGGACCCCTGGTGATTGAGTGGAAAAGTATGAAAAGGAGGATAGAGAAATTGAACAGATAAGAAACAAGGACAGGCTGAAAACAGGAAGTGAAAACAAAACAGCTGGTGGCCTACTGTGCTTATCAGGAGGCCATTTGCGGAATCTGCTAACAATGTTTGGCTGCGTGTGATCTGTAGGAGTTCATGAAACCGGCAGGTCTTTTACATGATCGAACATGACAAACCTCCTGCGGTAAACATGCTGGAAGAATTCTGCACGATCTGTTACGATTGCTGACTACCGAATTTGATGAAACCGAGCGTGCAATGTTTCGCAGTTTCCTAATCATCAAATAAGCGGAAACAAAAATATTGCAACGCTATAACACGGCACTTCGAAGGATTCTACTGATGATTGATCTACAATAAGTGAGACATTGTTAATACAGAAAGCAGCTTAGTTGGCATGATGAGTATAGCAGATATGTTTTCTCTAGAAAGACTATCAACACATGTGGACAGCGCGTACGGGATTTGAACTGAAGAAAGATCGAGACAGCATTGCTTGTATGTACAGCAACCACAACGGAGCATTGTTTGAAACGATGGAGAAGGAATGAGTGGCATGCAATTCAATTTGGTGGCCATGACGCACTGTTGCGACTCTAGCTGGCAGCATTCAGTTGGCATTGCAACATTAGCCCATCAACCCAATCGGAAGAGGATTGACGATTAAGTTGCGTGAAAGTTCCCAGACTTGCACAGTTGCAATATTGACAGGAAAACAGTTTAAGGAGCGCGCCTTAAACGTATGCCTGAACATGCGCGAGTGTAGCATAGTTAAACTAGAACATGGGTGGTATATTTTAAAATGGGATTGGTAATGGTAATAATTCAAACGACTGCGGCACTTGTGAGTTCTGGCACTTTTTGAAATCCCCATAAGATGGAAAAGTACCCCCTGGCTGTAACACCTTAATAACCTCCTGCGACGAGTAAATCAACCAAAAATAGTACTGTCATATTCCAAAGTAGGAGGAAGATCAAAATAATCCCCGATACTTTTCGACTGCAAATATTTGTATTGGCAAATAGGTCCGTTGCTGTATAAATACGTGTGCACTGCAATTCACGTGTACTCGTCACCGTGCTACTCTGAAAAGCATTAGCAGAAAGCCATTTTCCCTGTTAGGACTAAATGAAAAATAGAATTTTTCTAGCACACTGATTCAGGTTTCTGCATGTAGGGACTAGATGGAAAACTGTGTTTTGCATATATATATATATATATGCTGGAATGACACACACGACTGGAAATGAGTGGCTCTCCAAAGTGTTGATAAGCTTGGTTGGAAGAGCTTCCAGTGGGTCACTACTGTCCCTCAAGCTGCAAACATATTTTTACATGAAAGGGCTAATCATAAGAGCAAGGAACTCTAAAAGCTAATGACTCCTTCTGAACTTACCACAAAATTCTTGTTGTTAATATTTGACATGGACAACACTTGTAGTTTCCTATGCGCTATAGTTATTAATTGCATTCGCTTTTGACGAAGGAGCGTGACCAAAGAAATGGAGAGGTTCTTCCTTCACAGCGCTGCATATTGCCATAATATAGCATCAGATATCAAAATTAAAGGGCGACCACAATTAAAAGGTGCTGGATTAGCTCTTTCGTATCGAGGACTCTCCACTATTTCACTTCATCAATAAATACCAGTAAATCGTGATTTTTGTTATCAGACAACCCATACGTGTTGTTGGATATCTTCAGTTTGATTGCAAGTCTGCTGAACTATGTCAACGAGAAGTATGCAGTTTAAAAGTGCTCCTGACATTATTCTGTCCATTGACAACATGGAAGAGGATGGAAATGTTGCGCATGGTGACACGCGCATATAGAGACGGTTTGGGAATAAAGTGATCTTTTATAAAACAAGCGAAACTCCTGCTACTATTGCATTCTGACGATCTGCTAGTTAGGGAATGAATACTCTGCAATACTTTTAGAAAACACGTAGGGCTAATGACACTGAAGATGTCAGGACAGTTGTGCAGCATTCTGCAATTTCTAGATTGTCAAAAAGTCCATGTCTTACCAGCGAGACCGCTAAGGAGAACAGACATGCGTAGTCTTCACACCTCTGTGGCAGCAATCATTCCAGTAGTGTAATCTGATGAAGATTCATCGATAAGGAATTTATCAACTACGACCTTCTGAATGGCTCTTCTCTGATGTTGGAGGCAATGCTCCGCGTAAACATGGCCATTTCATTGACGCATGCATGCACAAGAGAAGTTTTTCTCCAACAATCATTAGTTGGTACTCTCGCCGGGAGTAGGCCAACTGATTGGAGTGAAATTCGTCATACTTCATATTTCATTCAAATTTATAACATTTCTATATTCTTAACCGACATATACAGTTCCGTCGAGCACAGACGTGTCATAACGAAGTGCGCATGCCACTCTGCATAAAGCCTTAGCGAAGCTTGCTCGTTCGTGCTGCCGGTTAGTTGCAAGTTAATCATGCCAGCTGATTACATCTCCGAGCTTTTGTAATCCATCAAGTAGCGCTGTTTACGATAAAACGGTCTCATTAATTACGTAGTTAAACCTGTCAGAACAGAGCAACTGGACAACTAACATCAGTGTCTTATTCACTGGCCCGCGGAAGTCAGGTACGTAGGAAAACCCAGCTGCAGACGCCCACATAATTCTTGTGGATCCCATTTGCAGCTTTGTGCCTCAGCGCTTTGACGGCAATCGCATGCAGCTCCAATGAGCACTGGGCTTAATTAACGATAAAGAGATTGCCGAGAAATACTCTTTGGCGTTAATGCATCAAATTTTCGCCGCGCTGTTTGTTCATTGATTGACAGGTACTCCTGCGTAATCATAAGCGCATCAGAATTTTGCTTATGCCAATCCAGCTGTACTTAAGCACTGCTATAGGAGCAGATTTGGAGTATTCAGCGGAAGTAGCACTTACCTTTAGGCAGAAATCCGTGAACTACAATGGTTGAATGTTTGACAAAGAACAGTTCAGTTGCTTCATCGATTCCTTGAAAGCAGCGCTGAGCTTTGCAGTACGGCACCTCGTTTCTTCGCACCCTCCATTGCGTTCAGCCATATGACTTGCTTTAAGAGAAAGAATCTCCACCATTAGCGGCAGACCGCTAGTTAAAAGACACGTTTAATGTCTTATATGACATGACTTATTTCAGCTAACTTCGCATGATCATGAGATTACTCAGCCGCACATCTGCTGCCTCAATATACAGATTGCTCCTGATGATCTTCTTGGCCACTAGAGGTGAGATTATACGCTTCAAAAGCTTATTACAAATTTTACGCATAAAAGTAGACTTAAAAAGACTTTATGGAGTGATCGTAGCTTTGGCCATTTATTTTGAATTCACGTTTGGCGAGTAAGTAGCCAGTCAGGTCCACGGACAGGTGGAGTAATAGAATATTAAATGTATGATAAGACCGAGAAAGCAAAGTTCAAAATGGGCTCGTTCGACTTTTACCCTTAAGATTCTGCTTGTGGACTTTTACATTTTAGCAAAGGTGAGAAATCAAGACAACGTTTTCGAACATGTTCAAGTACTTCTACTCACTGTCAAGGCATAAGTTCAATGGTGCGCTTCTACTTATAACTGAGGAAGTCCACTGAGCCTTGCCGCTTTCTCATATGGATTTACTGAATCGCTCCAGAGGGAATTAGATCGCTTCAAAACTTCCATGGAAGGCCATTGTTTCATCATGGTGAAAGCAACATATCCCACTGCTTATATTAGAGCGCTCTTAATTATCTTTATTTGCAAATTTGTCACACTTTTTTCGCCGCCGCTGACGACGGAACCAGGGCATTCCGAAAGCTACGATAAGAGTTCTGAGCTGTGACATTACTAATAATCGCCCATCCATCCGCTGGTAGGGCATTTGCAGTTTTATTACATGTACCATCCAAAAACGGGGATGCCGGAATTCCTCCAAAAAATCAGGCAGAAACCCGTTGCAAAGCATTTAGTATTCAAATTTTGTTATACGTGCAAACTCAATTTGCTTGCACGTGTAACTTTTTAATTTCCTCACTTATTCGAAAACATTCAATTTTCAAAAAGGTATATATATATATATATATTCATTGATGGTTGTCACGGATTTTTCCCGTTCTTTAAGTATCTGTAAGTATACTGAAGCGATCTCCCTACCAGCAGATGGATGAGAGTGGTTATTAGAAAGAACGCAAACAGCACACGTACGCAACCGTATGTAACCGTATATTTCAGAACGCTCGAGTTCCGTCGTCAGCGGTGGTGGAGAGTTATATATATATATATATATATATATATATATATATATATATATATATATATATATATATATATTTGCCATCAGGTTAATTTGCCATCACTGTTTTGCTAATACTTCCATCTGTTGGCATTTACGATCAATGAAACCAGTGTATTCTTAGTCAAAGCAAGCAGCTGTGCTTATAGTAAGTGCTAGAAGTCACATTTAAAAATTATAAGCGTGATAAATTTTCACATTTGTGGAAATGATTTATTCCCATTGATAAGGTTCTATCCGAGCAACGCTTTCGAAATCAAGGCATAACGATCTTGTGCCTTTCAGACAGGACGGAGATAAAATTTGATCAGCGGTGAACATTCGAATTCTACGTTTAAGTGTTCAGCCAAAAGTCTTGAGAAGGTCACATAATGTGATTTCCACAGCATTTTGCAAAAGGTAAACAGGGAGCACTTAAAAACTGGCAAAATGTAATTGCTGGAGCGGCGGAGTCAAAAATTCCGAACGTTTTGTGCCTACCTGCTGCAATAAACAGCTAGTAATATATGGCAGAAGTTACTGATCTTTTGCTTCCACTAATACCAAGTTCATTTTTCCAACATGGCATGCATACGCCTGTTCGTGCAAAGCAATGTTGATGCCAACTACAAAAATACAATACCGTAAAATTATGAAGGGTAATATGAAAACTAACCGGGTTTTTTAGTCTACGAATACGGTAGGTTGAATTGTTTTTCAAAACGTTTCCCACCGATCTCAATAAGAAAGCTATGAACACTTCTGCAGCTTTCAAAGAAACTCACGTTTTATCTTTGGAGAGTAATTGAACGTCACTGATTCAGCCGGAGAAGATGGGAATGGAGATGTTCCAAAAATTGCGGGATAATTTCTTTAAGAAAGCCAGTTCGAGCTCAATTGAGCAGGGGTGAAAATGCGTTTCATAACGTCGTTACGAAAAGGCAGACGATAAAAGTGACGATATGGCTGATTAGCTCGATAAAAAATAGATAATGTTCACGTAAATCAATGAGTAAATAGCGCCATCATAATGGGCACAGCACAAAGCATTCAGCAAAAATAAACGTTCATGTATTGACAGCTGCATTCATCAAGCTTTACATAATGACATGCATCATGTCATGTTTAGAACGTGCTTATCTCTTTCGTTTTCTTCCTCTCCCTTTCTTCCTCTCCCTTCGCTATTCAACCAGAACAAACCGCTGCAGATGTCCAATATTTCTATATGATTCACAGAGGCCCAAGCATCCATTTGTCTAACGAAAACCGGTCAAAAGCCCAGCTTTACTACTAAGATCTCACTGGACAGGTGATGCATCACGCATGTGAACTATTTTTCATTGTCAGATGTTGTAAGCTGACGTAACGATTTTTGTAACCAACAAACGATGCTTACATCTGGAAAAAGTTTTTTCACTCGCTGGCAGGAATAAATTGGACTTTCATAAAAACGATAAGGACTTCCGCATCAAATCCAATAGCTTAAGCTTAGCTTATGACGGTTGTTAAGTATATTGACATGATGGCCAGAACTACTTCAGGCACAAGTGTACGGTGCATTATTAGTACTTGCTTGAGGTTTCTAAGAGTTACGAAGTCCGGATACTTCACTTTAATGTAATGTTCTTTTTCCCAGCAGACGACAGATAAGTTCTGCTAAGCACGAAATGATTGAAAGCTTCTTGAATCTCAATGAATCAGAATTCTTTTGGTGAATGTCATTGCATTGTATTCTTGAACTGAACTATAATTAATTCATCTGTGCTCATTCTTAATTTTTCATAAAAAGGTTATCATTGCTATTATCTTTCGAAATCAAAAATAATTGCTGAAGCACGGCAAAACTGACATTACGTAATCACTATTCTAATTGCATCGAATGAATAAAGTTTCATGACGTAATAGCACGGCAGTATGGACGTTTCAGTAATTACTTTAATTCAAAATGGAACGAGCGTAGTCTAGTAACTGATTTTGTACATAATCACCATTCTTATTCCATTCTGATATAAAATCGTGATTTCTGAAAAGGATCTTCAAACCTATTTTGTTGCATCATTAAATCATGTCAGCGATAACGGATAGCGGATAGCGTTCGTGAAACGAGACGCTATCTCGACCACCGCGCCACGTTTCGTTTTTGGAAATAAAAAGACCTTTTTCCATCACGTGGTTTTCAAAAACGGGTAAAAACTTCCGTGATTTCCTTCATTCGTTATTATTATTATTATTATTATTATTATTATTATTATTATTATTATTATTATTATTATTATTATTAAATATCGATATTCTGATGACAGGGTATGATAGTATCTATTCCAAAACATGGCAGAAAATCCGTTAGTGTTAGAAGAAAAGTTTGGCATTAGCAAAATTTTCTCCATGCTTAGGAATAAGTATTATTATTAATTGTTTTCTTGGCGAATTAGCATAGCTATTTTGGATGACATGTCTTTTTTGGACACAGTTATCCGAAATATATCCGTTATTCAAAATATTCTATTTCGGATGCTCTATTTTTAACTCCGGAGATTTTAAGGCCGCTGGCGCCCTGTCCTCAGTGGCAAAATATGCACAACCGCATCAAACGACAACAGATGTGCATACGGTAAACTGTTCGTAATACTGCTTAATATAGCCAGTAAAACTTGAGGCTTCATGTCCCGCGCTGGCAACAGAACCTGTTAGTCCTGAATGCTACGTTGATCACATGCTAAAACTTTTCACTGAAGAACGCATGGCAATTCTATTACAAACTGTCCTGTGCATAAAATTTAATCCTTTTTGAGAAAATCGAGTTCTGTCATCAGTGATGGCCTTGAATATAGGATATTCAGTAAGAGAAGGCTCTAAAACGTCAAATCTTCCCTTGGCAGCTTCAAGACCTTTCATTTTAATAAAAGACATTTGTTTCTCATAGCTCTTGAGTCAACATACGTCCTGTTCCTATGATGACGATTAAACACTATTCGCTATTCCGTTGAAGATGGAACAAGAGAAGTCCAGAAAAGCACGATAAATAAACATTCTTCAATTAAAACTGCATTAAATCATTAAATGGAATTAACATTCACAAAGCTACAAAAGCTCTAACGCGTCGGTCTTCTCACTTGGTGTCCTGTGTGTTGAGAGGTTCAAAATGAACATTTATTGAAACTCACAACTACAAATTACTTACGGAATATTTCAACCCGTTGGTGAAAGAAGCAACATTTAATTGCGAAGCTTTCAGGAACGAACTAACACGCCCGTTCATAGAAACATCATCTTCGAAGTTATTGAAACTCTATATTTTAAAATAGCTCTTCCTCATTAACATAACATTGTCCACTCATGCTCATTCACACTTTCGTCTTGCCTTCAAGGCAAACCTTTCAGACTGTTCATGCGGTGACTACGAGAAGCTTTTGTACAAGGAACTACTTGCTGAATACGATCCACTTGTCAGACCAGTGGACAACGAAAGCGAACCGGTGAATGTCACCCTGGGAATCGACTTGCAGCAAATCATCGACATAGTAACGCTCTTTTATAATATTTGCCTAACTTGAAGATCGTTTTCAACTGGGATTCGATTGGAATTGCGTATTGATAAACTTCAGGTTAACCGCGACCAAGGCATCAGATGTTGCTTAAGTATAGGTTCGCTTGGTTTCAGCTTCCATTAACACGCATATTTGGGAGCACTTGCTATGCGCACGTTGAATAGAAATGTAAATATTTTTCCTAACAGAAGGACGAAAGGGGAAGGTAAGCATCATCGTCCCGGAATTGGTTTAAGCAAAAGGGCGTTGCTGCTTACGCGACTTTACTGGATTGGGTCTATGCCAGTATCCTGAATGACAATATATCGACGAGTCATAACATTGAAAGTTTCCGAAAATAAAATAATTTGCAAATGAGACTGAGAGCAATTTAAAAGTAAGACGCTTGCGTTTTCGGAAAGAAATTTACTCGAATATGATTCACGAGAAAGTCAGAACATTTCACGCAGTGAATATGATAATAACTTCACCTTCGTACTATGGAGGCAGCTATGCCTGTTGTACAATAATTTTAACAACCAGGAAAAGAATCATAATTGCAAATTACTTACGGAAAATTTCAACCCGCTGATGAAAAAAGCAGAGTTTATTTGCGTAGCTTTCGGGAAGCAACTTTGCCCGTCCTCAGCGCATACACGTAATGGCGGCATAAAGGTGAATCTCACTGGCCGAGAAAAGTAAATAGTGTTGGTTTTGAAAAGGTCAAATCAGGAGGTGGCCTTTTGTAAATAATGATGGGAAATAATGTAGGGCGTTAAACCTTGTTTGAATCGTACAACGAAAGTTAGGGTAGGCATATCCGGTTCATCCTTAATTCAGGGAGCAACATTTTGTAGATTGGACGAGTGGACCCCATAACTCGTTTACTTCCACTCCTTTGTCCCTGTTGATAGTTGTATTGTAACGGATGTAAAGGGCTTCCATTATTTTCTTGTCCTCAATTGGTTTTCCACGCAAAGGACTTCAGGGTGCAGCCTACTAGAGCAGGTGGCTGCATGCTCTGCCATGGCTGAAGCCATCATACATTGGGTCATTATTGTTGTGGGTTCCACAGTTTGTGGTCTTCCTCTGTGCCTCGTTTGTGTACCTTCTGCCCTGCTCTTTGCATTCAGGTAACGTGCAACGTGTTAGACACCTCATATGTTCCACGAAACGGTGTTTTATTGATTTTCTGGTTTCGCCAATGTAGGTTGCGCCACAATCACATTTTACTGCATATACCACTCCAGATCTGAGAGAGAAACTGATCAGATTGGAAAAATCTTTTAACTTCAGAATCTTCTTCAAAAGCGCACCAAACATGAGGGCCATTCTCTGAAATGACAAGAGCACCATTCCCTTTGGAAGAGAAACCTGGAGTGGTATATGTAGTAAAATGTGATTGTGGCGCAACCTACATTGGTGAAACCGGAAATTCCATAAACCACCGTTTCATGGAACATATGAAGTGGCTAACACATTACCTGAACGCAAAGAGCAGGACAAAAGGTACACAAGCGAGGCACAGAGGAAGACCACAAACTTTGGAACCCACAACAATAATGTCCCAATGTTTGATGGCTTCAGCCGTAGCAGAGCATGCAGCCACCTGCTCTAGTAGGCTGCACCCTGAAATCCTTTGCGTGGAAAACCAATTGAGGACAAGAAAAGTAAAGGAAGCCCTTTACATCCGTTGCAACACAACTATCAACAGGGACAAAGGAGTGGAAGTAGACGAGTTATGGGGCCCACTTGTCCAATCTACAAGATGTGGCCCCCTGAGTTAAGGATGAACCGGATATGCCTACCCTAACCTTCATTGTACGCCTCAAACGAGGTCTTACGCCCTACAATATTTCCCATCATTATTTACACAAGGCCCCCTCCTGATTTGACCTTTTCAAAACCAGCATTATTTATTTTTCTCGACCAGTGCGATTCACCTTTATGGTGCCATTACGTATGTGCGGACGGGAAAAGTTGCTTCCGGAAAGCTACGCAAATAAACTGCTTTTTACATTAACGGGTTGCAATTTTCCGTAATTTGTAATTATGAGAACTAACGCACCTGTTCAACGTAAGACGGTTGAAGTTCGTTGAGACCAGGTCCGTCGTTTGCCATTTTGATTACCGTCTTACGTTGAGCAATAACACCTCCACCCGTTACAATGAACCCCGTATTCAACAACTAACGCACCTGTTCATAGAAACAGCATCTTAAATGTAGCCGGGAAAAGAATATAACAACGCGCCTATTGGAACTAACCAATTCTGTCATCACCTTCACGTAGCCTCAATAAAGAGCGCCTAATAAAGAATGCGTTAGTTCTGATGGCTGAATTGTTAAATTATTTTCTTAGTTTCAAAATGCTCTTACAACAGGTACAATCGTTTCCACTGTATGGAAACCTGTGGGCCCCTTATCAAAGGAATAATATTTAAAGCAATGGTGGTTGGTGTAACTGTTACAGCTTTTTAGAAACTAATCAAATAAGCAAGGAACTTGTACATTTTTCTTCTCATGTTTAGTAGTTTCATGCATACCCTCTATCGTTTGCTTCCAGCTAACTTTGAACTACTATACCTCAGTACAGAATAAACTTCTAACTCAAAGGCTTAATTGTAAGCCGGTACAAGCCACGTTGTTGTCCAGTTTATTTCGTGAACCTTCTGGCATTGGCATTAATGTTCCAAAAGTATTTTGCTTGACAAAAGACAAGCAGGCCATTTCTGAACAGCTCTTCTTATAATTTCTAAACAGCTTCATTTGTGGGAATTCGGTATTTAGGAGTTTCAATATTTCACTGCACCAACGACCATGTTAACCTGAGCATAATGATAAAAATTAATGCTCTAGTCTGTTGGATGCTTGGCAAAGGCGCAGATATGCATTACAATTTCCTAGCATAAACGTGCATCAAGAAAATTGCATTAAAATTACTTTCCCACAAGTGAAGCGTCGGAGAGTTATAAAGTAATGCGAACAGTGTGAACTTATCTCTGGACAAAGAAAAATAAGACGAACGGACTAAAACGGAACAAAAATTCAAATTAAGTGGATCAGTCTTCAAACTTCTTGCACAAGCTCGGTAGCTGACAAACAAGAATCACCATGTCAAACCTAAATTTTTCGCATTAGTGCCTTCCCCGTGCTACTGTACAATTTTGCCGTCGGAAAAGGCATAAGGCAAGTTCTGAATGCTTCAGTTTAGGAATAAGCAAGCAATCACAACGGTATCATTCATCAAAAGGCAATAAGAAAAGACAGAAGTTAATATAAACCTGAGCACAGTTGGCTGGCAGCAGTTTGAGATATTGGAAAATCGCTTGGCCAACAAAGAGAATAGCTTTTACTTTCGCCATATATTTTTTACCGTTGGCTCTTTTGGTAAGACAAACGCTGTACGCTTTGTAATCGAAGCACATGAACCTGGTCTCAACGAACTATTAATTGTTCGTACAATCAGTGCCACTGTTCGCATCATTGATTTAAAAGTACAGGAAATTATTAGAACGACGAAAGTTCCAAGTCTATGTACTACCTTGTGTCCGTTGACGTAATCTGCTGCCAACCCGTTTCAGGTGGTCCTGTTCCCATTTCTATTCATAACGCTGCAAAGATTCTTACGTCAATTTTAGAACTTTCTTGTAAAGCAGCTGATGACTATCATTAAAGCAACGCTTCCATGAATGACAGAAAAGTTTTTTTCTGACGGATTCGCTCCATCATTACGATTATTTATTTTGTTCGAATTCAGCTCGGAGCTTTTTGGGATTCCTCGCGTTCCGTCCTCAATGGCGAAGCGGCCACAATGGAGCGTGATAACTTGTTCAGGGTTGTCGCATTTTCGTACGGTCAAATTGTTTCGCCGCAGAAGACGAAGCGAAAAGAATCCCGAAGGCTACGGATGGAATTTGAAAAATATATTAACATTGGTAAATATTATACATTGCCTCAAGAAGGCGGGAGGTCGCCAAGGAGTACGCTGCTCAGAGATACCGCTACCAAGCATCCTATAATCAAAATGGCAAAAAACCACGCTGAATAATACGTGGCACGAATAGGATTACAAAGCGCACAGCTAAAACGTGACGCAAGCAATTTACAACCGGATCTTCTTGTAAATGTATGGCGAAATGAGCGATAGTGAGCAATTGATAATCACTAATCGGCACTGGAAACAGGATGGAGCTATCGGAAGCTTCGAAAACTATCATGCGTTCGTTTTGGTCTGCTTTTACTAGTAAACTCTCCAGCCTTTCACCAGTTGCTAATTGTGTCTGTAGGCACTGAACAACAAGGGTAGGCGCTCGGAACGTTTACAGGACGCCTATGAAAATAAGAAACTGCATAACAAATATGAAAAGTTTACTAGAAACATTATAAGTGTGAGATTGAGCAGGCTACAAGAGCGCGGATTTTCAAACAGCATAAAATAATTTTATCATTAAGATGAATAATTCATGACACAGCAGTTCTGTGCCAGTGTTTATTATTGTCGAAAGAAAGGTGCAGTCCCATCGCTAAAGGTTCAATAGTACAAAACAATCTAATCATCTGGCAGCTTGAAATTTTCATCGCCATTATTCACGAATATTAATTTTGTCGGACAGAGTGCTTTCCGCTAAAGAGAACGATGGAATCGCACGCTTGCCAAATTACAATGATTGATTAATAATAATAATAATAATAATAATAATAATAATAATAATAATAATAATAATACAGAAGTCAGTTTCCTGCAACTGTTTGCACTGACAAATAAGGTAATGTACAGCATCTGCCTCGTTTCCAGAGAGTTCGCTTTGCACTGCCTACTTCACCGAGCCACTTCAGTCAGCTTAAGTTCCACGATCAATAAATACATTTTGCACAAGTAAAATTAACTTTAATTCCGGTTGGATGCATTAAAGTGAGCATTTGAACTTTACTCTTTTTTTAATTTAAGGACGAAAAGAATCAGCTAATTCAAACGAACGTCTGGCTCCGATACGTAAGTATTCTGTCATTTTGAAAGTTTCATAAATTTTTCTCTGCCTGCTTGCTGACACTGTGATTAAGCGATTCGCTACCTCTGCTGAGGGACCAGTGTCAAATACTCGCGAATTTGCAAAGCATTGTTTGTAATATCGCACTAGATGTCAGAGCTGACAGATTTTCTAAGAACTTGTCAAACTGATCGTAAAGTTTTTTTACAAATAAATGAAACGGTTTACTGGAACGTAAACTGAATTAAGTTAATTGATGATAGTCGTGAACTAGCAGTCAAGTGGAACTTTCTTAATGACGCATGAATTGGCAGCCTACCAAAGAAAGCATAATCATATGCATAAACACGTTACCCGTCAGAGCTAACTGTAATCACGCTCTTGCACAGACGACGGGTGTGAGCAGCCCCGAAAGCTGTGGATATTTATTGAGGTTCAGTAAAGCGGTGCGATGTTGTCAATGAATACCTAGAAAGCACTCTGCCTTTAAAAGCCTTTTCCATTGCCTTTATATACCGTCCCTACCTCAAAGTTGCATTTCCCAATGATTATCTGAATTTTCGAGAATTATGTAGCGCGGCGTATTGATACTGCATCAATTCATAGCTGACCAAAGTACCTAGTGCTAATTTAACGGATTATAATTCAGGCGTAATTGATTTTTAGGATTGGAATGACAAATACCTGAAGTGGAAACCTGAGGACTATGGCAATGTATTGGCTGTCCGAATTCCAATTGCACGGATTTGGAAACCTGACATTCTTCTCTACAACAGGCATTTACAAATTTCTCTTATCAGACCAGTTTTATAAGTTGCTAATGTTTATTAAGTCGGGGACCCGTAATCGCCGAAAGGTAGCATAAGTTCATCCCTTGACAGCGTGTTATTAATACTAATAACATTTGCCCGCATATTTGTAATATTAACGAAACACGCCAACTTGCTTCATTATCGAAATCAGCAACACTTTTTTAGTGCAGATCAAACGTTTGATTCAACATGGCAAACGAATGCGGTTGTCAACCACGACGGTTCAATTTCTTGGTTGCCACCTGCCGTTATTAAAAGCAGTTGCAAGATAGACATTACCTGGTTTCCATTTGATGATCAAAAGTGTACGTTGAAATTCGGTAGCTGGACATACAGCGGAAATCAGATCAATCTTATGCCTGGAAAAGTTGTTACGGACACGTACGTTGAAAATGGCGAGTGGATACTAATGGGTAAGCATAAACAGCACCGCCGTTCATGCGCTTATTTCTCTTACCATATATTAATTATTATCCATAGTTATTTCAGAAGAACTTCCTTGAAATCTTAACTGACAACCCCACAACTCCCTGAGATGCAAGGATTAAAGAGGAGGAGAGCAATTCACGTAACGATGTTTAAAAACCTTGCATTGCAAACGTCGACTTAATATGGAACGACTCCCCAAATATTGGGGTGTTCCTTCATCACGGCATTTGCCTGACCAGATCATTTAAGCTGAAAGAACAGACCTTCCATTTTATCAATGGGACCATCATGTCGCTCTTAGAATAGATTAATACATTCTTCTTGTCAGCACACGATAAGACAGTAAAATCTGATAGCTTAAAAGGCACGTTCTACACACTTTCATGTTGCAATACGGACGTCACCGCGTGATCAGATTTATTGTACTAAGGCAGTAGTGATGTTTTCGAAGCCAGCGAATTTAGTTACCAACGTATGGATAATAAAAGGCTAACACGTGGCCATGATTTAATATATTAATAGTTATTTTCTCAGAGGGTCAGGCAGCTGTTTTGCATCAATCAGTGTTATCAACCAGGCGAGTCCACACTTCGCTGACGCGGATACCTTTGTCCATCCTGCACATTCGACGGATGTTCAGAATAAACGAAATGAGGGAGTTAGTATGCAAAATGGTAATACATGTGCTGGAAAGCCGTCTTACCATCTTTAAAGAAATGAAACGTTATCGCAGAAGTACTGCCAAACAAACTCTAGAAATTATTAACAGAAACGAACAAGAGTCGGATGAAAAATGTAAATGTGCTTTGATTGAAGCATTGGGGTTCTGTCAACGGGATGAGACCTCTCATAGTCAAAGCGTGGGTGGTGAATAGTTGAAAAAGTATTTCAATTCCGAGAAATGACCCTCTCGCAAAGACGGTGATCGCTCTTCTGTTTTCAGAAATGCACTCTGACGATAAACCTTCTAAGTTTCATTTCTTGGAATTAAATTGCTTTTGTAACGGGTTATCCGCCTTCCTTTGAGTACATTATATTCTTTGAGTGCTATTCAAAAATGCATCGACCGGTTTCCAGAGGATGACTGTTTAATTCACAACTCATACTCCGTTGTACTAGCCAGGACATTATATCACCTTTCAAAGATGCACTATATAAAGCAGCTCCCTGAACGAATGCCTTATACAGATCTTGATGTAATTGTGTCATAAACGGCAATATACCCGTTGAAGAAAGATTTTATTTTCTGCGATGCTTTCGGGACCGGTCTTGGTCCCGTCCTCAGCCCTTATGAAGGCAGACCTTTCTTGTGCCTGTATTTATCATGTATGGAGATAGATACAGACACAAGAAAGGATTGCCTTCATAACCGCTGAGGACGTGATCAAGATCGGTCCCGAAAGCTTTGCAGAAAATAAAATCTTTCTTCAGCGGATATATTGCCGCTTTTGGCGCAATGAAACTTAAACCCATCAGAATTCCTTTGATCTTGATGTAAATTAACATCCAATATTGAAGACAACGGAAAGTTCCAATTATGCGCAGTTCATTTGAAGTGGCCGCCTAAAATGAAGCATCAAAAATTATGTGCAGCTAATTTTCAAAAAGGATTCCATAAGTGCTTTGCTTTAGGTCTTCCAGTCAAGCGAAACGTTTTCAAATACGCATGCTGCCCGGAACCTTACATCGACGTTACTTTTACGATATGGGTTCGCAGAAGAACACTGTATTATGGGTTCAACTTGATCATTCCCTGCATATTGATATCCACAATCACCCTACTCGGCTTCAGCTTGCCACCTGACGCAGGAGAAAAGCTCACCTTAGGTGAGGTGTCAGTTCGACATAAATTGCGCTACTGTAAGGAGCTGGTTAGTAGATTAGAAAACGTTTTCGCATCCCAGTACAGAATGATCCATGGGCTACCATATGCCCTTCAATTAATGAATTCTAAATAAACGTAAGTCCCAAGCCTTCATTTTTTAAAAATTTCTAAACACTATTTTAGACATGAAAGATTTAACAAGCGGTAAGCTTGTAGATTAAGAAGTCTTCAGTGTTGGACGCCATTGGCATTTTTCTCGCCAATTCAGTGCATACATTCAGGGAGAGGCTACGCTGTATTTCAGTATTTCAAATCACTTTTGCATAAGTCATTAACATAATGCAGCCAAGTGCAACCGCCGTAATTACGCGTGATCACATGATCCTATACTTCGCATAGCTAAACATAGATAATTAGCATAGTCAACCGTATGATTAAATTCCATAATAAGTTAGCATAGCTAAACTTATGTTGGGCCGAAAATGAAATACAGCAATAACAAACTAACTGACAACTGTACTGCAAAGCTCTTGTTCCATTTAGCCTAATGCCGCACGTCATGCTACGAACTGCGGCCAATCAATGAAAGCGACAGTGGCGCCAATGAGGAGGGGGGCTATAGGGAAATCGTGCCAAAGAATCCTATAATATTCGAATATCGTCCAATTATTTGTCTTGATATTCAATTTTCTACAGTTTCCTGATAAAGCAAAATTCCTGAGAATCTTCGCACGCTGTTTATTCCTTATTTCACAGAAATAGTAGGAGTGAAGTCTGATGCAAACGTCGCTTTTGTTGCTAAAGCAGTCAAGCGAATCTCTTTCCGCCTTTATTGCTATAATTCATAAAGCTCAATTTATCATGAGAGAAAACGCTATAGAATTGTTATTGACTTTTAAACTCGGTTGACTACTGACTAGAAAATTACCATTGACAAACGTAACGTGAGCATTGTCTCCCTGTATTATTTGTTTGAGGCACTGTTATGACGTAGAAGAAAAGCCTATCTGACTTCATAATTCAGGAGTTCACCGCATGCAGTATGTTAATGCAATTATTCTATTTAACGCGGAGTTTGCCAGGTAAGCCTCTGGTCAACCTGATGTTTCCTGTTTTGCAGGTATATCAGTCTTCATGTCCCTGTGCGTGTTTCTAATTGTAGTATCAGAGTCAATGCCACCTACGTCTGATGCAGTGCCGCTGATCGGTATGTTTTATTGTTCACTATTGCATAGTTGTTTTGCTTAGGCTCTCGTTATCTCAATTACTATTTTTAATATACCCCTTCCCTTATGAGTAATTTGTTAACTGAAGAGCAAACGGATTCTTATCAAGTGACACACGTGCCTTTCTGAGATGTCATCATGTTTTTGCGTTTAACCTTTTCAGTGAATACTTCATAATTAACAAAAAGATAAATTGAGCTTGGCTTTGTAAAATCTGATCGTCTGGATTGCTGTTGGCGTGAATTATTACATCAGTAATTTTGCTTTGCACTGCCACTTTCAGTGTGAACAAAACCCAACTAATGCAACTTAAAGTTAATATGTGCATATCATGATTACCCCTTGCCAAAAGGTCTCGTCAGACATAGTTTCTTTGCCTGTTTCTTAATCCTAAGAGCATTATTGCCCTTCTAAAGTTCTGCTGATTGCTGTTTACAAAATTAGACGCTCTTTTAATTCGTCATTTCACATCCTGGCCTGCTAAATGCGTGAATATCGTGATGCAGCAAGGCAACATCAGAAACCTTCGAAACGTTGACAAGCATGTGGTCAACTTCCGTTATTTTGCATCAGCTGAATATATGCTGATTAATCAAATAAACCAGTGCTTACAGAGCATTGCCTAAATAACAGACAGTTGCGCAAACTGAAACCAAACCAATCTCACTTGAAAATAAGTTCCTCTGTCTAATGGGAATTTAACATATATTCTTAAAAGAATGAATGCCAATGACGCTTAGTCATAGAGAAGCCAGATCTTTATGTCCAACATTTTAACAGGTACTTACTTTTCCTGCATTATGATTGTTGTATCTGCGTCAGTTGTTCTGACAGTCTTGGTGCTTAATTTCCACCATCGCACAGGTGAAACGCATTACATGTCGCCAATGGTAAGCTTGTGGAGAAATAATTAATTGTAACTTTCACATTCCGTCATAGATTCGGCTGCTGCTACTTAACTGGTTACCGTGGTTGCTCATGATGAAAAGGCCAGGACAAAGGTTCAGATGCTCAACGTTTACGCGTGCAAAGAACATATGCGATCAGGAGACAAAAGACCGCTCTTCTCGGTCTCTCATGGCCAACATACTTGATTTTGAAGAAAAATCTGCCCTTCGAAAGGAAGGCTTGCCGACAGAAATTAAAGGTGGCAGATCCAAAAATGGGCCCCATTCCACAGACGTGGCTATGAAGAAAGCGTTCTTGGAGCATTCAGTTGGGTGGGAACTTGTCAGCATTTTAAAAGAATTGCGATTTATTTGTGACCGTATGCGCAAAGAAGACGAAGATCACGAAATCGTTAGCGATTGGAAATTTGCTGCTATGGCGGTAGACCGACTTTGCCTAATCGTGTTCACCACTTTCCTGACAGCCACAACATGCGCCATTCTTTTTGCGGCTCCGCATTTATATGCCTAGCATTATTTTCAATTCCATCAGCTAGAATTACGCTTTAAGCATTATTTATTTCTCGTCATAAATTGGTCCTGAAATAAAAGTCCATACTTTTTCCGTGCCTTTGAAAATAAAGTATATATATATATATATGAGTGGTTTGTTTGCACGATTGTATTGCCCGTTATTTCCGCGATGCGATGAGTCTGAAATCACCGCAAAAGGGCTCCCTAACCAGCGAACGGTTGGGCGGTTTTTATTAGTGAAAAAACAGACTCTGAACAACGTACTAATCGAAGCTTTCGGAACAGCCTAGTTCCGTCGTCAGCGATGGTGAAAGGCCCGTTGTTTTGGGCAATGGGTATAAATAGGGAGGTTTAGTGCGTCGGAATGGGGTTTGGTCAAGTGTGTATTTTGCAGCATCCGGTACGGTTGACGAGACCGGTCCACACTTGGCTGACCTCTGCTCCTTTGTCTCTATTCATGGTGGGATTATGTCGGATGTAAAGGGCCTCTTTTATTTTTCGGTCTTGGAATAGGCTTGAGCGACAGAATATTTTCAGCGTTAGGTCGTATGAGCATTGAGAGGAATGCTCGACGACCGCGGAAGCTTTGATGGCGTCTTCCATAGTTTTCTTCGGTTCAAGCTTTGGTGGTCTTCTGCGTTGTCTTTTGAGTGTCCCGTTGACTCGGTCTCTGGCGTTCTTGTACCGGGTTATATAGGCGGCATGTAATTTGAGCCTGTGCATTAAAGTGTTGCCCATTTCTCCTATGCAGGAGGCGTTGCAACCGAATTTAATTTCGTAAACGATCCCAGGCCTTTCCCCAAACGGAAGAGCAACCTTGTCTGTTCTTAAGATCGCTCGAAGGTTTGGTGCATTGCCAAAATAGACTTTAAAGTCTAGTTGTTTTCCTAGGTGTTTTATTTTCTCTCCAACACCAACATGTTAAGGTAAAACAACTCTTGGTATTCTTTCTTCCTCGGTTCTTGTTGAGCACGATGGAGATGGCTCGTTTAGTCTACGGTTGATGACTGATCTTATTAGGCCTCTTGAATAACCGTTATTTGTCAGAGTTCGTTTTATAACAATACAATCGTGCAAACAAACCACTCATGACCACACTGCAACCCGTTAAAATGCATTCCATCTTCAATATATATATATATATATATATATATATATATATATATATATATATTGAAGATGGTCTTCATTCTCCTTTCAGCTCCTTAGCGTTTCCATTTGGTTGCATGCTTGCTCGGAATTACCCACTTTGGGCAGTTCATTCTTCTCTTCGAATGGGTACACCATGGTTTGTTGTTGTTCCGTCGCTGACGCTGACGGAAGTAATTTCATTTGTGCTTGTTCATCTTGCTCACTTGTTAGTGTGCAAATGCGCGGCATACGGCTGGCAATTCTTTGATTGACTGTAGGCGAAGGCAGCTTTGGTTCTTCCATAATGACTTCTTTTGCTTTCGTAGTCACGTCGGTTCTTCTATTGTCCTTTGGAAACGGGTATACAAAGCAATGTTTGTCAGATTTGCTGCCAGCGTCTTCGATTTGCCTTTTCGTGGAGCTATCCTGCGGAATGTCCTCAGCGAAAGACTCAACTTTGACTGGTAAATGAGCAGCGTATGTGTTTTCCTTTAATGGGTTGTATGGTCCAGTATTCGCCAAATCGATTTGTTGCTTCACGTCATTTTGTGTTTGGATTACTTTCGGTTCAGTCCTTTGAACACTTTGTGGTTTGTAATTAGGGATCCAATTGATTCGAGCTTTCTTCATTCGTGATTGTACCGGTGTGCATCTGATTGAATGCATCAGGCTGCTTAGTGATTGTGGTGACGTCATTCTGCCATTGCTTTCTAAGTTCATTCGACTTCAGCCGCTATGCCTCGCATTTGTCAACTGTCCGATTGATTTGATCAACTTCGTTTGTTATTTTGTTGTCTTCATTCGCCTTTCGGCTCTTTAGCGTTTCCATTTGGTTGCATGTGTGCTCAGAGTTACCCGCTTTGGGCAGTTCATTTTTCTCTTCAAATGGGTTCACTATGGTTTGTTGTTGTACCGTCGCTGATGCTGACGGAACCCATTTCATTTGTGTTTGTTCATCTTGCTCATTTGTTAGTGTCCAAATGCGCGGCATACGGCTGGCAATTCTTTGATTGTCTACAGCCAATCAAATAATTGCCAGCCGTATGCCGCGCATTTGCACACTAACAAATGAGCAAGATGAACAAACACAAATGAAATGGGTTCCGTCAGCATCAGCGACGGTACAACAACAAACCATAGTGAACCCATTTGAAGAGAAAAATGAACTGCCCAAAGCGGGTAACTCTGAGCACACATGCAACCAAATGGAAACGCTAAAGAGCCGAAAGGCGAATGAAGACAACAAAATAACAAACGAAGTTGATCAAATCAATCGGACAGTTGACAAATGCGAGGCATAGCGGCTGAAGTCGAATGAACTTAGAAAGCAATGGCAGAATGACGTCACCACAATCACTAAGCAGCCTGATGCATTCAATCAGATGCACACCGGTACAATCACGAATGAAGAAAGCTCGAATCAATTGGATCCCTAATTACAAACCACAAAGTGTTCAAAGGACTGAACCGAAAGTAATCCAAACACAAAATGACGTGAAGCAACAAATCGATTTGGCGAATACTGGACCATACAACCCATTAAAGGAAAACACATACGCTGCTCATTTACCAGTCAAAGTTGAGTCTTTCGCTGAGGACATTCCGCAGGATAGCTCCACGAAAAGGCAAATCGAAGACGCTGGCAGCAAATCTGACAAACATTGCTTTGTATACCCGTTTCCAAAGGACAATAGAAGAACCGACGTGACTACGAAAGCAAAAGAAGTCATTATGGAAGAACCAAAGCTGCCTTCGCCTACAGTCAATCAAAGAATTGCCAGCCGTATGCCGCGCATTTGCACACTAACAAATTAGCAAGATGAACATACACAAATGAAATGGTAACCGGCTTGGTTTAAGATGAATCTTCCTTATCATGTTCTTAGAGTCTTCCAGTCATTATTAGCCGCTGAAGATGGTACGCGGTCAGTCCTGAAAGCTACGGTAACTTACAATAAAATTCTTTCCAACGGTGATTGTCGTACCACTACATCATGTTTAATTACACCGTTACAAAAGTTCCTGTTTTTTAAACCAACTTTATGACAAACACCACCATTGTTCCTGTTTAAAATAAAGACGGTTCTTACCACTCCTTACGCCACAATTGTGTCATCCCTCTTTACTAACCGGTGAGGACGGGACACGCTTAGTCCCGAACGCTTCGGTATATTTTTCGGATAAATTTCCAGACACCGGTGAAAGTCGCACTATTGGATTCATGTATATATATATATATATATATATATATATATATATGTTCTTCTTTTTTATTGGTGATTTTGGTGTTGCGTCACTGTCCCGGTCGGTCGGTGGGGATGCTCGCTCTCTGCAGGACTGACTGGGCGGGCGACAGAGGCTTGGCGGGTACAAGGGTAGTACCTGGTAGTTGATGTCGCCAGCCCGGATGGTCTAGCAGGGGAGCTTGCTGAACCGTCGGCTGACTGGGCAGTCGACATTTTATATTGCACTGATGACGGCTACATGAGTAGTAGCCGAAAGCTATGAATGTTGTGCCATTTTATGGAAATAAATGATTTTTGCTCAACGGGGAAAACCGTGAAACATTTTGTTATATAAATATATATATATATATATGCGCAACAAATCCAGATCAGTGATTGATGTAGCATGCTTGCGAAGCAGTTTGACATGCTGTTAAATAATCTGCGCATTTTCCTTAGCATAATAACTGTACCTTCGTAATTAAAAACGATGATACCGTTGATTCAATTGTACGGACGAACCGCGTTAGTTCAGGAAGCCATGCACATAGGTATGCAATCAAATTGACTAAAGGGACACCATCGCTTTATGTTATTAAAGCTTACGGTCCCGTTATCAAGCAACCAACGTTCAAAAAAGGGGACGTAGAAATATTCAACCCTTTAAACAAGTATGACTGTACTTTGTCTTGCCTGCCACAACGAATGCACGTTTATTTATTATTCGTCAGGTTCACGTAACATGTGAATACCTTCATATCTGTGATGCTCTTAATTTTTATTACGACTGCGCAATTAGTTGTAATCACTCACTTCGTTCATGTCCTCTGGTAGAATTCATTATTCGAATAGTGATAGAGATGCGATAAAATGTACGGCTTGATCCCCTTTGAAGTTAAAAAGGTGTCTGATGACTTCCAACGGGATCAAGCCGTCCATCGTGACACATAGAAGACCCGTTACAAGACGCCCCATTATCAGTGATGGAGACATGATATAGGTTGCTCTGAAATGTGTCGTCAACTCAAACCATACGAATGGAATCTCTGGTGAAAGCTATCGTTTCCTTACATTTGTAATGCATTTATTTTCAATTCAGGCTCCCGACAGTGATTACTGTAACACTGCTTGATCTCAGCAGGTAATGCCACTCTGGCTGTTCAAAGTCTGAGCCAACGTCTCATTTTTGCGGTGCCAGACTTTCGTTGACTTTAGAATTTTAAATGGACAGTCTTCACCAGCCGTAAGGCTTTGATTATTGCATCTCGATATTTAGGTTTCACAGTTACCGATCTGAAAATTAATAAACTTACCATGCATTTATTCTTCCAGCAGCTGTAGCCTCATCATCCACCACGGAGCTTTCGGGGTTGCTCACACCCCATCATCAGCGGCACAATAACATTCGTCACTGCGCAGCCAGTCTTAGGTTCAGCAAGCTACTCTGTTCAACCAACCAGACGAGCGACATCCGCTATCAGGTCGAACCTAAACCCGTCCAGCATTTGACGCCCATCCGGTCAGTCATGCAGAGGAGCGAGCATCCCCTCCGACCGTCCGCGACGGTGACCAAACGAGAAATGACAAACGGCAGCAGCGAAGCCCTTGTCTGTCGGCTTTGCAGGAAGGAGTACTTTAAACTCCTCTGGTTTAAAGAAGAAAAGAAGCCGACAGACATGGGTTTCGCTACTGCCGTTTGTCATTTCTCGTTTAGTCACCGTCGCGGTCGGTCGGAGGGGATGCTCGCTCTCGGCATGACTGACCGGATGGGCTTCAAATGCTGGACGGGTCTAGGTTCGACCTGATAGCGGATGTCGCTCGTCTGGTTGGTTGAACAGAGTAGCTTGCTGAACCTAAGACTGGCTGCGCAGTGACGAATGTTATGGTGCCGCTGATGATGGGGTGTGAGCAACCCCGAAAGCTCCGCGGTGGATGATGGGAAATAAAAGTTTTTTGATTGAACGGGGAACTGCTGTGACTAAACAGTTTAAACAAAATCAGATCTGTTACAAAAGAATGTTTTTTCAGCAGCTCTAGCCATTTTTGAATCCATGCAGTGCGAGAACCGTCCGCTCTCCGTAAAATTCTTGTAGTCAATACAGTGTTATAATACGCATGGCGCCTTTGTCGAGTTGTATGGCAAAGCATTTGTCAGGCAGCTAACAACGAAATGATATGCAATACAGCAAGTAGTTCAACGTGAATGTCTGAAGCCTCACGACCAGCAATTTACAACGTCGTTGGCGGAAGAAAAACTTCCTACGCTACGCGAGTCAAGCGGCTGAGAACTGTTTTCTGAGATTTCTGGACAACATGTCATCTCACTGTAGCTTTCCAATTTACTGTTTAAAATGTAGACACTTTTGTTATCGACTTTTGTGTTCCTCTGGAGCCAACGGCGCACTGGATGCTGCAGTTCATTGCTTTCTAATAACTGTAGCATTGGCGTTGAAGCTTCTGAGTATGCCATTGGGTGCGAAAAGACTATTCCCAAAGCCTTCGAAATCAATTGAATCCATTGTCAACGTTACAATGTTATACAACTGTTGCAATGGGGCAATGAAACACGTTCTCGTCATCATTAAAATTTCTAATTTCGTCCGGTTGCAAAACTGCATTACAATTATGATTAAACGATTGACAATTCTTTGTTCCACTTAAATAGGGTGGCCACTTAATCTGCACCGATAAACGGAAACTAAGGACAATCACGTTATCAATGCTGCATTAACAGTTATGAAACTGAAACAGCATATTTGAGCATGGAATTATGTTATTTACAGCATCCACAAAGTTGACATGACCTCGTTATGAAGAAAACGGGAAAAAAGTTGCCATGAAGCCTAATCGCTCACATCAAAGAAGCTACAGGTTCAACGGTTAGTATCTCCAGCAGGTCGATGACGCAACAGAATCGATTCGAAAGGTTGCACAATTATGATTGCAATGGTTTTCCTTACATCGACCTTATCTGCCTATGAGGACGACGCTGTAAAATGGAGACAAAGAAACATCAGACCAAACACTTTAAATACTGCATTTTTGGGGATACTGAAAGACTTAGAAAATGCAAACAAGGTAAAGGATGGAAAAGATAATATATAACACCGGGAACTTTTACTTAAAGCAGGGATAATCTTACATTCCTACGCTGAGAATTTGGTTTCTTGAGATGGACTCTGCGCAGGCACGGATGCAAACGCAGTTCCTTTTAGGACATAAAGAAACGAATGCCCATGTCGACTGCCGAAAAACTTCCAACGTCAAAACGCCAGTCTAATGCCTTACAGTGCCTAACTTTTTGTGAGCTCTAAACCAATCACTCTCATTGACCAGCTAATACAACGGGCATTTTTGAAATTCATGCGACAGCACAGGTAAAAAGTCAGAATGCTTCCAATTTGGCGAAACGGAATTTTGGAACCTTCAGAAACGTCTGAAAGCGCTTATTGCGAAACCGATCATGGCAAAAGTTAAGGAAAGTCCGTTTGGCAGCATAACAATTGAACCACTGAACAAAGAGAAGCTATTAATCTTCGTCCTTCACTTGACTAACCACGAACAACGCAAACAAGCTGAAACCTGAACTGGATATACTCGTTGCGTTTCGTCCCCTTTCCGCAATACAGTCATCGAAAACGGCCGCTCATTCTTTGGACACACTCTGCGCACCGAGCACGCAATGTTCGTTGATATTCCTCCGTCTTTTGGTGTTCTTCCCATTTTAAACGAGTCGCTGGATTGGACGGCCCCCAGCTTTTTGTTGGTGTGGTGCACTTACGCCATCTCTGCGTAAACGGATAAATTTGCAAAGGCCTGCAAGGCACTGCTGGCGCATACTTCCTTGAAAGTAGCTCCAGGAGTAACCAGTAGTTTGTACGCCATGTAAACAGGAATCATCCCAAAAGACAGGCAAGTGATAAACCAACCAATCCCAATGGACCAAAGCGGATATTTATAGCTGTCGCCCATGCGAAAATCAGTGCTATATTGAAACACGGAAACAAAAAATATTGCCTAGAAACAGTCACTTTTTAATGTCCGATTAGCACTGTGCGTGTCTTCCTTACTATAACCACAGTAAATGTGGAAAAGCGCCAATTTATGGCCCATACAGGGCTTAACTTCCTCTTAATCATGAATTCAAAGTCACTGAGTAATCGCTCTGCTCCTGTAAAGAAACAGTAAAAGCAGGCAACCAAACGTAGCAGACGCATATTATACCGTAAAACCAGGCAAAGCTAAGAAGCTCAAGGATGCATATGACAATGACTGTTATGAAGGCGCAATATTGGTCAACCAGGTGCAGCAAATATATTCCGCCCTGAAGCATATTACGTGATTGCTGATGAGCACATGTACACAAATTATTGCAAGGGTACTTCGAAGTAGCCCGTTGGAATCAGTGGCTGTAATTTAAGATTGTAAGGCGAAATTACATTTACCTTGGTAATGAAAAGGAAACCAGTGAGAAACATGGCCAAGCAACCAACAATCAGAATGTACACCCTCTTTATTTGGCTTTTGTCCCGGAGAAGAAGTTCATCGTGGGCTGCTGTAATTGCTGTTTCCACCATGACAAACTAAATAAGGTGATTCACAAATGCTGAAGCGTAACGCGGCAAGTGATGGCATACCACTGAGTCAACCCCCACGGTGAGAACCATGAAGAAGAATAAAGCGGACCACAGTTGAGACAGTGGCATACGTGAAACCACTTCTGGATAGGTAATGAAGGCCAAGCCAGGTCCTACAATCCTGACAGCTTTACCGCGGAATGAACAAACCAACGGCGTGCTACCTTCGGATACGACTTCGTCTACCTTTTTTCCAGTCACATGAGCCATGAAACCAATGACGGAGAAGACCACAAAACCCGCATAGAAGGACGTCAATTCCATAATCAATGGCAAAAAATAGGAATCCCTAAAATGCTTCATTTCAAAGGCAAGGAACGCTAGTTCACTGCACGATAAAACAAGCATATTGAAGGAATTATTTAGAAAGGCAAGTGAATAATCAAAGGCAACATTAGCGAAAGACTACTGAGTGTGCAGCTATGGATGCTAATCGCTCCCGATCATTTTTTGTGGCAACGTATACTATGCCGAAGAATAGGTGTTAAGTAGTGACGTCTCGGAAAATAGATTTGACCATCCTGAAAATGGGATTCTTTGCAACGAGATAAAAAGAACTTGCACTCCTGCATGGAAACGGTCATATTTCCGTTAAGGTTATACGGTACATGTGTAAGTGCGTGTTCGCATACTGGAGCATTAATGAACACGCAAATTTAGTTCTGGAGCTCACAGAATAAAAGACTTTCATGCCATTGATGAACCTCACCATCCTTAACGAAGGAATGCTCGCAAGAAGCAAATAGGTTGTTAAGAACATGCAAATACTTGCGCAAGAAGGAATAATCTACATGACATAATAATGGCACAACGGAAAGTTAAATAAGCTGATATTTACGCATCAATAATCTCGATTGAAACTCAATTATGTCGAAAAAGTAATTACAGTTGTAACGAACTTAGGCTGATGGCCGCGAGCAAGTCACTCGCATCGAACGAGTGTCAAAGGCTTGAGCCCTTCGTTCTTGAACGTAAGGAACGCAGATTTCTTCAACACATAACTTAAGCAATCATGATTATATCACGCGTATGTACCGAAAAAAGAACAGGAAATCGATTTTTGAAGTATAGACGCTGCTGATGAATAAAGTAGCACTTTACCAACCTAAGGCAGTTGTTGTCGAAGCGGTTGTAGCTTCCCATAGTTATCAAGCCACCCCATCCAGGTCCCAGCGAGAAGAACACCTGGAAAGCCGCGTCAGACCACACTCTAGGCTCGAGCAACCGAGTGAAATTCGGCTTGACGTAATACATTATGCCCGTGTAAGCTCCATCTAGAGTTAATCCGCGAACAAGCAGTACGGTGAGCAAAAAGTATGGAAATGTTGCAGTGAAGTATACCACCTGAACGGTTTGCATGAAGCATACGATGGTAGTAGTTAAACCCACCTTCCCGGAAGATTTGACTCCTTTTACCAAACAGGCCATAGTAATTAACCAAGACACGAATAAGCATGGCACCAAATGCATCACGAGGCCATCCATATGTTCTATGCCGCTGGAAATTTTCAGTACACGATTACTAAACGAAAGACACGTTTTAAATGCCAGCACAGAGTTGGAAATGGCAGTACTAAAAGAACTCTTCCGACGGTGATTTTATGGTTCTGTTATGAAATAATAAAAACACGTCCTCCATATCCGCTTCGCTTCCGTTTACCAGCCATGCTCGATATCGAAGATGAGCCGAATATATTGTTACATTATTATAGTCTAAACATTCAGCCGTGTTCCACCAATGGCCACAGGAGGACCACGGCAAAGGTCCGCTTGTCAGCGATTCGAAAAGGAACATTAGTCCGTAGGCAATAATCACATTGAAGTAGGTGCTGACTATAAGGGTTATGACAATTGTCGCCCAGCCAACGCCTGAAAATAAATGACACCAAAGAATTGTAGGACTGAGTGAATCACTGGAAGCTACCTTTGAACAAAGGGCAAATGGACCACATGGTAGCGGCAGATCGGCTCGTGAACTGGCCGACTGCTGCTTCCAAGAAGAACAGCGGTAACCCGCAAAGCAGCAGAAAGAATACGTACGGAATCAGAAAGGCCCCTAAACGGAATGCCACTGCGTAATTACTGAATTTGGAGCTTACGATGCTGGAAACGTAATTACTTTGTGAAGGACGTACACGCCAAAGCTGATGGAATTTCGCGATTCCAGATTAGGCGCACACATACAACTACTGAAGCATCGGCCGCCGATGAGCGGACGAAAGAAGGCAGATTAAAGTCACACAGCAAGGCAAAGGATATCGCGTCAGAAATGCTTTGAATGCGGCAAAATAAGTCGCTGACCTATTAGCAGCCTCACTATTTTTTAGTCATCCGCTTGTTTAGATTTTATGTAACCTGAAAATCCAAACGGAAAACATTCCACGCCACGTCTTTTGGTCCTTACGCGGCAACTTTCCCATTTCATTTCTTAAGAGGCAACCGATTTAGTGGAACTAAGTTGACAATGCGAAACCTTCAGGACAATCGTACTCCAAAACCGTTGCCTCGTCAGTTTAGTTACAATAAATCAGTTAAACTATGCAGTATGTTTCCAAAGCGCATCCGATATTCAGCAGTCATTACTAAACATTTCTCCGGCGTCTTCGGGACCTCTCATGCTCCGTATCTTCAGAATTAAAACCCCTTTGCCGTACGGGAGAACCATTAATGCGTACGGTGTGTGAAAGTGTTAAGGAAAATCATCATGTTGAATAACACCGGTACTAAATTCTGTTATTCAATAAATAAAACGCTATGCTAATTATGCTACCTGAATAAAAGTGCGTCATAAAGTACGGTGTCCGTGGTGTTGCACCTGAGGCGATAAATATACGACAAATAGGCAGAAAGAAAAATTACACCTCAGTTCAGTGCGCGGATAACTTGGACAACGTAGTCATCGGGCGTGTTTTATTTTCAAACCTTTATCTGTAATGATCCTTGTGTGACAATTACAAATAAAGATATGAAAACAAAGCGCTGTAATACGGCGAGTTAATTGACTTAATGCTACGCATAGGCACTTTGCCAAGACCTTCAAATTTGGGCCTACTTGTAACAGGGCTGGGATTGTCGTAACCACGTAGTAAACGGGTACAGTATTTGATGAAGTAGTTCAATATCCGTACACACAATTAACAAGCTACCCTAATACAACAAAGCAGTTACTAATGAGTCAGAGGGCATGAGTGTCATAACTTTGCAGCTTTCTAAAGGAACCAAGAGGTTAACATTACAGAATGTGATTGAAAAGTTGCATACGCGGAAACTGTTCTGTCGGAAAGCATTAATAATAAATTTGAATATCACGTTCTAATAAAATGGCTGCACTGCTTCTACTCAACTCTCTCCCTGCTCGCAATCGATGTCCGGAGCACTACTTACTGTGGAATAATTGCATAGCTTCTAAAGCATATCGGTTTCCACAAATTATGAGATTACTTCACGGGAAGAATTATCGCTAACTATTGACTTCCACCTTGCCGGGCCTGGCACCAGTCTATTCGCACGTATAACAAGTATACTGAAGATGAGGACTGACTACTTCTACGCGTCTAGAGACGAAAAATACTGAACAATTCGCATCGATTTTGTTTACTAAACTGCATTCAGGTAGACACGACTCAATGACGGCTGATGCAGCCTATTATGATAATTCCCTGGCAAGGGTTACTTCGTGAATCAGCACTTTCAAAAACTACGGCAGCAGTTGCTCTCACGTACATTGTTCTAAGCTGAGTCGACTGAGCACAGTTTTTGTAGGCACGTTATTTTAGGAATGCGCCAAGCAGAGAGCGCGCAAGAAAAACATTCTTATTAGAATTGATAATTAAAAGGACTGCCCGTTAATCGGGCCAAACATATTCAGTTTCCGTTAGCAAATTGTTGCTCATTGCATTTCGGCAAATATTAATAAATCCAAAGAATCAAGCAGCAAGTAGAGCAGTTATCCCTGCCTGCTCTCCGCGGCAGCATAGCGATGGCTCATTTCACTGATTGCCCTGAACACACGTTAAGTCCTATCAGGATAGACCTACAAGTGCGCCTTTACGCGATGTTAATATTCATCCCCGAGTCTAAGAATGAATGCTGGTGGCAAGGCGCCGGAGCTGAAGAAGTAACGGTACGGAAATAGTCAAGTCCAACGTTAATTCATGGCAGCGACTACAAGAAGATTTGAAAAACAAAAATAGTTGCATTACCACCGCCGTTCTGGTAGCACAAATATGGAAATCGCCAGATATTGGAAAGGCCAACAGAATAACCAATCATGGAAAGAAGGTAGTCCAACTTCTTGGACCACTGACCACGAGTTTCCTCCAGGCGCACCGCTCGTTCAAACATTGAGGATTTGGTCAGTAGTTCCCGCCGTTCAGAGGCGGTTCTGGTTAGGCGGGAGGAACTTTTGTCGCTCACCGACCTACTCAGGCTGAGCTCCGCTGACATCGCGAAATTCAGAATCCTGGAAATAGCTTGGTAAGCGAAAACCGACATTTTTGGCACCATTACGAGCGAAAGAGGCAGAAAATGTCAAAGTAAACTGCGTGGCATGTTAGCAGCGAAGTGGCACTTGCTAGGAATGACCATGTATGGATATGTCAGCTGTCGTTATGTAGTGTGTGTTTGTGTGTGCCCACTTAATTATTCAGTGAAAAACCAGAACACCCACTCAGCAGCAGCGGCAGCAGGCAGCAGCAGCGGCAGCAGAAGTTCGCTACATAAGTAGGCAGCCACTCCAAACGGAAACTACCGGATTCAATTGTCGGAAGCTAGTGCCACGCACGCTAGGTGCAGCATGGGATGGCTGTTGTCGAGTAGTTAAAGCACGAGCAAGGGAATGCTCGTGCCCATTCTCTGTATTGTCTCGCTTTGCAGACCTAAATTATTTTTCCTACTTACCTAGTTGCTCAGGCAATAGAAGGATAGTTTATCTGCAGCGCCGGTGCTTAGGTTTTCAAAGCACGCCAGTTTGAATAGTTAGCAAGTATTGTTAAGAAGCAACCGGGATACTGCTCGACAGAACTTTTTAAGAAAACGCTGAAAATCTGCTAGCAGGCAACACGCAGCCAAAGAACGGCTATGAAAGCGCAATGCAGGCAACCTTCACTGTTGCGGTGGATGCTTTTCAGTTTAAACTCATGAAGAAATTATCGGTATTAAAGCGCTTGAAATGCTCCGCGCGAGGATAACGGGATTCTCTTTCATTCCGTCTGCTATCTGCTTCGCAATTTTCCCGCCATTTGAATGAGGAGTTCATTAATTAAGAGGAGTCAATTTGAGTTGCTTTCCAATTCTTCGATTATGCGCACTGCTAACCCTATTAACTTAGCAAACAGAATAAGAAAAATACCTCGAAAACAGTTTTCATTCCAAAGTGCTACGAAACAAACCATACCTACCTCTGCTGATTCTAAATGATCAAGTTTAAACAACGATTCACTTCATTTGCTAAAATGGATCCTGCTTATCTTTCATTGTTCACCGCTGCTGATCTTAAATAAGGAATGGCAAAACACATCCATACGTTTTGAAACGGCTTGCTTTAATAATAATTATTATTATTGTTATTATTATTCGGTAAGTTGTCCGTAAGCATGCAATAAATGGCCGATTAAAAAGGCAGAGAAACAAGTTACTGTTGGAAACAATATGCGCAATGCAAAAACGAGACAGTGACTCAGGTAGTGGTGGAGTGGGGGTGGCGGAAGTTCGTTCTGTAGCCTTCGTTCTCTCTCATACACAGAATGAACAGTGCATGCTTTTAGTGGCAAGATGTCCAGCCGCCGCCGCTGTTGAGTTTTCGCCTTGCAGGAAAATAATGACGAGCAACATTGCTGCCCATGAAGTCGTTGCAAAGCATCAAGCCTGGCTAAGCAGAAGTCCTGCTTTAAAGCAGGTCGGGAGTGAATGAAAACCAAAACCGAGCAATATTTTCTGAAAGCAATATTTTGACTGGCAATTCCAACTGTCCGACGATGGACAGAACTTGCTTCAAACTAATCTAAGACTACAAATCAGTGGTCATGAGCGCAGCGAAACCATGTATCTTTCTCGCTCTCATAATGCTGGTTTCCAGAAGACACAGGATGACATAAAGTAGTAAATGTACTCTGCTCAAGGAAAGCTGGAAAATATGATTAATCATGCACGCCAGGCGCAATGGAAAATGCATTGAAAAATACTGCGCGCGCCACAGTTCTTGGATGTATTTCAAATTTCAACCTATATTTTCTTAACACGTACTCCTTTGATAACCGAGCGTAGCGGCAAAACTTGACCGATTGAATTGATAACACTGTATGTCAACATTAAGTAGGAAGCTTGAACTGGTCCTATTTGTCACTGTAACGCTGGAAAGTGGGTTTCGTTCAGTGCCCAGTTGACTGTCACAGTTCACTACGAACTACTTCAATAGCCGCATCTGCATCTATTGAGTGGGAGCGGATCGTTCCCAACGTTCCTAGCATCCCTAATATCCGCGTTTGTTAAACGAGGACGAAATCAGCCTAGTTTTGAAGGTCCGGAGTTTCCCAGCGCTCGCTTAAACGAAACATGCCGTGCTAG
>CBXJ02000282.1:16430277-16615277 GCA_000612645.2 Trichuris muris | reverse complement strand
TTCAAATAGCTTGTCGACCATTGATACGTCGGTTGCGTACGTTGGACTGACGAGTTATCAACCTGTCCTGAGCGCTGCCTTGGTCTTTGTTCGCACCTACGGTTCCTCCCTCGTTGTGTGGATACTTTTCTGGAGAAGTCTTAATGTGCAGGAAAGGCACAGCGTACGATGTTTCGTTTTCCTGTTGGCAGCCGTCTCCACGGCCTTTTACATGGTCATAATCGAGCTGATGCGAGCGCACTTGTTCATTTGGAGCGTTTTCGCTCCGAAACTCCTCTATTTAAGCGTTTCTTCAGGCTCCTATTTTGTAGCCTTACTTTTTTCAAGCTTTTAATTTCGTTAGATAGTTCTCAATGAAACGTACGTTATCGGTCAAAGAAAGGTGACTTCCTACTTGACGCCGTGAGATTGTGAATGGCGTACGCGCGGAACGATTCCCACTTTGGCGAAACTGCAAGTCACAGAGAGCGAAACGAACTGCTGAAAGTAACATTTCGTTGTTGACCAAGCTTGGAGCGCATATTTTAGGTCGCCGCAGCAACGACGTTTACGCGTTTATAGATAGTACAACTAACTCCGTGGACAAGTTGCTTTTTCTGGGCAAGTTTTTTTCCTGCCATCGCAGATGGAATTTACACAATAAACTGACTTCGCTAATTACTATGGCCGTTGGATATTAGGCTGTTGCAAAAGTTTGTTTAGTTTCTTGTTCCCAGCTTTATACCAGTTCGTCTCATCTTGTGGTGAATTTTATTAGTTGGAAGTGCAGTCAAACGTTCAAACGACGGCAAACATCTCGACCATCGCTGATGATGGGGAGTTACCCATGGTTGCGCCCGTCTGTCGCGGGGAGTAAGATTTCCCTTTAACTGAAAGGGGGGGGGGTCTTTTCCCCTATCACCCCGACCTATCACAAGTGGGCGAATTGCTCCGCCCCCATTGTTGACGTTGTTTGCTCACCCCCATTGTGCAAGACGCCTGCGCGCCCTGCGCGAGACGCCCCCTACCACTGACGTTCACGGGGGCTGCAGTAGCATGGCATCATGATTTCTGGCTTACTTCCGCTACTGTTTCCGAGAATAGGAGCTAGATTAATACGTCTCTTAATCCTAAGGTCTGATCCTTGTAGTGAACTGCCATATTTTGCCCTGAAAAATTTGTTTCCCTATTCTACCCGTATGCTGCAAGTTTCGGTGATAATATTGCAACCTACACTCACGCCACATTTTTCCAAGCGCTACCGTGAGTCCATATCCTGCTTATGTTGGGTCTTTACTGTAGGCAAGGCTGCGGCCAATTCACATCGCGCAAACTTTATTCACAACTAATAATAATACATATGTACAAAATTCATTGCGGTGGCCAGTATTCCACTACAGCTTCTATTATTTTGCAAAATGGATCTACACCAGGTTGGAGTCTTCGACGCTACATGAACTCCCACAAGTACGAGTCCATCATTGACCGGTGTGTGCCGCACCGGGCTTTGTTGCTTCGCTTCTGCTGGGCCAACAATGACTCCACAGCCTGCGTGTTAGCACCCGTCTGCGGGTTAACAAAACCCACAGAGTGGTTTACACACTGGTGCGTGTAACTGTATTGTGGCAGGCTGTGGTATGCCCGCCACTCGTCGCTCATGATGGTCGAGCCAGGCGCTACATTCTGCCTTATGGCAGAAATGAGCGTAGCTGACGAGCGGTCAGTCACGGGCATCATGAAGCAGTCCCCGGTTTGCAGGCACACACCGCCGAAGACCCATTGCTGTGGGTAGGACCGGCCTCGGTTGTACTTTCTCTTCGAGTATACGGTCTCGTCCACTTGGACGGTGAGGCCTGGTCCTCCCACAGTCACCCGGTTCCTCATGAGGGTGTCCGCCACGACTTCCCTCATCGCCAGGTTCCACTCGACGGCAGCCTTGTGGTTCATGTGCAGTTCTCTCTTCAGTTCTTTGATCGAAGACTTTCCATGCACCCAGAGGTACATGAACCAGATGACAATGTGTGCACGAGCCTTCGTTCCTGAACGATCACAACGTGTACTTTGGGCGTATTGCTCGACAATGTTACCTTCTAACCACGTTCCCGTGCGGAAGCACAACTCTTTCTTGCAGGCTTTCTTGTTGCACCTCCATCGAGAAGCTCGTCCGTCCGTCGTGCTTAAGACCATGGGCGTCCCGCTGGAGCAGATTCTCTCCCGGTGGAGTACACCCTGCTCCTGCAGGAACGCTATGGCTGAGCGTTCATCGAAACACATGCATGTGAGCTCAGCGTAAGTGACGTGTGAAGTGGATTGCGACATGTTTGAATAATCACTAAGTAATGAGTTGTTCAACTTATCGTACTGTTAAAGGGAGAATCTCGCTGGAAGCGTCCCAGAAAATATAGTTGAAGAAGCGACAAGAAGAAGGATCACTGGCTCTCAACACTGCGCTACACACGAAATAGCACTCCCGCTCCCCAGCCCTTATCTTATACCTCCGAGGGGCAGAAAGTGGAATGTAACTTGTCCGTGAATTATCGCAATGAATGCTTATTTCCATAACAAAGATGGGATGTTATTGTAACGGGAGCTTCCCGGTAGTTGTGCAATAAGAAAACGTACGGGAAAGAGTAGTTCTCTCGCTCCGCTCTGCAGCACAAAGCATTTCGTTCTCCGAAGGGCAGAAACCGGAACGTCACTTGTAAAGGCTCAGAACGACTGCTTATTTCCATTACAAAGGTGGGGTCTTATTGTAACGGCAGCTTCCCGATGGAGGTGCAGCAAGAAAGCCTGCAAAGAAAGAGTTGTGCTTCCGCACGGGAACGTGGTTAGAAGGTAACATTGTCGAGCCATACGTCCAAAGTACACGTAGTGATCGTTCAGGAACGAAGGCTCGTGCACACATTGTCATCTGGTTCATGTACCTCTGGGTGCATGGAAAGTTTTCGATCAAAGAACTGAAGAGAGAACTGCACATGAACCACAAGGCTGCCGTCGAGTGGAACATGGCGATGAGGGAAGTCGTGGCGGACACCCTCATGAGGAACCGGGTGACTGTGGGAGGACCAGGCCTCACCGTCCAAGTGAACGAGACCGTGTACTCGAAGAGAAAGTACAACCGAGGCCGGTCCTATCCACAGCAATGGGTCTTCGGCGGTGTGTGCCTGCAAACCGGTGACTGCTTCATGATGCCCGTGACCGACCGCTCGTCAGCTACGCTCATTTCTGCCATAAGGCAGAATGTAGCGCCTGGCTCTACCATCATGAGCGACGAGTGGCGGGCATACCACAGCCTGCCACAATACGGTTACATGCACCAGCGTGTAAACCACTCTGTGGGTTTTGTTAACCCGCAGACAGGTGCTAACACGCAGGCTATGGAGTCATTGTGGGCCCAGCTGAAGCGAAGCAACAAAGCCCGGTGTGGCACACACCACTCAATGATGGTCTCCTACTTGTGGGAGTTCATGTGGCGCCGAAGACTCCAACCCGGTGTATATCCGTTTTACAAGATAATAGAAGCTGTAGTGGAATACTGGCCACCGCAATGAATTTTGTACATATGTATTATTATTAGTTGTGAATAAAGTTTGCGCGATGTGAATTGGCCGCAGCCTTGCCTACAGTAATGACCCAACATAAGCAGGATATGAACTCACGGTAGCGTTTGGAAAAATGTGGCGTGAGTGTAGGTTGCAATATTATCACCGAAACTTGCAGCATACGGGTAGAATAGGGAAACAAATTTTTCAGGGCAAAATATGGCAGTTCATCACAAGGATCAGAGCTTAGGATTAACAGTGGCGCATTATTCTAGCTAATATTTTCGGAAACAGTAGCGGAAGTAAGCCAGAAATCACTATGCCATGCTACTGCAGCCCCCGTGAACGGTGGCGCTAGGGGGCGTCTCGCGCAGGGCGCGCAGGCGTCTTGCACAATGTGGGTGAGCAAACAACGTCAACAATGGGGCGCGGAGCAACTCGCCCGCTTGTGATAGGTCGGGGTGATAGGGGAAAAGACACCTGAAAGTATTAAATGCCCAAATACTTGTTGACTGAAAGCCCGCTTTTTCGTACGACATGTCAGAAGCGCTTCGCTTCTGAACCCAACTATGCTCGCCCAGATTGTTCGCACCAACGCTACGCACAGATTTCAATTTCGAAATACCCGATGCACCGTCGTCAGTTAACGTCGAACTTGAGCTGGCGATAAATAGCTTCCGCACAATATGTACCTGCTTTCCTTTCAATCATACGATATATGAACCAATTAGTCTCTTGCTGCATCATTCGAAGGGCAGCTATGAACGCGCTCTGCTCGCAAAAGCCGCTGGAGTGGGTCAGCTCGCTTATTGCACGCTTCGAAGAGCAGGTAGGGTATCCTCAGTTTTTGAATGCGAATATACCAAGGCGGCTTGGTTCGCCATTGCAGCTTCCGGTAAAAACGGGGCCCCTAAAAACCGAGACTAGACTTCTGCTGGAGCAGAGCCAAGCGTGTTTGATCAATGTGTCGAAGATGAAGTTTTCAATGGTTGTGGGCGGTCTCATAAGGGTCCTGCAAATGGTCAATTCCATGGTAAGGGGAGACTGCCATTGCGGTCGACTGTTTTTGTCGTTCCCGATAGCGTTTGACGGTGTTGCCATTTTCAGAAGACTTGTTCCGAGCAAGATTTATTCGACTCGCAGTGCTTCATTCTGGATACGCTTGAGCAGTGCCTAGCGGGGGTGGGTTATTTCCATTTAAACGTTGTTCTCTAACGTTTGACTAATGCAGCCCCAGGATGAGTCGAGTCGTTTGGACGAAGAAAACAATGTGAAGCTCATTGTTCTGGAGATGTGCAAGGTACTTTGTGATATGTCAGCAGGCTTTGATTTGGCTTTCTTGCGCTCACGGGGCGACGTTACATGAACATAAGAGCACAGTGTTATTTTTAATTCAATAGCTTTCGTCAGTTGTTTTCATCTGCATTTTAGTTTATCCAAATCCCTGTGGATAGCAATCAAGCGATTCAGCTGAAAGGAAAAGCGTCAAAGGTCCTATACGGATTAAGCATCTCAAGTTTCGACTTGATTTTTAGCCGTATTGTATTTAGGTAAGCGGTTCATAAGAATGTTCGTTGTTATTGTTGACGCTTGCGCATTGAGCATTCAGTCATTACGCCTACATTGTCGATTAATGCTTTGTCGCGCATTTTTCAGTCGCCCAAAATGGTTCACCTGCTGAAAACCTATCAACAACTAGACTAACTTTCGTAGCACGCGAGCACTAAGCCCTTAAACGCGCAGTTGTTGGCAAACCACTGCATTTCGATGAACCATTTACTTTTATTCACACTTTTTGTTCATTTTCAGATTAAAGTCAATGTCAACGGAGACGTCATCCGGGTCCCTTAGTGGCGAGACAGCTTTGGGAATTGGTGATGCAGTTGACATAGAATTGATGCAGTACATTCACTTCAATCTTAAATCGTTAATTAAGTTGCTTCGAGGTAACACGTAAAGTAAAATTGGGTGCATCGCTTATGGGACTTCGCTTTTCAGAGATTTCCTACCACCGACCTTTTCGCAAAGACAACAATCAAATACTCTTCAATAGCATAGAGAACGTGAGTACAATTGAGAATACGTACGTCTTGAGTGTTTTAATTTGTGTGCTCAACTTTCAAGCGCGCGTCAGCCTGTTGAGTGATGATTGTTAATTTTGACAGCGCGAGAACTATTAGTGCATTACGCGGAACTGTTTTCACTTATTAGCTCAGTTACTCTGTTTCAGTTATTACCCAATTTCTTAGCTTGACTTTTATGTGCATTAAGTGTAAAGAGTTATTCTAAAGGGAAACTACCGCGTGTTCATTCGATTGTTCGCTTATAAGTAGTTTTCCCAATCGGATAAATTGTTATCACCTTATTTTGGGAACAATTTCACGGATTGAGGCGGTTTTATGCCTAACGAAGAGCATGCCAATACAAGGGTCACATTTATGTGTCTTTCTAAGTTAAAGTGCGCTTTGGAGCCTCACCTTTCTTAATAGTTAAAATCCTGTTTCGGTAGAACATTTTCTCAATCATTAATGCGCTCGTCGCCTATACGTAAAAGTCAGCGTTAAACTTAACTTTGTAAAGGTTTCGTCGTTTCGGGTCAATGTATGGCACGAAGGCAATTTTCAAGCTTTAGTAACTGCATTGTGCTATCCTGGAGTTACACAGAATAATGTAATCTGAATTAGTTGCACGGATTGGGTGCATGGTAAATCACCGTACGCCGCGATTTGCTAAAGGACACGTCATGCTAGATATGAATGCCGTGTTTTTCGCTAGTTGGAAATATTGGGAACGGCTGTTAAGCCGTTGGTTGGCGCCCGAAATGGAGTTGTTGAACGGTTGGTCTTTTGGTCGCAAATTGAACCTTCTCTAATAAAACCTTGATGAAAAGTTTTGATCAAACGAAAGTTCGTACGCCCACAATGTTGAATGATGCATTTTGAACCTGGGCAAATTCAAGCGCGAACAAAGTCCAGGCAAACTTGGAATTATGTTAGGATTGTCGATGACCAGTGTTAGTCATTAGAGTAATTGGTTCTGCACGTTTCGCCTCGGATGGAAACAAATAGCGTTAGGTGTTCCTAAGTGAATAAACATTGAGTGCTTCAGTGAGTGCATGCCTTTGATATATTATTCCGTATTTAACCAAAGTAGCGTATCCATACTGCAAGTAGGTGGCTGAACGAAGACGAGGTAGCTGATTGGTTGCAATTATCAATATGCTCCAACAAAATATGCGCATATTGTTTTTCTAACGTAGACTTTTGAAGGCAATTTGGAATTGGATGGATACGTATCCCGATCGTTATTACGACTTACAGATTGCGCAGAACCCTGAACTGGACGGTACGTGTTCTCATTGCCATTTTATTATTGTTATTTGTCGAAATATCCAGTCAGAATGGTACCTGCTTCATGAATCTTTGGAAGGCTACAAAGCTCTAGGCACCTGTAGTAGTGCCTTGAACGCAGTGTTAAAGCGTCTTCATTATGTCCATTCATGCCTTTCGTTTCCATTACGTAATTAGTGAGTAGTGAAAGCAGTGTCTTTCTCAAATTGACGTCAGTCGTTCGATTCAAACGCTGTAGTGGGTTTTTTGACGTTGCTAGTTAAGAGATCAGCAATCACGGTTTAAAGCATGTTGCCCATCACCACGACTACGTTTTCTTTGCCCGCTTTGTTTGTGATTTTTGTCTGCTTGATATTTTAGTTGTTTGGAAGTTGTAAACTCAGACCGAGCAATGCCCGATTTAGCTTCATTGGCTCTTTATAATCCTTTTCGGTCGCTGACGCTTCTCAGTGAGCTTGTAACCATAAAGCAGTAACATAATGAGAAAGCTGTCCAGTCCTTAAGAGGACAAACACCATCGCGTGAACGAAATGTGTTATCAAGAAATCTGTCCAAGTGGACTTCCCGCCCTCAGGGGGAAGGTATATCATGGGCCAGAACTTCCAAGAAGGTGAACGTGTTTCTTCACTATTAGTATTTTGTGAATGTTCCGTACGATGAACCTCTTTGCTTTCCATATGAGCCCGGAATACTGACAGTTTTCCCTTGTTCTTGTTCATTCTGTCCCCTTGTTTAGTCTGCGTCATTTCGCTTCATAGTTTGCAATCGAAATAGGCTCATAGCATTGTACGTATTGCAGAATATTGTTATCGGCTGTTCAACCAACTTGACAGCTTCGCAGCCGAGTCTTCAAAACGTCGAGCCTCCATTTGGCCTTTGCAAATGATGCTGCTTATCCTTTGTCCGGTTCGTTCGTTCGTTTGGTGACCGGTTGACCCGCTGCTTGCTGACCACTTTCAGAAGGTTCTCCAGCAAGTGCGCGGCGCTAAATGTGGTGCACCTTGCCAACCGAGGCTGGAAAAACAAGTGAAGGCTCCTTTTGTACCCGCATCATTGGTCACGTGATCTCTGGGTATTTTAGAAGCTTTTCCTTCAATCCATCGAGAAGACCCTGACAATGGGGCACACTCACACGATTAAGCATCACCTCCTTGCGGCTGCCTGCATGGCTGGCGCGAAATTGTGCAAAGCGGCCACTTACATAAGCGTTGCGGACTCTGAGAATGTGTTCTTCTCCGTCCTTCAAACGGTGGTAGACGAAGTTAAGGTGAGAGTGAAAGCTTCCCGAGCCTACTACCGGCTGAACAACGTTGAACATTCGTTTTAGTCCTACCTGTTCAGCGCAACAAAGCCTTTGTTTAAAAGCCTGCCTTCGGTTCAAGAATTGGACGTAATGATAGAATGCTTTGTCGCGTTGTTTCGGCTAAATCATGATAACGAGGTTTTCCGCATATGCTTGAACGCGCAGGCAAGCATACCACACCGACTGGTCTTGGTGATGGGTCTGTACCGCATTGCCGTGCAGGCTCGGCTGCCCTGGTGGCCAAAGATCGATTTGGTGTACAGTCGTTCCGAGGAATTGGTGCAAATATTCAACGATACTTTGAGTAGCGTTTGCCAGGGAGCCCAAAGCGCTTATGTTCTTCTTTCCTCCAGCAGCACTGCAACGTCGGCGCACATGCCTTTAAAAATGACCCAAAGTTTGCATAAAATGACGGGGAAGTTGAAGGACAAAAGCAATACCGTATGCAGTGGTCTTTCCTATCCGGGCTCGATTGCTGGGTACGCTATCAATTTATCTTCAACTGAGGATACCACATCGTCCCGTCAGTTGTTGTTTTGGCTTATTCGTTTAATGTGTATCGAGCCGAAGCTTTTCCTACGCCCGGCCGATAGCGGTACTTCTGTGCCCGTCTTTGTCCTGCACGAATCGTCGCTGGAGCAACGCAGAAATTATACGTCGGAGCTTATCAATGGTCTGGTGAGCCTCATTGTCAGCAACAGCGAGGTGCCTGAACTGGCGCAGGAAGCCATGGAAGTACGCATCCTTGTATGAACGTGTATTGCGCTTTTTGTTATTACCCGTGCAAAGTTAACTCCGTTCGCACGTATCTCAGCTAACCACTTTTTCGTCTGTTCAGGCTGTATTGTGTATGCTGCAGCCCGAAAACGTGGAACTGTGGCAGTTAGCTTCGCTTAGCGCTACGGTTCAATCGCTTTGGAATATCAGGTAAGTAGTCATTACTGTGCGCGGCAATTTTCCTGCCAAGCATTTCTTTCTTTGAGCAGTTTACCATTGTGATAGTAATACTTTTGCCTGAAAATCAACTGCTTGCAAAGTTGATTGTGCCTTTTCAATCATTTTTGAGTTCATTGATAATTTCAGCGCTAAACATGAGTTCAGCGATTGTAATGCCTTCTATTGCAAATTTCTTGTTTGTTTAGAACTTTTTGGCATTAGTAATGCCAATGTAGATTATATTTAAACCGCGCAGCGGCAAGGGAAGAAACGGCTTTGATAATTCCATTTTTAGCCCTTCGCAATAAGTCTGTTCGAAGATGCGATGCAATTTGCAAAATAAAGTTGTCGTTTCTCCCGCTTTCCATTGGGACAGCGATACCGGCTTTTCGTTCTGCGATATCTCAATGCTGCTGTTGTTTCAGTTCTCAACTGCTGCTCCACGTCTGTCAGAAGTTGCTGCACTTTCAGCTGAGCAACTTTTCCGAAATTCTTCGTTGGCTTCGCCAGTTGCTGATTTATCGAAACGTTTTCCTAATGAAGCACCGAGAAATTGCCAACTACGGTTCTGGCGACCTGCTATGCAAACAGGCCGCCGAAAAACTGGAGGTACGTTTGCTATTCAGAAAATGTACTTCCATTCCGAAAAAAGGCGCACAGTGTGCTCCCACTCGCCACAGTGGTGCGACAACACGTTCAGCACGTTGAACAGTAAAATCAGCCTCAATTTCTGAAGTTCATTTCGTTTTCCTCATACTCCGCCACGCTTGTTCCTCTTCTTGGAATTAGCGTGTCGCTGTTCTGCTTATTTTGTAAAGTTTCTTCTTTTGCTTGTTCGCAGTCACTGACAATTGGCAGTGTTTCTTGGTGCCTTCCTTAGTTCGGTCTAGATGATGACAAATGACTATACACATTTGTTGCCATTTCGTACGATCGTGCGTTTATTGCTCCTCCAGACGGGAGAGAAGCAGTTCGGTAAGCAACGGAACAAACTAATGAGCGCATCAAGAAACAGCGTTACTCGTTAATAATTAAGAACAAGAAATATATAACAGCGCCATTACCGAAAATCTTACATTCACGTTTCGTCCTGTAAGAGCAAAGATTACTTGCAACTATCGTTTCTAGACCGTCTGCTTCGTATACCTGTGGTCACTTGACAACGATGCCGCGATCACTGCGCTGTCGTTGTTTCGCGTTATGTGCGAAGAGGCTGAAATTCGGTCCTGCTCAGACGAACTGCCGGCTGAATATGTTCACCACGCGGAGCTGGCCAATGCCACCAATCTGCAAACAGTTGGTGCAGTTAGCGCTTTCTTTCGAACTGCCTTCCTGACCAAGTTGCTTTATCTCGTAGGCAGGGCAGTCTTGCAGAAGTCAATAAATTCGTATTTGAAAAAGTTGACTGTTCCAACGACCGGATGTCGTCTGGCCTGGGAGGATACGTATCGCTATTGGACTGCGTTTACCAAGTTTCTCAAAAGCTTTCCAAAGTCCAAATTCGACGAATCGTTGCAAATGGTTGAAACGTTGACCAACCAAATGATGGACCGCAAGTTGAGCTGCGGATCCGAGTTTAATCTGCAAATGGTGATCAAGCTGTGGGCCAACATGACCGGCTTCCTGTGCGCCACGGGCGGCGTGGTGCTGCAAACGTCGGCCTGCGCCAATGCCGCCGTTTCCGCGTAGTATGTCTAAGTTCCTTTTATTGTGCAATATTTTAGCACAGCTGCCGAATTCTGTTAAGCCCGGTTGCAAAGTTGAACCCAACGGTGGACAGCGAGAAGAGTGCTCATCCCGTCGACTTTTCACTGCCAAACCAGGACATGCTCTGCTCCGTTGCGAAGTAGTGGCATTTGTCCAATATTCCTTTATTCCAATTTCAATTGCGCTGATTTTTGCTCAGTTTCCTGAACCAACTTCTGTCGCTGCTGCTTATTCCTTCGCAAAAGTTGGAAGCCTCCATTGTGCGTCACGTCAAAGAGCTTTGCAGTTACGAACTCCATCTTTCTTTAATCGGACACTT
Source organism: Trichuris muris (assembly GCA_000612645.2). NCBI lineage: Eukaryota > Metazoa > Nematoda > Enoplea > Trichinellida > Trichuridae > Trichuris > Trichuris muris. The sequence continues at coordinate 16,604,141 of CBXJ02000282.1, read as the reverse complement.
TTTCGAGCAAATTCATTCCGTCACCAGTCGTTTCTCTGGCGACAGCGAGCAGGTACTTAATGTGTATCTGTCGTTTCTATCTTTCCTGGTCGTCATTCGCTTTTTCGCGCAGGTCAATGTAAGTCCGCAGAACACGGACTTTGTTGAGCACGTCGTCTACGTAATGAAGAACATTCTTTTGAACTGTTCAAAATTGGACGCTCGAACTACGCAGCTCGTTTGCATTGAGCCAATAATGCTCAATCTTTGCAAGTAGCTGTTTATCGACTCCGCGTTTCGCCCACTATTCAGTCGCATGCTTTCAGATATGCGCACTTACTGGAGGTCGGCTCTCACGCTTTCGTCATAAAGGGCAAGATATGCCAGTTAGTCAAAGTGGTAATTCAAAGTGTTTTCCTCTTGCATTCATTTCCTACGTCTAGTCAAGGCCAAGCTCGTCAGTATTAGTTACGACTTAGAAAGGCCCATTGCTTCGCTCCTGCTGAACACGTCAAAGCGCACATAGCAAACGTGCTCATATTAATGTTTCACTGAAGTAATGGATAGTTATTGTTGTTGTTGTCGATGTTGTACTAAGCGCGCTTTGGGCAACTAATTGGGAGTTTGAATAATTAATAATATATCGGTTATTAGGACAGCCATTGGGACTTGTGTAATTCGGTCATGCGGAGCATAGCGGGATTTCGTAACAAAGCTTACTAACAACAGAGTGTTTTGGTGTATCTTCATATGTTTTTGTCAATTTGCACAACCGTAATAATTAGCATAAAATAAATAACTGCTCTGCTGCTCATGACAATATTCTCAGGTAATGACGCATCGTGATCACGTGGTCTTTCAATCGGAGATACGCTTTCGGAACAAACTGGTCGACCTAATAGCAGCGTGGATAATTTGCAGTCCGCCTAGCTGTTCAGGGACAACTGCAATGAACTGCTCGTCTTTGTTCCCTTCCGAAGCTGTTTCAGCGCTAAGGTACTTGAAGCATTCGGGTTCCTTGATTTACCATTGTTGTCCTCTTGTAAAACTTGTCATTCATTTCGTGTCGTTTCGCAACGCGTTTTCGCTTCAGGGAATTGAATCTCTGCTGCATGGATGCACTGGCCACGCTCATTAAAGATCTGCCACTTCAGTCAGAAGAATCGACAAGCAATATGGATATGTTGGGCATGAACAAGTCACAACTGTTCCAAAAGTTCTTCAATCTGTTCATGAACCTGCTGAACGATTGCACGCTGTACGAAAATGTGACCAACAGTCAGAGAAGCAGTTTCAAAGTTGAAACAATCCCGCTACCGAAGATGGCGGGCGATTCCGTCGCTGTCGACAGAAACTATACCAGTTCGTCGACGCCCGGTGTATCGGCGTCATCCTCGGCTACAGCACGTCGTTTCGATGAGAACAAGGACAAGATGGATCGCTTGCGCAGTGCCACCATCCAGGCAATGTCCGCTCTGTTGGCAGCCAATATAGACATTGGGCTTGAACACGCCATCGGAATGGGCTATCACAAAGATTCTCGCGCACGTGTAGCCTTCGTTGAAGTTCTAACGAAAGTGTTGCAAGAAGGAACCGAATTTGAAACGCTTAACGAAACAGTCATGGCCGACAGGTACAGGCGCTTTATCGCTTACTCCTCATGGTTGCACCCAGTATCCCTTATGTCCTAGGTTTGAAGAACTAGTCAAGTTAACAACGATCATAACTTCAGACGGCGAGTTGCCAATTGTGAATGCATTAGCCTATGTTGTTCAGACTGAGCATATGGTAATTGTTGGCGGCATGCCGTAGCTGCTAGTCGTTTCCTTTGCAGGATGGTTTGGCCCGTTTGCTGACCACCTTGTTTGCTTCCAAGAACCTGCTGCACGAACTTCTCTGGAAGTTGTTCACAAAAGAGGTTGAGTTGGCCGAAGCTCCAACAACACTATTTCGCGGCAACACGCTGGCCAGTAAGGTCATGGGTTGCTGCTTCAAGCTGTACGGCTATGAATATCTTCATTCATTGTTGCGAGACTTCATTTATGCTACCACGCAGAAAGCGGACAAGTGCTACGAGGTGGATCAAAGCCGGTGAGCCTACGCTCAATACTTTGCACTCACCGCTATTGCGCCGTTTAAACTTATTAGTATACAATATAGCGGATTCATTTGGTCCTTGGGCGCTGTCTATCTTGGATTTTGTTGTAGCGGTTTGACTTCTTGAGCACAGCTTTTCTGCCGCAATCAATAATCTATGAATATGCAACCGCTTTAGTACACTGTCCTGATGGAGTGCACGGTTGCAGTGGGGTATATCGTTCAAGTAAAGACAGTGCAGTTCCGGTCTGCCTTAAGGACCGCCTTACAATTAATCTCGTTTCGTGTAATCCTATAACTTGAGACTCAAAACCGCTTTTTGCAGTACAAGCACTCGTAACTGATCAACGTCATTCCATTTTTGAAACTGGAAGTATTGGCAACATTTAGTCTTCGAATGCCTGATCCACGAGTGCGTAAACTGGTATGTAGTATTAATAATAGAGTTGTATCTATGCTTGGAGAACGTGCACGGATGTTTCAGAATGAGGTTTTAGCATTGTCGGCTCATTTGTGATTAATAGGTTTTTGGTTGTCACCTCTCTTCTGTTTAGCGTTTCCGATGCGTCTTCACAAACCCATTTGTGCAGACTTAGCCTGCCAGTTATCATAATTCACTGTTGGGTAATGCTTTCTTGAGTTTCCTTCACTGCGATCTAACTGGTAGCCGCGCGAACTCAAAGCTTTTATAGTATTTACTTTATATGTGTTTGGTTTGTGCTGTACTATCAATATGTGTGCTATAATTGTTCAGAAATAACTATGCGTACAAATGAATGTTCGCTAATGCAATTTGCTGACTGCATATCGTGTATGTACCTGTGGCTTGACCTCGCCCCGACTTGTTTGCATTCTTATTTTTTGTTCGTTTTACTCCGCATATTTAGGTATTGACACGGCAAACCTCCCGTTTAGCAAAAGCAATTTCATATTTAGGTTTGCCGTGTCTATACCTAAATATGAAATCGCGCCCCGTTATCAGAAACCCCATTTTCAGTTTTACTCCGCAAGTAATACTGTCCCTCTGCCGGTTTATCCGCTTAGATGGGGTTACCGCATTTGTTCGGTTGTCAGAGCGAAAATGAAACAAGGTGCGGATAGAATTTCAATAGCATTTTGACCCCAGAAATCCTATAACCCGAATTGAAGTGTCAGAGGAAATTTAAAGTCTTCAAACAAGAATGGACTAGTAAGGACTCTTTTGCTTAAGTGACTAAAATTCGTTTAACATGTTCGCCAGCGTTGCTCTGCATTTTTGTTATTCTTATTCTGCTCTGCTTTTGTCTTTTCTATGTAGCCTCGATCCAGGCGGAAATCTAGCGGAAAATACAACCAACCTGATGAACCTGGTGGAGAACATACTGAATCTCATTTTGAATTCTGCTGATCAGTGCGTTATTGTTTATCAGCGCCGATTTGTGTTTGGCTAATGCGTCAGCTTTCAGGTTCCCCATACAGCTGAAAAGCATGTTAAATGTGCTGTTTCACGTTGTCAATGCGCGCTTCCCAAATACGGGTCTACTTGCGGTTGGCATGATAGTGTTTCTACGCTTCTTCAACCCAGCTATAGGTAATCATTGAGTTATTGTGATCTTTGGCCCTTGTTCCTGTTCAACCTTGCTGTTCCGTTTGCGATCACTTCCATACGCCTAATACTAAGTGCGCCAGATGTTTCAGTATCGCCGGTGGAATATGGCCTCACGGATGTGTACCCAAGCGCTTCTACTAAGCGTGGATTGATGTTGGTTTCGAAGATTCTCCAGCAAATAGCAAACCAGGCACAGAATGTCAAAGAGAACTGCCTGCACCCGTTCAGCGTATTCATCCATGACAAGTATGAAATTGTGAAAAAGTAAGAAGCATGCATGGTTGCTTTTTCTTAATTTGCCGCCATTTTTCTTGTAGATTTTCTACTAGCATTGCGGTTGATTTTAAAACTCACGAGAAGGAATTGAGTACTGGTTCATTTGCCTACGGCGTTGATACCCCAGCTTGCGCTCTTCACCTTCTGCTCTGGCGTTATCAGGATCGGATTGGAGAATTCTTCAACACATTTCGATCTCACGACAAGGTTTCCAGGCGTCTGGCGGCGCTGCTTGCTCAGTTGGGTCCGGCCGAAGGCGACCTCGAAGGGAAACAGTAACCAGTTGCCGAAGTGAACTTCACGTTCGCGGTTTAACGGCAAATGAATTAAGATGGGTCACCATTGGTTTCACGTGCGGTCGCTTCGAAGAGATAATGGAAAAGCAGAGCGCAGCCGACAAGGAGGAGTACAAGTTTGTTAAAGAAAGCAATATTTTTTATCAGTACGGAAGTAGCCGCACTGGAAACCCCGTCTTCTACTTCATAGCAAGTCGGTTCAAGTAGGTTTGCGTAATGTTTGTTCATTCAATCACAGCGCAAAATGTGGGGTCCTATAAACTGGCTTACATTTTGCAGAGCTGGAGAAGTGAATGGAAATATGCTGATTTACCACGCGCTGTTGACGCTCAAGCAGCTAGGAAATCAGCCGTGTGAATTGGTTGTCGATCTAACGCACACGTGCACAGAAAATCGGTTTAGGGTACTGTTAGACTCCAGTGAGGTCAAACAGCTGACCACGTCAACTCTTTTAGACTGATCTATTGACCAAATGGTTTGCCATAATTTCGCACTCAGTGCAGCAACGCATTGCCGCCGTTTATCTGTGCAACTGCAATTCGTGGGTCCAAGAGTATACTCGCTTTCATGATCGCCTGTTCAGCAATCTCAAGGTGAAACATTTTGAAATCCTTGGCTAATCCAGGGTTTGTGAGCGAAGCACTCTCAGGCCCTTTCTTGCCTAACTTTTCCTTCTACCGTTGTTCCATGCTATCTGTTGGGACTTTGAATTAGTCAAGGATAAATTTCACTGAGAATAAATGCTGTGCATCCTTTTAGGGTAATCGTAAATTGCATTTCTTGGACAACGTGCGCCGCCTGAATGAATACATTAGTCCTGAGAACCAACTACTACCTGCAACAACCTTGCAGCTCGATGAGGATGTCAAAACGTTCAATAACGTGGTTCGAGTTTCTCACAGAAGTGCCAAATGCTCCGTGAAGGTAATTGAGGTTCTTTAAATGGATGCGTTCCTTTGTTAATCCCTTAGCCTGTACATGAATGACATTACGTTCACCGTTCTTTAGATTGGGCCCACGGCTTTGCAAGTCGTGTCATTAGAAAGGCAGAAGGTGCTGGGACACCTAGTTATTTTGAACGATGTCTACCACGCATTTGAAATCGAAGAAGTAAGAATAAATGTTCAAGCCAGATGCGCTGACGTGCAATTCGTAACTTTTCCTTGGTTTTACATTTTTCGCCAGGTTGCAGAAGCTGAGAAACGTCTACTGCTTAATTCGATGAAAGCCTGAGATACTCACTTGTTTTGAGCAGTTCTGTGTTTTGATTCCAGTAGAGGAATCTGCGTTTTACAGGAACTGTTTGTCATTTGTTCTTGGGGTAATCCGTACGTGAAACTTCGTGCAGAACACTTCGGTTGCTTCTTTGCTTGCAAAATAGGTTTTTTTAATTTCCAGGTCTGTGCTGTCGACGAAAACAGCGTCATGGTGACCATTCTGAACGAATCCAGTCCTCTTTCGTTGATTCATAGCGAATGCGAACAGATTGCTACCGCTCTAGCCAAGATTCGATCGACATATGAGTTGTCGCAGCCTGACCAATCTCTTATGCACACGAAAATTCGAGCAAAAGATGTTCCTGGCACATTACTTAATATGGTGCGTTTTTGTATCCCGGTCTGCATGTAGCTATATCGCTCATGTTTATACCTGTATGATTTTTCATACGGATATAACCGTTGATATATTTAATGTAGTAATATTTGTATATTTAGGCTTTGTTGAACCTGGGAAGTACGGATCCAAGCCTCCGTACTGCCGCCTACAACCTTCTGTGCGCGCTCGCTGCAACGTTCAATTTCCGGATGGAGGGCCAACTTTTGGAAACGAAAGGTTTACGGAAACAATCGCCCAATTATAAGTCAAACCTGTTACAACTTGTAGGCTTGCTGATACCAGCGAATAATACCATTTTCATCAAGACGGTCTCGCAAAAGCTGGCGGTCAATGAGACGCATCTTACTCTTGAATTTCTTCAAGAATGTATTCAGGTATTTCTTGGCTTGCAGTTATGCATTAGGTTGGACAAAATGAAATGTCGGATTTTTAACGAGAAAGTACGCCAAAATGCGGCACCTCATTTTGTCCATCCTTGTATATTATCGTCTTAATAGATTTAATTGTTAACAGGGTTTCCGTCAGTCGTCCATTGAACTCAAGCATCTCTGTCTTGAGTATATCACGCCTTGGCTGGCCAACTTGCCGCGCTTTTGTCGACCCACCCTTGGAGATGAATCCAAACGTCAGGCCGTGTCAAAACTACTGGGCAAGTTGATAACTTTGACTATCGAAGAATTCGAGGTTGGCAATGCCTACCTTTTGGCACTCTTCTTCATCGTGCGCGTTCGTAGATGTATCCGTCCATTCAAGCCAAAATTTGGGGCAACGTTGGTCAAGTGTCTGAGCTGTTGGACTTAATTTTAGATCGATTCATTCGAGTACGCATTTTTGCTTAGCGAACATCAGTTAAATGACTAACGCCTTTGTAGCAAAGCATAGCAGGCGGCTTAGGTTCCGTACAAGCGGAAGTGTTGGCAGACACTGCGGTTACTCTTGCTGCCGCGAATACTCAGCTCGTTTCCGATATTTTAATTCGTCGGCTTATGCACGTATGATTAGCCATTCCTCCGCTCGTTGATGACTGTAGTTTTATCGCAGTTGCTGGAAAAGAGTTGCCTGAACCCTCAGATCTCCTTAGAAGAGCATATCCTCTGGGATGATATCGCCCTTTTGGCCAGATATTTGCTGTTTCTGTCATTCAATAACTGTTTGGATGGTAAGGCGACGTACTCGTTGGATCATTGGTTGTAATTATTATTTTTGCAGTTATTACTCATCTCCCAGTGCTATTTCACTTTGTTACTGTACTGGTGAATACTGGGCCGTTGGCGTTGCGAGCCTCAGTGCACGGCCTAGTAGTCAACGTTATACACTCCTTATGTACCTGTCCATCCTCTTTCACAGGTAGACCGTCTCTTTTAGACATTGTTGCTTTGTTCAGTTTTTACATTGCGCGTCAACGGTAACCGATTTCTAATCTAGTTGTCCATTTGCTTGAATTAATGTGATTAGTAGTCATTAATTGTTTTGAGCAAGTTTGTGTATTTACTTGTTGGCGATCGTCGTCGATGACTAGATTCCTCATAACGGGTCGAGGTGTCGTTGTTCAGCTTTCTGAAGATTGGTGTTTTCTTTCGCATTGTCTGTAATCCTTGTCGTTCCAAGCCGTTCAATCTATGGGTGGATGAGCGGCGCGAAAGCTAAGCGACGCTCCTGCTTTGCAAGGTTTTTGAAAGGGTCTGTCCGTCGTCTACAGTGTTTGGGTAAACTGCATAGTGGATCACTTCTAACTGTAAATGGAATACGGAAGGTTTGGGAAGTTTTGTAAAACTAAACCAGGCGTGTTGTTTCGCTTTTGTTGCCAATTTCGCCTATCTGCCTGTTTAGGAAATTGTTTTCTTGTAAACGCTGAAGAGAAATGATTTCGTAATGGGCACGTGTGTGCTCCCTTTGCTTGTTGCGGGTCAGTCTGTTTTCTTAATGTTTTATATAATACTTTCAAAGCTGTTGGGTCTTTTCTCGCCTCATAAACAGCGTGAACACGCTGGTTTGCTTGTGCAGAAACGTTCATATTTTAACAGGCATCAACTATGGATTAAAATTTATAACATGGTACCTTACACTCGTTGTAAGATTCTGTGCTCGTGAAGACTTTACTGTCAAAGAATTGTATGGTTTGCATGTTGACTATAATGAATGATGTGATCGCTTTTGCAGAAGGAACCAAGACAAACCTACGGCTTGCGCTTACGGAGTTCTTTTTGCCAAAGTTTTACCGACTGTTTGGTGTCAGCAACTTAACTGTGAAGACAGTAGCTGCAACCGCCTTTCGCATTTCGCCTCGCATGTCACTTCCTGTGCATGCGAATAGTGAATACTACGCCTCTGGCATACCTGTTCCTCGCCAAGACCGTCTCACCTTGGCCAATCTGGAAGTGATTACCGACTCCTTAATCGAGCTCATTGAGGTAAGCTGTAATCGCAACTTTACAATACTTCATTGCTGTGTACATGTGCGGACGGGGTGAGAAGAGTACATACTACTGCTTTAGACTTGCAACCAAGACCTCGACAACCGGGATATGATTCAGGAATGGGCTAAACTTGCGCACCATTTTTCATTACGCTTCAACCCCGCCCTCCAAGGCAGGGCATTGATAGTGTACAGCTGCCTGTCGAAGACAACCGAAGAAGTGACAGTGAAACAATTACTGAACTTGCTTTTGCAGGTAGGCAGGTTTAGATAATTGGACTTTACGGTTTAGTCCAAAAAGTGTACCTCCCTATTTGCAGCGCCAGTTTGTAAAAGGAACTTATCAGTCATGTTGTTCCTTACTTCCTTCTTTGCGTACACCACTTTGAAGACTTCAAAGTGAAATGATGACTTTTGCTTGCAGTTTGTGAAGAGGCGGGACGATTCGAACTTGCTTAGCGCTGTTTTGATGGCACTTCGGCGCTTGACGCCATCACTGCCTCCGGTAGAGTCTTTGTTTCAGTTGCTGCATGCTTCCGTTAATTGGTCAACTTCTTGAACTCATTGGTAGTCTTGCACATACGTTGGCTTGTTGCCCGGCGTTTCCCAATTGGCAGCACTTTGAAGGCTCAAAGGGCATTTGCATTTTTTGTGATAATAGTAATGCTAAAACGCGATGTACCCTGCACATTAGCGGTAGAAGTAATTCATGAATGCGCTGCTGTTGAGGTGGGAATAAGTGCAGCAGCGCAGACGCCTCTTTTTTTAAAATGATACAATTTTAATGTGAAATCAAGAAAGTTTTCGAAATTGTTAGATTCCATCCTCAGCATTGAAATAGAAATGAAGACTGTTTTTCCCTTCAAAATTAAATTCGCACTTTTAAATGGGGGTTTCGCCTTAATTCGTTACTTTATTAATGCGTTTTATAGAAACTGGCTGGACTTTTCACTATTTCTGGTGGATAACGTTGGTCTTTTATTGCGTCGTTTTCGCTTTTTTTGTTTTATAGCATTTCACGTAATAAGCTACATGTCTGCCTGACAGTGCTGTTAATATTTTGACCCCGCTCTGACCTATTGTTAGGCTATTGCTCTTTTCATTATTATTCGCTGTATCATTATTTGGCCATTCAATAGCCTGAGTTTGTTGCCATTTTGTAGGAACATTGCAACATGTTCCCGTCATTGTTCTGGATATCCATTATCATACTGCAGTTCGAAGATCCAATGTTGTACGAACACGGTTTAGCTCTGCTAGAGCAGATCGTTCTGACGCTGACGTCTTCGAATGTGTTTGAATATGGGGTATTTATTGCCTTGGATTGATCTGCGCTTTAGCAAACCAAAAGTTGCGTTTTCAGTCTTTTGAAAAGATCATGATGGGTGCCAGGCCGCCCTTGGAATGGGAGTTCAAGGCCATGGATCAGCAAATTGGTCTTTCTTTCAAACATCATTTCCACTTTGCGCTTGTTTCCTATCTTTTGAAAGGCTATAGACACCCCTCGCAAAGCGTGCCCCCTCGAACTAGGCGACTTTTGGACCTTCTCTTGTCAACTGTTGCCAGGTGCACGAAACGGTGAGCTTTTGTGCATTCTACTTCTTTGGTAATGTTTCAGTTATAGAGAACGATATGAAGTGACAACAGATACTGTGGCTTATTTAGTAGCTCTTTTGCCGGTGTCCGAAGAGGTTCGGCTTCGTTGCCCTCTTCACTCTCGCACCATTAAGGCGCTTAGTTTGTATGAGCCGTCGGAATGTTCCGCTAGTCTTTTGAACTTTTACAAAGCGCATATGGAGCCGATCTGCGATGCTTTTTCCAACCAGCAGCCATCTTCGCTAAGTGCTGGTCATTCTTCTGACCAAGGAACGATAGGTGCATGGAAACAGAGACATCAGCAAAGATCATGCGACAATCTAGACGCAGCATCTCCTTCTGTACCATCTGCCGTAAACTCAAAGTAATATCTATTCTATGCGAAGCGCTCACTAACTTGCTTGTGCTTAGGCAGTCCACCGGCTATGCCTCTCAAAGGAGCTATTCGTTACCATTGGGCAGTACAGTGTTATGTCCTCTGAAGGAAAGTTCTGCTGCTAACCGGCCGCACAACATTGACAAGTCGCTTAGCTGGATACACTCAGCTCCTAGCACTACGAACACCGCTGGTCGGTCACCAAGACCATCGGAGCTACGGTCTTCGTACCGCGAGACATTATTGCTTGACCCAGAGGTCATCTGCGAGCCATCAATTCAGGTTCTTACTCTAACGATTCTGGTGCGTCCGTTCTTTATCTTTCAATGCTTTTCGTAGTGGGTGTTTTAGAGTACTTTGGTACGCTATTCGACGGATGACAAAGAGACACGAATTCTTTTCGAATACCTCGCAGAAGCCTCTGTGGTCTTTCCAGCCGTCTTTCCCGTCATGTATTAATAATACGGAAATGTTACTTGTCGGGCATTCTCACGTTATTTTGATTATAGACATTCTTTGCTAGATCAAAGAATCACGCAAGTTCTGCAGGTGTCGCACGACGCTGCATTGCTGCGAGCTGTGTTGCACATAATTCAAAATATGATACCCAATGACGGGTCAACAGTTGCTTACAAAAAGCATCACTTTACACTCTTGCAGAGTATGTATTTTCCTGCAGTGTCGCCTTTAGACACTTCGTTACTCTATTGGTTTTATAGATTACGGTTTCGGTGGTCTGTGGCGCTTTGCGGGTCCGTTCCCTATGAAGGTATCAGCTCCTTCTTCTCGCATATCACCAGCAGTCCTTTGTTTAGCCTACTTCTCAATTGGCAATATCCCCAGAAACGTTAACTTGCCTCGAACGAATCATTGGGAATCTAGGAGAAATTCCTCCGTTGACGCCTCCACCATTAACTCCTTGTAGTGCGAACGTCAGTTCGACTTTGCGGTTCGACGCGTTGGAGCGCCTAAACTCATCTCCTGCTGACTGACGAATCTCGCTTTTGGAAAGACTGGCAACTGCTCTCACTTATTGTAATAAGTCGAAGCAGCTATGGGTTCAAGTTGACATAGTCGTCAAGTTAGTTTCTTCAACAATCTTTGAACATGGTTGGATAGAAATGGTCAAAGAGACGGTTAATGCCAAAGAATGTTTCCTCTTGTACCACAAGATTGCAGCTGGAACTGATTTGCAGTGTTCATCAACAAAACAGTGTTAGGCATCCATTTTTGTATGAACAGTTTTTTAGTAACGTATTAAATTCTTAGAATACGTGTTTCAACCTCCGTCTCAGTGAGCCGCACAGGCTATGCTGTACAGCGTTAACAGCTTAGGGAATTTTTTGTAACTTACTGGAAGAATGATTTACATTAGACTTTATGTTTTCATTCATATTTACATTTCCATTCATTGCTGTTGTCTGCCAAACTGACTCTCTCTTGCCTATGGCTGCACGTAATTATGCCACTTACAAGATTGATTTTTTTCAACTTCGACGGCGTTATAGCTAAAAAGCTTACATTTTCAAGAGCGACTATATAAATACGTAGCTGTGGACGTTACAAACGAAATTACTTGTTTCAGATCCACCCAAACATTATGAATGAAGTACTTCACAAATGGAGTTTTCCACGAACGACGTGTGAAAGTTTTAAGTGCTCTCCGTGTCGGCTCATTCATCTTCACCTGTCTTGGTAGGTTTTTATAGTTAAAACGGTTAGCTTACTGCTTCTTTGTTCTGTTCCTAAGTACATCTGAAGCTACGTGGCCTAAATTGGCAGTCTTGAATTCCCATCGTCATGAAAAGTTGTCTGACGGCTAGATGGCACGTGGCAAACGTTTCCAAAGAGCTTACTCTTCTTTCCGGCGTACACTTCTTTGGTCATGCAATCTCCGAACGCACGTGACGAAATAAGCTTGTTCATAAAGACGTGTATCGCTAAAAATTGATGATTTCTAGTAATCCGTTGGTTGATATTCACTTCCTTAGTTAGAAGGACAGTTGCCCCCCACCATTGAGAGAAGGTAGGTTCAGCCAATGGCAACGATATTGAACCGTTGGACAGAACATAACTACGGACCAGTTCATTCTCTCGCGTATTCTTTTCGCCTTACGCCCTTTCCACCTCCATCCAGGCAATATATTATCAATGTTAACCAGAAAGTCGCATCAATGCCTTCCTTACATAGATGAGAATAATGAAAGTGCGGGTAACTTTGTTAGCTTAACATTCTACTTCATTAATAAGTATTAATAGCACTGCATTTCAGAGTTAAGTGTGCGGCCATAATGGTTTTCCACTCTCCGTTCATTTCCCTATGGGACAAGAAATTATAGCATTCTTTCAGAAACGGCGTTCTTGTTCCATTTTTGCCCTAAGTTGGCTGCTTTACTAATATTAAATATTTGCAATGAAGACAAATGCCTAATGGAATGATGAAGTATTAAGTGTCGTTGTAGTAGGAACAAGCAGCATACGTATATATTTTTAATGTATCGCTTTAGAAGTGGGGTTATGCATAGAAGTGGGTTTATGCATTGCATAAATTTTTACATTGAGCCTATGCGGAGATTAACTTCGAGTATGCGCCCAAGTGTCTGCTAGAATTTTGTATTTCAATTCTTGTCAATGACGTCAAACGTGATAGCAAAGCCGTCTTAAAAAATGGGGCATTTTAAATTATCGACCAACTTTAGGATGCACATGTGCTACTTCGCGCAGCACAGGTGGTAACAATTCTGAAGGCATGAAGTCAACGTGAACATTAACCATTGGTGCGCACGTGTACTTTACTTCCATGAACAGTTAACATATGACATGTTCGTATATATATATAAATATAAATATATATATATATATGTTCGTATATATATATAAATATAAATATATATATATATATATAGTTTTTAGTATCGCTCGCGAGACGTACACTAAATGTTCTTTTACTGTACCAGTTTCGTGCTCTGCATAGTAACACTTTACGGTACAGTCAAGCGAATAATCTCCAAATAGTCTCTTTTCAAAGTATGCTAACTGAGAAACTAAAGACGAACAAACACTTGTCCTGGTTTTCCACGAGGCTTCTTTGGCAAGAATTTTTTAAAATCCGCCTCGCCCTCACACTCTATTATCAACGCATTGTTCGCTAATAAAAGTGCGAAAAGTCGTTTAATTACATTAGCATAAAACGATATGCTGTGTACGTTCTTGTGCAATGATTATTGATTTGTTCGTTGATAACAACAGTAATAATAATATTATTATATTATGGAAGTTTACGGCGTATGTATCCTGTTTTATTCTTCGAACAATTCAAATATCAACGTAGCTTTCGGAGCTGTCCCGCTCCGTCTTCAGCGTTTCGCTGTGTCAGTGATTCCGTTGTATAATCCCCACAGAGCTTTCTAGTTTACAGCATTTTGTTCTTTGGATTAAATTCGTCCAAATGTCACTTACAAGTATACCTTTGTCTTTGTCAAACAACGGTTATGCTTGATGTACATTGCGTCTTTGATTTTCCTGCGCATGTGGTGATTCTCATTACATAACCTGACCGCATTGAATCCTTGTCTACATACAGCGGCGTGTTCTACTACTGCTGACTTTTGTATTAACTCTTCCATCACAGTGCGGGCATCTACTTTCGGTGTCTTCCTCTCCTGCGAACATTGCCATTCTGACCTCTTTCTCCTGCATTTCTATATCTCGTAATGTTTGAAAGGTGTTCATTGAACCTATCCATTAGTGTACGTCCAGTTTCACCTATGTAGTTGGCGGAGCAACCACATACTAGCCTGTGAACGCACCCGTTGTCCATTTCGTGAGGGGAACTCTGTTTGTCGTTTCTAAGTATAGTTCTCAGATTTGGTAAGGATTTGAAGAATACCCGGAATCCTAAATTCAGTAATAATAATAATATTAATATTAACTAGCCGCAGGAGAAAAGTAAGTGTAATCTAACAGCAGTGCCCGCAATCAGTATGTCCTTGCAACGCAGTTCGTAGATTGGTATTCAACTGCATACTTAGACTACGCTTAGCTCATTAAATCTTGACCACGCGTCACATACACTGTTAGGAAAAATAACGTTCAAGCAAACACACAAAGCAGAATTACTGTTTGAAACAATGCACATTTCGTTACCACTTGTGCTGCTAGGCAGTAGTTGAAAGTTGCACAGATACCAGAGAAAATGAGAAGAGAAATTTGTTTGAAAAGATTTGAAATCCCAATGGTTCCTCCATTATGGGCTTCCCTTGAACCTGCATTGTCAAATCAGGACGGACAAAACCGTATCAAACGCCGAGACATTTGTCCTTACCAAGTAAACCAGAAATCACATTAATGAATGAAAGGCAGTGTACAGCGCATGAATACAAAAACAGAAAGTTGGAGGGCGGATGCCGGTTCTATGTTCGTGATCAATTGATGCGGGGTAAATTTGTTTGTGGTACTTGTGCTTAGTAGCGCCATGAAAGCATTAATAATACGGTATTCAATGGAAGCTTGTTTATCACTAAGCCATACTTCACTGAATCTGGGTCTTGTTTCGCCGCGCTTCAAACCTCGACCGAAATTCGCGTGCCAGTTTATCACTGCTTTGAAAAATTTTCAATAAATTAATGATCAATCCACCAGCGCACTTTTTTTGACTGAGACGATGAATGTCGGCATTGCCGACGGCCGCTTCAAAGGCAAGGAAAACCTGGGGAAGAGAGTTAACGCTTCTATAACAACTTTTGGGGAAGATTTCACAAGTGAAGAACGAAAGCGAAATTCCAGATTTTCAGGAAGGTTTGAAATGGTAGTTTTTCGTCACCATTAAGCCAGATGTTTAAATGGCTCTGCGCTAAAATTCCAGTCGAAAGGGGACGCTAAAAAATTGCGCTTCATCCGTCTCAAAGCGACAAATGATCGATGGCCTCCTTATAAACGAGTACATGGCAGACTTCGAAAAGAAGGAATACGACAAGAAGGCAGTCCTAACAAAATATGCAGTAGGGTTTGAGAAATTTCGCGCGCAGCGACGCTGAAACCGCTGCACGCCAGAAACACTGCGAACTCTCACAGCAGAGTAGCGAGAGCCCTTCATGCCGTAAGGGAAATATAGATTGTAGAACAATGATTGCTGTGCAAGGCGCGACTAAACATATGGAAGCGCAAGAATGGCGATGATGCAGCTAAAGCAGCAACTAATTAGTATGTTAGGGGATGGTTACTGTATAAAGCAAAAAATTGAGCGACAAATAGTCATAGCTGCCCAGCGGAGATCCCTCACGGTACCGGTTGCCCTAGAAAGCACCCAAACAAGGGAGACCTTAGCTGAAATATTCATTTGGCGTTTTCCCGCCAACCTAGGCAAGGTCCATGACCAGACAAAAGGACAAAAGACATTTGCCTCAAGAAAACCGCGCTTGCCAGTGAAATCAGGACACGGTCACGTAGTCGTAGCATCACGCGAGGACCGAAGAAGTGTGCAAGCGATGCGCAGTACCGAACGAGGAGTGACTTGGAGTAAATCGGTGCTGCAGTTGCCAGTATTGAATTCCACACTTAGTGTGCTGTTATATTAAGTTTTAGCTGAGTGAACTGTTCGCTTCTCACGAGACACATCAACGCAACAAGCTATCGAGGCAGCACAGAAATTCCATCCATACAAAGGCGATTCCAGAACTTGACGGATCGTCACAACCAGAGCTGTGAAGGATCCCCGCAGCGCAGTCATATCTAGTTGTTGCTCGACTTGTTATTTCTTGCAGTCACTTAATTGAAGCGCCGTTTCGTGTAGAAAGGAAGCTACAGAAGCAATTTGTTAACATTAGACAGCTGCTATGTCTTTGTTCATTTTCAGTTCACAAGGAAAACATGAACGCTTTATTAATAATATTTTATAAGCTGGATGTTAATTTTAGCTTAACAGATATTTGACTGCTTGCGTTCTTATTCATACACGCGCACCACAGCTAGACTTCGTACTATACTTGGTGTTTGAAAGAGACATTGTTCACAGACCATCACGTTCCTTTCAGTTTATTTGGATTCAGCGTCAATTCGTTAATCGCCAATCTGCAGTTCGAGAGAACAGATGCCCCACCGGCGAATGGATTGGCGATGGGGTCCCACCGGCAGAAGCACAGCGTTTATTGAGACTTCACAACTTTCGGAATCCACCTATTCCATCGTTTGAGAAATGTTAAGGACACCTCGTTCATCGGGAAATCCATTGGCATAGGTTCTACTCCGCACAAGTATTTACCGACGACAAAACCAAAATGGACCCTTAACACGCTATTGCTGTTATGAATTTGACAGTTCAATCCGCTAAGTGACTATTACGAGTGTTATTTTCAATTATTAGGCATTGATGATTAATCAAATGGTACGGGACGTGCAAGCACGCACAACAATACTGACCCATTACAACGCACACAGCGTTCACTTCCCTTCCATTATGGTCATCCTGCCTGTTTCGGAACACCGTGGAACGAAGAGTATTTGCCGGTTCATCTGACAGCCTTTCGTTCGAGCAGGATGTGGCACAGCTCAACCAAATTCCTCTGAATAAATACTCCTAATCTGTCGAGCTTTTATGTGCTCTGCTGATGTTGCTGATTCATGAAGCATTCCTGTACGCAGCCTTCTGGGACGAGCAGTTCCTTTGCAAGGTTGAAGGCTTCGTAAGAATGGCTTAAGTAATTAGGGGAGGTGCATCCCCATTACATTGCTCATTCACCGTTTGAATGCGGCGATTCGGACCCCTCTTAAAGAGCCAGTGCATGTTTGCCTGCTAAAACTGTATATTCCCTGCGATACTCCGCGCTGTAATGTAGGAACAATAAAGTAAGCTTCCGGCATCAACACGTTTACCTATTAACGGTTGCAGGTCCCCTCCCACTTGCAAACGACCCACGTTGATTCTGAAACCTATTTACAGTGAAAAGACTCTTACCTATGGCTGTATATTCCTACATCAAACAAAAAGATTCATTCCCTATTGAGGCTTGGTGGACATCAACAAAATTGATAGATGCAATGGAAGAAAATACAAATGACGTGAAGTACCCAGAAGCTGCTTTAAACAAACGCTTAACTCTATTGCGCCACAATGCACCCGTAGGCGAAAGTCGGAGACTGCTACGTACAATAAATAGTACAACGAGGAGAACACTTGCTACTACAGTACCTTTCCCCGTAGCTACCGTGCCTACTTTTCACATTTCTCAGCAAACGCTGCGGCCGTTTCTTGCCGAACGGGTGTACAATGTTTATTTTACTATTTTTGCCAACTGAAGTTTAATTTTCCAAATACCACGCTGCGGCTCTTCAAGTCTCTCCGACTTACCGAACGCGGACGCCGCTGAGAATGAACCGAATTATTAAGCATGGGGCAAACAACTTTCCGCCTGTTGCAATGTCGCAGAAAAGTAAAATTAGTCCCGTCCGGCCGTCGTTTGCCTCAACAGCCCGAGGGAAATTTTACAGTCGTCAGCCCTACCTGCGCATCACCAAATGGTTCCTTGTTTTGTTGCCGTTCCAGTTGCTAGTTGCTCATATTTTAACGGGCTGGAATGGATTTCCACTTAGGCCAAGAGATGCTTTTTTCCGATATTCCGCTCAAAGACGAACTTTTAACCAGCATCGGCCAGCAAGCGTTCGTTCACGTCAACCAACCGAAGCTGCCTTCCTTGGCCGACGAAAAGGTGAGTAACCGTGGCGCGACGGGCGCTGTTGGGCGCAACGTTTATTACCGGTTCGTCTTTAGCTCTACGTTGTTAACGGAGGACACATTTGGTCGTCCAAGTCGAAGACCGTTCAAGCAGGCGTAGTGAAACAGGAAACCGTTCAGGAGATCAACGATAACGGTGATACTTCGGATTATCGCAAGGCGCAGTTTAACCGAAAAACGGGATATGACGACCAGTTGTACGACGAGCACTCGTACGCACTGCCTCCGTATCTTCAGAAGATGGGGAACACAGGTACACTGCTATGTACCCATTCGGTGCGACATGCCCTTCTAGCGAATTCAGCGCTCCCGTTCGCGGCTGTTGTTAACCGTTGAGGGTGGCCGTCAAGTTAGGCTTGGAAATCTAGACGCTGCGGTTTGTTTGCTCATGAAACAAGAGTTAACGGCGTTTCCCAAATGAGTGCATCGCTTGTTCGAGAAAGCATTGCCGGGCGTTCGGTCCTTTGACGACCACATGGGAAAGCGTGTGTACACGTTCTTTCCCACATAGGTTCCCTAGTCAACGCTAGGACGTTGCCGACTTTCGGTTTGATTGTTGAACCGGTGGTGCTGTGATGTTAGTCTCAACGTAAGGCAAGAAGTGATCAAGTTATGTTCCTCGCGGCAAAGTAATGTTTCTTCCTGAGCCGAAAAGGAGTGATCCCCCGTGTAACGCAGTGACAAGAAACGTAAGCAATAAAAAAGGGGTGTTCGTTAGTTGCGGCAGTCCAGTAGCTGCATCTTTGATAGTGACGGTCGTTTGGCTTCATTCAGCTCCAACTTTTGAATGGGCACTTTCCTCTTATTTACCTATTCGCGGCGTTGTAGCTTGTCAGCAGAGAGTACGTCCATTGTTTCTGAAGTGCCCATTTTCCGCAAAGCGTTTGGAGATTTTCCGTAAATGATCTGTGCTCGATTGCTCCATTTTTCGAGCGCCGCCAACCGGCACACGCCTGCTCAATGACCTTTCGTCTTGGACCTTTGAACGTCGATGTTTAAGGGCGCAGGCACGCTCGACCCAACCTTGACATTACCGTAGATAAACGTTTCTGCCGGTCCGCTGCTTTAGAAGGCATGTATAGGCCAATGAAAAGCCCCTTCCTAGATTGTTTTGCAGATAGTATTATTGCATTACATTTTACGTTAGTAATAATTTGCGAGACAGTAGCTGACCAAGGGTCGTTGACGAAGCAGCTCGAGTCCGTTGATCCACTGGTCGACTTTCGACCAGCTAACCAAGTGTGTACACGTCACCTTCATGTAAGCAACGCCACTGTCAGCAGCTTTGAGGAGTACTTATTTTCGTGGAGCTGCGGAAGTTTCATTTAGAAGCCCAATAAATTTCATCCAATATTCGACGGGTTTCCGTGCGATTCACTAACTTAAATTCGAAATGCTTCGTAAGTAGGAGCTCTGACATTGCAGTCCTCCATGTTAGCCGTCATGTTGTACCTAAGACGGTCTGACAGTACTGATCTGTTCTTCAGCGGAACGTATGTGTGCTTAGGCCAAGACGTAATGTCGACGAACGTCGTCGAGCGCGCTGATCTTATTAATAATATCTTGAAAGTTTATCGGGCCTTTGTTGCCGTATTGAAAGTTGGTTTTTCTTAGATAAAATGCGGATTATGCGTAGGTGAAGAAGGCAACATGCTCTTTTATTGAAAAGGGTTAGCCTGCAATTAACGAAACTTCAGAATTCCACAAGCTAGGAAGTTGACAGGTTCCCATGGGTGCACCGGCTTCACAGGTTTTGGTGCCTCGCTTTTGCGATGTTCGCCATCGCTGGTATGTGTCCCTTTTGGCGTATACGTAAGAGTGGTCAGCCCTATGCAGTTTCAATGTTCACTAGCCGATTAGATACCGGACAGTTTGGCCTATCCGCATTTGACGTTGTGGAGCGAGTAAAACGAACAACCACCTTTACTGATTCTCTGAATACCGAATTGAATATCGATAACGGCTTAGGTACAGTAAGACGTCCAAACAAATGGTCTGCAGGTATTGTGCTGACGTAAATGGAATTATCGCTTGGCTTTATCCTCTTCTGCAAAAGGGACAGCGACGAAAGCATTGCTTACAATTTTGCGGTCGTTGTTCCAGCGATGCAGAGGCGAATTTTTCCGTAGAATCGTCTTCTTGGTCAGTTGCATTGTTTTCCCAACTTTTCGTTCCGCCATCCGAAGCGGTGGTGCGACCGTTCGCAAGGCCATTGCTCTGTGGTGGCTACGATAGAAGGGCAGCTTTCAGGACGTCGTATTTACCGTGCCGATGAGTCAGCCTAGCCGACGGTACGGTTTCACCACCGTTGAGAAGGTTATGCTTGCTTTTCAAGCGCCGGCGTGATCCCTTGGAGGATCGCGAACGAAGCAGCATCATGAAACTTCTTTTGCAGCGAACCATTTTGCTAAGTGCGGATGAATAGCCGTGCCCGATTGGATGAAACAACAAGTTGCTGCAGTGAATGCCACTTTTCAGCAGTCGCGAAACTGGGCTTCTGTTAAATAGGTTGTCCTTTGTAGCGATGTGTACAAGTAACATTACGTAACCGATACGCCTTGGCGCCTCGTAACGTTATTCAACAGGAATCAGTAGTAGCGAGACAAAAGTCCAACTAGCGGATGAATTGAGCCGTTTGTTAGCGAAAGGAACCATGCTGAACGTTTGCCCATGGGCTGTTGTTTGCGTGATTTCTGCCTTTCTTAAAGTCGTCGGCGCAAAAGCGATTCGTTTCAAAAAGTGGCCAAGCGACTGAATGCGTTCAGCGAATATTCTCTTGCGTCCACATTTTTCATATGTTTACGTACGGCGTCGCCGCTGAGGCTAAGTGAAAACAGTTGAGAATGCGTTGGGCAAAGAGCAGTGGATTAACGTAGAGGAAAACTACAGTTCTGCTATCGATGCACCCTTGCTGTTCCCCGAGTGATTCTCTAAAATTTCAATGTTCGCAAATCCCCATTCTTTAAATTCGCATGGATAATCATGGTCCCGTTAACTGGCAGCGTTTGTTCAGTCGACCGATGTCTTGCGTGCTTTAGCGTTAAAGAATTTGAAGTGAGGACGATAAGCTGCTCTCTTCCGAATTACTCACGTAACCTGGTTATGGTTCACGAATGGGCTATATGCGTCCATTTTGTGAAACGTAGCTGTGTATCGCTTACTGCCGAAGCATTTCCTTTGCTTTGGATGTTGTTGAAGACGGTATTCATCACATGATGTAGATCGTTGTTCGTTGCCATGCTTCCACGGTTGTATTCCCATTGCTGTTGTTCAGTAGGTCTGTAAACACGTATCAGCTCAAGCGAACGCTACTGAACGTGGAACTTAAAACGGAAGCTTTCGGAAAAGCTTTGTTCCGTCGTCACCTTGTGTGGCTGGAAAAGGCGGGTGAAGCTAATAGCTCAGCTACATTGAAAGCGGATACTTCCCTGTCTATACGACGGTGGAATTAGGGGGCTGCGAAGTCTGCATTCGTACTTTCAATAGTGTTCGCTTCTGCTTGTCAGTGGGTGTTTCAAAAAGCCCGAGTAGTCTCTGGAAGTAGTAATTAGGTTCCCTTGCTTGGGATTTACGGTAATGCCGTTTTGATTTCCATCTACGTTGTGTAGTGTTGACGATGAACGGATGTCTTTTCAATGAACTGTACATGGCTATTCCACTTTAAGATTTAATGCGAGTTGGGTTTCCAGCAGTAAAGTCGGAATAACATGGATTTCCGAGATCTCCCGCCATGACACCTCCGCGGGGTGGACTTTAAGGGGAAATCTTTATTAGGAGAGACAGTGTTTAATCGAACATCAGAATATGTGCAACTCTTTTCAGGTTCTTCCATGCATATGACGGACGACAGTGCCGATCGATTTGGAGCATCAACAGACGGCGACGAGTCAGAGAGAGACGCGATCGGAGATTGTCCGGTGGACCTTAGGATGAAGGAAGGTGAGCATTGGAAACGCTTGTTGCCAAGCATTGTTTCCTGTGTACCTATTGAAGATCGCCTGTTGCCCGGTGGAAGCCATAGGAGACAGTTTGATTGCACTTTGCGGTCCAAGCAGCTTAGCCAGTCGATCGCAGCGCACAACAAAGTGGGAAAATGCTTCATTTGTAGCGAGGACCAATCCGAGCTCGTTGTAGAGTTGCACAATTCTCCCATTGACGGAGGAAGAGAATCGCATGTGCGAAAAGGAGGGTATTAAAATGCCATTGAAGTTTCCTCTTTCGAAGGTGACAACACATTCTAATTTGCTTTTTGCTACTTCGCACTTCAATAGACCGAAGAGCGAATCGTTAAGCGAGTAAGAAGGAAAATTAGGAACAAGCGATCGGCGCAGGAAAGCCGCAAACGGAAGCAGGCTTACGTAGAAGCATTGGAGAAGAAGGTGAAAAGCTGTACGATGGAAACGCAGACGTTGCAGAACCGCGTCAAGGTCATACTGACCAAAAACAGGTCGTAGTGTCCGTCTGTGTGTCTGTACTGAAAGCCCTGTTTTACTGCAGAGACTTGGAGCAAGAGGTCGCCCGAATGAAGATGCTGCTGGACGACAGTGAAAAGAACCAATCGACCTCTGCATACGTGACGGTTGATGCGGCATTACGGAGATAGTACTGTCGAACTTAATTCCTTTGTGCTTTAAGGTATTCATTCTTTCGGTTGCAATGATATTTTCACGCATGCAAGCATCGATGAACGAGGCTACTGCGGCGGTTCCCACATCGGACTGCATTGCTACCGAAATGCAGACAAACGACCAATGTCCGTTTGGTTTATTTGGTATGCAGTTCACACTTTGACGCCACAAGATTTGTGGATTACTTCATTCATTGATGCATCTTGGCGAAAGCCTACTACGCAAGCGTCTCTTTTTTATACTTATTCCAATTTGTACCTTCGGTCGACTGTTAGCCCGTAGGCCGTTCTTAACTCTTTAATTATCCTTCTCCCTCGGTTAAGTTGCATTTCGCAGTCGTATTCTGTGGGTACCAAAGGGAAGTACCAAAGCTTATGGAATTGTAGTACAGTTCCAAGTTCGGACAAGCTTTCTGCATAAATAGGCCAGGCGGACGGAACCTCAATCTTTTATATCGAATAGACGGAGGTGTACTCGTTGCCAAAATGACGCAGGGCTGCGATTGCTCAGAAATTGGTCTTTCACACAGTAAATGCCTGATTCTTTTCCTTGCTACGCTTGTGTGGTAACCTCATATACGGTACAAAAATGCAAAATTGTACGTTGTTTACTAACGAAGGCCAATGCAAAAATTCGTTCCAGTAGACTAACTTGCGCGAACGCGATTCGTGCGGATGCAAACTTCAGGTTATGTCGTCTCGCTGAAGCTGAATTTTTTTTGTAATAGTTCATCACGTTACTTTATTGTTCTGTACGCCTTGGCACTTTTGAATCAGTGGATGGAGTTTAAGAGAAACGAACCTTGAGAAATTATTTTACCTAACCGATGAAACGCTTCTTATTGACGCTGGTCGTTTCGATGCGACTTTTTGTTCATTGCTGTTTT
Organism: Trichuris muris; assembly: GCA_000612645.2. Taxonomy (NCBI): domain Eukaryota; kingdom Metazoa; phylum Nematoda; class Enoplea; order Trichinellida; family Trichuridae; genus Trichuris; species Trichuris muris. The sequence continues at coordinate 16,580,657 of CBXJ02000282.1, read as the reverse complement.
GCAGAAAATTCAGTTGCTTTTAAAGGCGAGTTGGTTGCTGGTACTACGCGCTCTGTTCGTTTAACTTCTCTCTCTCTCTCTCTCTCTCTCCTTGTTCCTCGGAATATTTACATCCGTTGTAGAGTCGATGGGCTGTGAGCGAGTGGCAGCTGTGGCTGCCTTGGAGGACAACATTGACGGCGGTGTGTTCCAGCTGAACAGTGTGGCAGTGAATGACGATTTTGTCCTGCCTGCGGCTGAGTTAGAGTTCTCCGATTTTCTCGGACAGAGTTTTAGCAGCGAAACGGCTCTTTTCTCGTTCAACACCGACGAACTGAGTTTCGGTCAACCGAACTTTCCCGAAGAGTCCAAGGTGAACATATCTGAACTGACTTGTCAAGAGGAGCTGTTGAACAACAACTTTGGGTACAACGGCGGTATCGGCAGCACTTTGGGAAACGACCTGAACGCAAGTTGGTGCAGTAAGTGTGGACGCTCAGTCGTGTGGTCAACTGTTGTCAACGACAACTGACCGTTTCAGCGAGCCTTCCCACCTCATTCTTCGAAGACTGACTAAGTTGAAGAGCATAACTGCACCGCTGCGAGTCTTGAGAAGAAATAAAGAATGGATAGGAAGTGAAGTTGTAATGCATCGCGGCAAGAACAAGCGTCCATAAGTGTAGTTTGCCCAAAAACGTTTCGTTCGCTTAATGAAGTTACTTCTAGTTTCAATCGCGCAAATTTAAGCATAAAAATTTTCTGTATCCTTATGATCAAATACCGCGCTGCAATAGCGGGTGTATTTGTAACCAAAATGGCAGCCTACGTGGTCATTCGTATGTTTTTGCTACCAATAATTGAACAGCGACCCTTCGTCGTACAGATTCGTTTATTGAATTTTCGATGAAACACTCTTGCAACAGAACAACGGTAATTCCGTCATTTCGCAGTTACACTGTTAACTGCGCCACTTGTTATACGACAAGCATGCTTAAGGCAAAAATTTAAAACTAACTCCTCTGCACTGTCATCAACGGCGTAATCTGATCGGTGAATACGAATAACGGCGCAGACCGTCGTCTGGTGCAGATGATAAATGTATTCTCTTTTCTCATTAGGATGATTGATTGTCATTGTACAGTGGATGTGCGTATGAATTGATGCATGTGTCTTAGCTGAACATGGAAATTGAATGGATTGAGATTGTGAATCCATCGTAATGTCATGGTAACGAGCAAGTTATGGCACGTAAAACGTACACAGAATTGCGAATGTAACGCCGTGGCACTAAATACGTTGCAGTATTTTCTATTAATGAACTGTTGGCTAGATGAATGAACCTTTGCAGTAACGAACTTTGCGAAATAATGAAACCACAGTGATCTACGTGCATCCTTTGATGTGTGTGATGTAGCATTGCAGAAAAGATTGAACAACGGCAACGCCAAGACCGTTCAAGTCATGGGGCTAACTTTGCATTTAACGACCTCATAGTGCTACTGGAGAAGTGTTGTTTCTGACTTGTCTTGCTGTTTACAGTTGTTTCGCAAAAGAGCGTAACCAAAAGTTAAGAAGCGAATGTCTGATCTGATTATGCATGATGATTCTGGGAACATTGTACACGCACAAGTCCAGTTGTCACCTCCAGTTAAATGACAGTCCTTCGTGCAAGGGATGGCAAGAAAGTTTACGATCAATTTATGTTCTAAACAAATATTATTTTCGAGACCTCGTATCTGCAACGGCTCCTGAGCCAACATACTAACGAGTTCAGCTGCTGCAATCACGCGGTGACGCTGCTTAGCGTGGTTTCAGTTAATACGTCATTCCTAGAACGTATTCTGAGCATTAAATTTTGTACTCTGTATCTTCAGAGAAGCTTAACTATTTGACCGTTTACATTCGACCTACACGGTGCTCTGTCTTCAAAGAATTCCAATCACGGCAATGGCCGCAATGCCAGTTAACTGAGAACGAAAGCAATGGACAGGCAGACTTACGTAAGAGGCGCCTTGTGGGATTCCAGTACTCATAAGTGAATTTTCTCGGAGCGATAAATCGTTCGGTCACGGTAGTGCGTTGAGCGTTGCTCTTCGGTAAGAGAACCGCATTGTTCGTGCACTTAAACTGTCCCGTCCGGGGTCTATAGTATTAATGTCCCGTAAACATACAGTATCCGACGTCGGTTAACATGAGAATGCAGGTACTGTAAGTGAAAATAAACATGACCCCTTATTTCTGTAGATATACACGGCTTTTCCCCGTTATTTTCTTTTAATATGTAAAAAATTCAGCGGAGCTTTCGGAAGTTACCTCTTCCGTCATCGGCGCAAATGTCAACGGTGTACGATTTGGCAGAGCACTCAGCGATCCAGTTACTTGGATATTCCATCCAGACTCACAGTACCAGCCTCTCCGTCCTACTCGTTGCCTTCTACATGCTTACGTCCGTCCAACTATCACTGACGACGCCAGGAACCAGAGCCCTCCCTCCCTTTTTCAACCAGGCACCAAATTTCCGATCTATCCTAAGAACCGACAAGATCAAGGTTCCACCTGATAATAGGCCCGGCGTCGTTTACGAGATCAAGTGTTGTTGCAACGCCTCCTACATAGGAGAAACGGGCAACACTTTACTTCACAGGTTCTGTGAACATATAGCAGGTGTGAACCGTTACAAGAATGCGAAGGAACGGATTAACGGGACACAATGCACACGCCGAGGCAGACCGCAGATCAAACAACCACGACAGGTGATCGACGTGCTAAGAAGCTCAGCGGTAGTCAAGCATTTCTCTCAATGTTCGGCTGACCTTGTGCCCACCACTTTATGTCGCGAGAGCCATTTCCAACTCCGCAAGATCAAAGAGGCCCTCTACATCAGACATAATCCCTCATTTAACCGTGACAAAGGTGTCGAAATCAGCGAGGTATGGACCAGCTTAATTCGACAAAGCGGCTGTTGCGCCATCACCTCCTGATCAATAGGGGTTCCTGATCGCCACCTGACCCTTTGTCGGGCCTATATAATATCCTATCGCAAAAACATCTGCGCTTTTCACCATCTCGCTGACGACGGAATCAGACGATTCCGAAAGCTACGAAAATAAAAGCGATCGTACGTTTACTCTTTGCCTGTTTTTCCACTAACACAACCAATCAACTAGCCATTGGTTAGGTTGCTTCGGTGTTCTTACAGGAAACGGTAGATAGAACTCAACGGGTGCACTACCATACTCTTCCAACATGATCCACCGCCCCGTTACAAAAAAACCTGTCTTCAAAAACTTTACGTATCTCGCATAATGCGTTCTCGTGTAACGCGAGGTTTTCCAGGAACTAACTTTGGCGTTATATGAGAACAGATTGTAGTTTTATATGACTGAAAAACACCAGGTCTTTGATCCACATTTCTGTTTATTTGTGGAAACCTAGGTCTCGAGGTGCCTTGCTGCACTCAACTTATTGGTCGAGATAGGTTCACCAGAGCCGTGGCTGGTCTGCGCCTATGCTAACGTATACCGAAAGGACAGTTGGCTGGTTGTTTGCTGCTCTTATAGCCGTTGCCGCCAAGTGACTGTCCGTTTCACACACGTAGCCTAAACATCTTTAACGCATACGGTCGTCCTATTGTTCTCTTCCACGATCCGGATTAGAGAAGCATCTGGTTTATGGAGGTCCATATTAGGGAGGTTTTACTGTACAATTAAAAGGAGGCGTCCAGGATTTCAAAGGGTCAAAGTAACAGAGTGTTGAAAGATGACGCTGTTTTAAGTCATATCTGATCCATTGTGAGGTACTGCTATGCTTGGTTGATTCAGATACGCACTTGTGCGGACCTAGGTTTAGGCCTTGGGACCTACTAGCACCGGCTAGACGAGATTATTAACAGTTAATCCAATAAGTCTTGTGCAACAGACTGCACGGCTGACAGGACATAGGGCACTTCAAAATCTCGACGTTTCCTTAAAAATCTACTACAACATTGCGGTAGTAAAATACACGTCCGCTTTGATTTTTTCATTTCTAAGAAAACCATATGACGCTGCTAACGCTAATTTTCTAGTGCTAACAATTCTTCAGCCAAGTATGGCCATTGACATGTAGAACAGATGGACCTGTGATTTCGTCTTGTTCTTCCGGAAAGCATTGTACCTCGTTGAAGTAATGCGGTAACTGCGTGAGTGATTCCAAAAATGAACCTAACCAGTGACTGATTGAAACGCTTTGTTGGTAAATCGCAAGCACGGTAAATGCCGAAGCTTTTGGAAAGGACTAGTTCAGTCGTCAGCGATAGGCCTTCCTGTATCAGTTACCCCTATCACTGACGACGGAACTAGGCTGTTCCGAAAGCTTCGATATTTACTGTGCTTGCGTTTACCAATAAAGCCTTTCAATCTGTCACTGGTTGGGTTAATTTTTGGAATCACTCAAGCAGTTAGTGCAATGCATCAACGAGCTGCAATCCCTTCAGTAAGGACAATTACATCATGCGAGAGCCCGTTACAAGCAATCCGATTTTCAATTTCATTTAAAATATTTAGTAGACCAGGTGAGTATTTAGCAACGCTTAATTTGAACAAATAGACAGTGCTTTGCACATGAAGCACCTTGAATTTTGTCTTCATGGCGGAGGAGCGCGGATAAAGCTTGAATTTTTCTTAATTGTGAAGTATTACCTGCAAATCCAATAGCATACTGTGCATTCCCTCTTTCAATCCTTTCTGCTTAGTTCTCGTTTCCCTTCGTTTACTGGTACTTGTATTGTTAATTTAGGAGACAAATGCTGTCCAGGTGGAGTCACGTGTACCGCTTTATCGTGATTTTACAAATAATTCTCCCGCAGCGATATGCTCTGCACGTAAGATTTCGCCTGTCAGTACGATTGCGTTTATACCTCAGCCTTTTATTGTGAAGTGAACTTCGGTTAGCTACTTAAGCAAGAAATGGGCAGCCGTATGGGAGTGGTAGTATTTTATAACCTCCCGTCAGATGCTTTTATGTGTTGCTGGTGGTGGCCCCTTTCCTCGCGATTATGAACACCTCCGAGTCCACAAGTTACTTGGATATTCCATCCTTGACGCCAGAAGACCCTTTGGATACCCTCTCAGGTTAGCCTTTTACCTAGCTGTTGCCCCGTTGAAGGAAAGTTAATGTTTTCGGTATTTTGCTGACAACTTTGCTTGCAGAAATTTGGTACCAGATTTTGTTCTGGGTGCTCGTTTCCTCCTTACTGGTGCACAGCGTGGCTGCCGGCGTTGCCTTCTACATGCTGAAGGGCCACAAAACGATGCGCTGGTACGCTTTGGCCATCTTGATTGTCGGTGCGGTCGGTCCACTAACATGGGGAAACATCACAAGCGTCCTGTTCGCTTGGATTTGTCTGAACAGCAATGGAGTTATGCCCGGACTGTACGCTTTCCTTGCAGGCATTGTGCAAACGGTTATTTGTGCCATCGTTTCCTTTTGTCGAGTCTTTCCAAGTTTGTAGGCTTAGCAGTGGGAGAGTGCTGCCTGTGAAACGAATCGACGTGACCACGGGGCAAAAGATTAAAGTTTTGTTCCTTTGAAATAGTTGGGTTTCGTTAATAAGCGCATTGCTTGCATTTGATGCGTAAAAGCATGACAAGCTACTTAATAGATTGGTTATTCATGAGTATTAAGGCCAAAAACCTGTGGTGCGAAGAGGCCTTGGGTAGGATCTGTTTCGTAAGCGCTTAACCGTAGTCTGAGACGATCAAAGGAGCTATTATAATGTCAGACTGTGCTTGCGCTAAAATGGGAAGGCTAACTTAGGTGAGCAGTACTGTAGAAGGGATAAGGTTATCTACATATTCATCATGCAAGGTCTTGATTGTTGATCTTGCCACCTTAGCACCTTTGACACCATTAAACCTTCACTATACAGTATAATTTCTTTTATTTACGGCAAACATGTCTTTTGTATCCCTTTTTTTCAGATCGTAGCTTTCGGGGCTCTTCTGACCCCTTCTTCAGCGTAAATGTTAATATAAGTAAAATCCAAGACATCTGATGTGATGTGCACTAAGAAGTGAAATACCGCTGAAGAAGGGGCCAAGCGGTCCCAAAAGCTACGGTCAATGAATAAGGCATACAAAGAGTGGGGTGTTTACTGTGAACAAAATCTCAATGACACCCCCGTTAAAAAGCACCCTATCTTCAGCAGTATAACTATTTTTCAAAAGGAAAAACGGTTTCATGGCGAAACGTTTCAGCACTTAGGTTGATGCAGCATTGGAAAAGGCGGAGCATTAGATGATGCATTGTTTGATCAATCATCCTCGTGTTCGGAGCTCGCTCGATGAATTCGGGAATTACCAGTGAACCGTTTTCTGGCGTTGTTGTGTTTAATTCTTGGAGCGTTCACTTAATTGTCGATGGAGTTATTGTGTACTCTGCATGTAGATTTTTCAGACTTTTTGGACAGCTAAAGCGACCGTTAATTTTCCGTTCACTAAGTCTTCTGTTCCGTTGTTGTCGTTCGTTTTATAAGTAAAGCAACCAGTCATTCACTGGTTTGCTATTTTCTAAGTAACTACAAACGAAGTGAACAAAAGACTAACGAGAGTTTTAACTTTTCAAAAGTTTGAAAAATGTTATCTTAACCCATTATAGGAACCTTATTATCCACATAACACATGGTTAAGGAAAATTTTGCGTCGAAGAATGGATTCTTTCCATTCCATTCGCGTGCTATTGGAATGGTACATAATTATGAACTTCCCTCTACGTCAGCTTTCGTGCTGTGGTTGAATAAACTCAGCAAAGGTAACTTGAGCGATCGGTAAATCCAATGTGGCAAATTGTGCGGAGCGATGAGTGATTCCCAACGGGGGCCTTGGGGATCCCGGAAAGGCACAGGGTGCCCTGGAAAGTGAAGGGGTCCCTCGGAGAGCCCTGACAAGATTGAACGCACTCTGGTGTGGTAATCGTAGGTGACTGAGCGCTGGAAAGTTCAGAAGGGTAAGGGGTGATACAAATAAAATCTGGATTTTTTGTAACGGTGTAATTGAACATGATATGATAGTACGACGAACACCGTTGGAATGAGTTTTATTGACAAATGGAAAGACCGTAGCTTTCGGGAATAACCGCGTCCCGTTCGGTCTTTCCATTTGTCAATAAAACTCATTCCAACGGTGTTCGTCGTACTATCATATCAAGGGGTGATACAGTTTCAATCATTTCATGCAGGACATGAAACAATGTTTTCGTTCGTCTGATTGTTCATTTGGCAGCGAAGTTAACCGTAGTCGTGGACTTCTCGCTTTGTGATACTTTGTGACAACGCTTCCGTCAAATCTTGTTTCTTTCTTTCTCCTTCCAAAAGTCAGAACCTGATTCCACCTTACTCTAATTTGTCAAGCACTATGATTGATCAACGCCATTGCTCAAATTCCTATTCAAGCAAGTTTACTATGGAGCCACGCCCGAAAAGCTCAAAAACCTGTAGGGAATCTAATGGGACAATAAGGACGGTTGTAAAGTTGGTGGGGTCCTCAGGATGACTGTCAGCAATGAAAGGGGTCCCTGGCGCCAAAAAGTTTGGGAAACACTGGATGAATCAATCAGCTTGATATGCTGATGCCGCAGCGAGTTTGTCCGGAAACTCCCTGCTGAGCTTAGTTCAAATAATGATTGTTATTTAATAAACAGAACGGCACACTTATTAATATTTTGAAGAGCATTAGAGATTTTTAAAGCTATGGAAAAATGTGTTGTACGGTTTTATATATATATATATCGTTTACACGACTTCACGAAGCTTTCGTTGAAAATTTCCTTTTGCTTTCGTAGCTTTTGAATTTCTGTGCAACTTTCGGAAAAAATATGCCATGTAAAATTACGAATCTGCTACAGGGCAACCAGCCACCTTTAATCACCTAAGATACAAGCGGTTTAAAGCCGTTAGAGCGCAATGGCCGATACTGCTGCATAGTATGCCAAACACTTCTGAGTCGAACAAAGCTGCATTCACGGTCGAACCCGTTATGCGCTAATGATAGAAAAGCAGCGTTCGATAGTCGAATATTATTTATGAACTGAGATCCTCTTCCGGACGCAATCCGTTTACTGAGCTCGAAGTTGAGTAACTGAACTCCAAACAATCTGTACCTTAGTGGTAGAGATATATAGAGCTCTACCTACCCAGCTGACGACGGAACAAATGGGTCCCGAAAGTTCTGAAAAGATCGTACGTTTAGCACTGCGTGCCGTTTCACTAACGAACTGCTTGTCCACTAACGGACTAAGCTATTCATTGACTACAGATCTACTAAACTTCTAACTTCCTAAATGGGATACATCCGCTAAAAGCCCTCTGAATGAAACTACTCGCGTCCATTACGTCTACGGTTTTCAAGAGCGTTTATTAATATTAAGGCCCCGAAGAGTTGCAGCAAGCTACAAGGACGATATCGTATGGATCATAAAACTCACGACTACCTATTGTTACCCGAATTCATAGGACGTAACTGTGTCCGAAAGTGAAAGAGTACAACGATGATTCCCGTATAAACTGTTGTCACAGAAAATAACGCACTAATACAAAGTAAAAAATACGCATATCCCAGTAATGCTTATTAAAATACGTGCCGAAAGCGCACACCAACAGGCTGAATAGCACTGATTCAAAGTGTTGCCATTTCAAGCACTGCATTGCAAGCAGTCTCCGTTGAGCTTGCATTCCATCATGCGATTACTTGTTTCCTCAACGCTGCCATTCAACAAACGCTCCCCATTTTCCGAAGCCTTTGCGCCGCTCACGCGCAGTGCCAACTTGTCGACCGTAAACTGGATTGCGTCCGTAGCTGGCTTCGTCCTCAAATAGTACATGCCGGTCTTTAAACCCTATAAATTGAACCTCGAATCAAAATCCCGCCTGGCAGGTCAGCTACGGGAGGTTATCACCTTTTTCCAGCCGTAAAAATGCATCGAAGTAATCTTGCCATAGTTTGGACGGGCCATGTGTATATTCAGCGATTGCGACTGATCAACGAAAGCCCCACGATCGGCAGCCATGTCGATGATCACCTTTTGCGAAATTTCCCACACCGTTTTGTACAACTCGCGTATCTCTTCAGGAATCGACTCGATGTGCTGCACTGAGCCCTTACGGGCCACGATCTCATTCTTCAGCGACTCGTTCCAAATGCCCAGTTCGACGAGATCTTTCATCAGGTGGTGATTTACGATCTAAAAGTTGGTCACACTTATCCACGGCTGATGCCAACGAAATTGGGTGATTAAACCTGAAATTCGCCGGACAAAACTCTCCGTGTGTATATATTTGAAGTGTACGCTTCGACCGATTCGTTGTTGCCCAAAATTTGGGCAGTGGATGCAGTCGGCATGGGAGCAACAAGCAGTGAGTTTCTCACGCCGTACCTGCAAGAAGTCACCGCAATCAAAGCGCATAGCTTTAAGTTCGGACTGTCACGAACTTGGCTATTTTTTCTTTCAGTTCGGCCCAGTCCCACAGATCAGTAGGTGTGATGCCCCACATATCATACTGCAATATCCCTTTGCTAACGGGTGATCCCTCGTACGTCGCATAGGGTCCCAAGTCCTTGGCCAACTCGCAGCTCGCTTCCAATGCGGCATGGTAAATGGTTTCGAAAATATGACGATTGAGCTTGAATGCTTCTGCAGACTCGAACGGATAGCGCATTAAAATAAAAGCGTCCGCGAGCCCCTGCACTCCAATGCCTATGGGACGATGTCGCATATTGGACGTCTTCGTCTGAGAAAGGAAAAGGTTAAGCGCGAATGAAGGCCCAATGAGCAAACGTCAGCTCACCTGCTCTACGGGATAGTAATTGCAATCAATGACCTTGTTTAGATTACGAGTAATAACTTTAGTCACGTCGTGCAGCTTCTGGAAATCATAAGTTCCCTTGCTCAGATCCACGAATTTGCCCAACGAGACAGAAGCCAGATTGCAGACGGCAGTCTAAAAGCAAATACTGAATTCACAGCAACTTCAGTGCCAAACTTTTATAGCCCTTGTTACGCTATAAAGCTTCACTTGAATGCATTAACGAGTTATCGCAAGTATAGGACTGATTGTTTAATCCTACTTTCAAGCGAGGCCAAAAGTAACTCCGTTAAATGTTAATAGGCAAACGTGGTCTCAATGAACAATTATAACCCGATAGATCGTTGGACGACAATTGAACTAATCACTTTTGCTACATGTTCCGTAAATAAATCATTTAATATTTTGTTCGAACACTGCAAACTGTTGCAAAGAATATACAAATTTTCATTAGTATTATGCCATTACTACCAACCTTCCTGAGACAGAAGAACTGCATAGCAACTAAAGAGCCCTCGGATTCCTTGCTACTGGTCATTAGCGTGCAATGACGTGGACAATGCAGATGACTGGTCTCAAAAAATCTAAGACGCACGTCATTCTCACATGGCCTTTCTACAGTAAGCGAGTTGCCCGACGCGCTGAAAGTAAAGATCTCATTTGCGCTTACAAATTCCAGAAGGCAATATGCACCTCTGCTTAAATGCATTTATACGAAGTTACGAAAACTTTGATGGTAACACCGTGTAAATCGTTTAGTGGCTTAGGAAGTCTGAGACTTCAACTAAACGATTCACGGCCGTTGAAACGTTCACAATGGAACTCCATGTGCCTGTTAGAAATTATTTAGTGTTAAAATACATTCACAATTAACAATACAATAATCACTAGAGTAGCTTAAATTGCAAACAGAATAAAAATAATCTGTAATCATTTTCTATTTTCTTGAAAACAAGATTACGAAAACAACAGTGCAGAATGTGTAGACGCAAACAAAACGTTAATTGCCGCTCGCTACCTAAAGTGACGAAAACAAATTAGCGTAACGCGGCAGACTGAGTAAAGAGATGAAAGAGCAAAGGACACTGAAAGTGTTAGTTTCCAAATAAACAGTGACGTCACATACGAAGAGTGTTTTCGAGTTGTGCACTTGAGAGAGCAGACAGAAATGTGCAGCTTCCTATTCCTCAAAGCACTGGGTCGATATTTCTGAATAATTCCGCTTTGCCGCCCTGGGATCCTCAAAACAGGAGATTAGGTTACCTCAATCTATTCGATCCTCCGAACGCGATTCGTTTTGAAAATTCGCCGCTCAGAGAATCCATGTATCCGAGTGAACCCACATTTACATGTGACTGCCAACGCGCTTGTTGTTCTTTTGGTGCACATGTACGCAATTGCAAAAGAGGGCAGAATTCAGACCACTATTTCGCCAGAATTGAACCTAATATTGAGCAACAAAGAAATTGTCTGCTTTCAAGGAGGCAAAACACCGCCTTTGACAAGTCACTACGTGAACTTCGAGGATACTTTTGCCCTTCTCAAATTGATCTTGAAATCAACGCTCACGTTGTTGATTTCAAGATCAATTTATGGGAGAAGGAATTTCTTCAAAAACCATACCTGAGAATGTTTAAATTACCGTAAACGATTATCTTGGAAACCCGCCGTTCAGTCTACTGCTTTGCAAGCAAACTTAGAAGGAGACCAACCTCGTCGGCGGAACAATATTCCACTATCTCGGTGCACAAATTTGAGCACTTAATCGTGCCCAAGTTTTGTTGATTCGATTTTCGGTTGCAAGCGTCCTTGTAAACCATGAACGGAGTGCCCGTCTCGATTTGCGACTCAATTATGGCGTACCAAAGTTGCTGCGCCTTCAGTCGACGTCTGTAACGACCCTCCGCTTCGTACCTGCAGTGTACACGTAGTAATATAGATGAACAAGAAGATATCAAAATAGGGCAACTTTTCGTATAGTTTCTCGAATTGGTCGCCCCAAACTTCGTGGAGCCCGGGGCTCTCGTGCGGACACATCAAACACCAATCTTCGTTTGCTTCAATGCGTCGCATAAACAGATCCGGTATCCAAAGTGCGTAGAACAAGTCTCGGGCGCGATTTTCATCTTTGCCCGTGTTTCTCTTTGCATGAAGGAAGTCAAAAATGTCCGCGTGCCACGGTTCCAAGTATATAGCAAATGCACCAGGTCTCTAAAACAAGACGTACACTCAAACGCAACGGATACTTCCGACCTGCTGTCGACCTTGTTTCCTCCTTGGTCGACATAACGAGCAGTGTTGTTGAAGACGCGCAACATTGGCAGGAGGCCATTGGAGAAACCGTTCGTCTAATAAGCAACAATATACACCACATGGACAGCACAAATCAACGGTACTCTTACCCCGGCAATGTAGCTCCCAGTGGCGCGAATGCAATGAACGTTGAGACCAATTCCTCCGGCGTTCTTCGAAATTACGGCGCATTCTTTAAGTGTATCGTAGATACCCTCGATGCTGTCCGACTTCATCGTAATCAGAAAGCAACTGCTAAGCTGCGGCTTGCAAGTTCCTGCATTAAAGAGGGTAGGCGAGGCGTGAGTGAACCATTTTTCCGACATCAAATTATACGTCTGCAAAACAGAATTTGTTAGAGACGTATTGCGAGAAAGCAAAGGAGGTACCTCGATAGCTGCCTCTATGTCTGCCTGATGAATCCCAACGGATACGCGCATCAGCATATGCTGCGGACGCTCCGCCACTGGACGAAAGCACAACGTCACTGGGAAAAGTACAATACCAATTAGACATTTACCGACCTTTGCCGTTTATTTTCAGCAAGTAGGACCTTTCCAGCGTCTTGAAGCCAAAGTAGGAGTAGTCGAAGTCGCGATCATAAACTATGGACGAGTTCAGACGCTGAAGTTTACGTGGCTTCATCCACATGTCAGTGAACGCCACCGAACAAACTCATTTACCTCTGCGTTCTCCATAATTATTTTATAAATGTTCGGATCGATCATTGGAGAGTGTAGCTTCGTCAAAGGATTGACCCAGTTGAACAAATCGTCGATCACCTCCGAAAACACCTTTTTCGTTTCCTTGTGCAAATTGCTGACGGCTATGCGAGCAGCAAGAACAGCGTAGTCAGGATGCTTGCTGGCCATTGTAGCGGCCACCTCGGCGGCGAGGTTGTCCAATTCCACCGTCGTGACACCCTGATACAGGCCCGCAACCACCTTTTGAGATATGAGCACCTAAAGCATTGAAATGGCGTCCACAACGGTTGAAAACAATTAGAACGGTTAACCGGCTCCACGTGCTCCATGTTAAGTCCGTAGCAAAGCTTCTTAATTCTTGACGTGATTTTGTCGAAGTGAACAGACTCCGTGCGTCCATCGGAAAATGGAAACACGATTACGCCGTGAAAGAAAACAAGGCAGACTATTCACCTCGTTTAACGACAAACATCCCGAACGAACAGCCCAAGCAAGACCGAAAGGTTGACTCAAACTGGCACCGACAGCAACGGCTTACCGTATGTACGCGGTTCTGTTTTCGAGGTACGGTAAACGTATAAGCAAGGCTGAGCTAGCTAGTTCTCATTTTCGCCGATATCGGTAAGCGTCGGACGGCAGCCAATTTCAAATGGCAGTTCCAATTTCGCAGCATCCCTTTTGCAAAAGACGCTGCCTCGTCGAAGGAAATAAGATGTTAAAAAACAGGCAAGCGAGCGAAGAGCGCATTGTTAAGGGGTAGAAATAAGTCGCAAGGCCAGTACGAACGTACCACCTCAATCTGGACAGGATTTGGTATAAAATCTCAAGAGCTGTATCGCAACGCAAACTACAGTAATAAAAGGTATGCAAGTATTAATATTGGAGTTCTTCGTATACATGAGGTCTTCAAGCTGTAGAGGAGTGCGAACGTAAAGCAAGCCAGCGCGACTTTGATTGATTTAGGGCTTTCTTGGGCTAAACTATTCTTAGTATACCTAAGAACTTACTTGGAACATAAGACAATGCTGAGCACAGGATGTTTAGTAACGGGACCGTTTGTCATCTTGATCTTCAATACGGTGGTTGCCCGTTGGAGCTTTTTGGTGTCTGAAATAAACCAAGAAACGCGCCATACCAACGGATGGATGGGCAGTTAGTTGTCAGGGAAAAAATCGAACACCAATATAGCCAAACTATTCCTAAACTCGCTGAGGACGGAACAGGGAAGTTCCGAAAGCTTCGACGTTATACTGGTGTTCGACTTTTTCCCTGATAACTGCCCATCCATCCGTTGGTAGGGCGTGTTTCTTGGTTTATTTCAGACATCAAAAAGCTCCAACGGGCAACCACCGTATTGAAGATAGGACAATGCTAGTGTATTAAAAGCAGCAGTTATTCGTAACCGTGTACGACAGGGCAGTGGACATCTTAGCGCAGGACGAATTGATGTGGTGAGTACGCGATGGTGGACAACTTGACGTGGATAATCTTCGCTACTACTTGCGAGGCTGCAGTGCCTAAGCCGAAGCCCAAAATGGGAGCAAAGGCTCGCAAATTATCCGTGCAAAATTGTTTCGTCAAGTTGGTCATACTTCATCGTGTCCCTGCCTCAGTTTGGCTTGCATTATGTTGAATACTTACGTCATCACGCGCCTCTGACTCATGCTGCACATGGACGGCCGTCAGGAGAAGAAAGAGCACAAAAGGACGTCGATCACCCATTCTGCACCCTAATCGTTTCTCCTTTGTCCGCTCGCTAATCGCGCTAAGGCAGCTTCACGTTTCTACTTCCTTCTTGCATTTTCCCCCGTGTGTGCTGCTGTTAATAAAAGCCTGTTCAACGTCTTGTGCCGTATGTTCCCATAGTATGGCCGTGCTGTTTTGCTTCCAACACGTTAAATTGGGTGACAATGATTAACGATCTCTTCGTCAAGTTGTCCGTATTCGCGCAAAGGATTCCTGCTAACGAGGCGAGCAGCAATCTGTCTTCGTTCCCGTAAATCACATGTACCATGTAATAGTACGCCAAGACGGGAAATGGTTTGCAATATTCGTCTAAGTCTTCGGACGGTCTGCCGTAAATGGGCCAAGGACAATTGCCACTTTCCACGGAACATTTCAAGATGGTCTGTTAAGTTAGTGCCTTGATCATAAATCATATTTTTTAAATGTATCCGACATACTTCAGTATTAATCTTTTGATTAATATCTGTCCGACTCCGAAAATGTCCATTCAGAAACGCCGTGGATGATCTGGTATTTTTCGCAACAGGTTTTGAAACTTGCGCCGTCAATTGTTACTAAGACTCATCTCACTTTCGAAAAGCGTCGGTCGACGGAAAATGAGCGAACCTTTGATTCCCAAGTCTTGCTACTATTGTAAGTGCGCTTGCTCCATTTTACACGAGCGAATGAAAACTTTCCATTGATTACTATTACGAATCAGTCGGGAATGCGGGTCAAAACAGGGAAAGGATGCAATCCGCTAATAGATGAAGTTCCTTTCTCACTGTAGATGGTTGGCCTCGACAACTACGCACTTTAGGCATTGGACTGACCGCGTAGCCTTCCATTGCAAACTAAGTTTTCATGTCGTTTTCTTTTCCCGTGCAACAACTGTTCCAGCTGCCCGTACTGTCTCGCTCCGACAAATAATGTGAAACCACGCTGCTGAAAGCCAGCGATCCAGGTACACTCACTGGCAAAACGGATACGCAACGACGGACAAGGTCGTTTGGCTTGTTGCGTCTTTTCCAGACGGGCACTCATAAAGGAGGAAACCGTATACTGACTCAGCAATGGCCTGGTGCTGAACTAATCGTGCCCTTTGGCGCCAATTTGCACGCAAAAGTCATTCTTAATTTAGGACCGGCCTAAGGCATTGTATTCTTTTCTTTGGCGACTTTACATCGTTGCTTGATTATCCACTTTCTTAATTGATATCCGTAGCATTCAGGGCATCTCGTGTGCCCTCTTCGATGGCTGACCATTTCCAATGACGCCAAGTGCAATGCACCCGTGCAATGAGAATCGGCATTGCGACCAGTAAACAAGGTCCAGTCAGCCCGAACCAAAGATTTCAACGTTGCACGAAGGCTGTTTTAAATTTTCTTTAGGCTTTGTCTTCTCCATCCATTCTTCCTCGGTACCATTTTCCGAACCGTTCTGTTTTCATGCAAAGCGAATAAAATGCGGGTAGGCGTTCCATTGCCCTTCGAATGCGCTGTTCCAAAAATTTCAACGTTGCACGACAAACCGCGGGACAGATGAATTCAAAAGCCGCGTGCTGGTCATAGCTCGCAAGCAGCTCTTTGATTAGAGCAGTGGGTTTCGCTGTCCAGAAATGCGCAGTTGGAATTTTCAGATGTCCACTTGCGCCAGCTGAGAACCGTTCGGCTGTCCCGTCCTTACGCGGGAAGTCTATGGGAAGTGGCGTTCACTGCTGTGAATGACGGAATGCCCGTGGGATTGTTTCGCCTTAAGGCTTAAAGCGCTAGGCAGGATTAAAGCCACGAGCAAGCAAGACACGCCCGACAGGCGTTCGTTCTGGTCAAAGTTTCCTCTGCGGATCGGTTGGTCCAAGTTCGAGTATCAAGCTGAGCAGTAAGGCGGATTCGGACCTTCCTCGAGGAAGTTAACACAGTACCTTGTGGGGCTTCCTCTTTGTCGCCAGTTAGTTGTGGAGGGACAATGCTGAACGCTATGTTACCTCCGCAGAGAAAGTGCAACGCGTACCGTGAGGACGACGATTCGCGTTCTCTAACCAGTAGTGACCTTCGCGCGGGATTCGGTTCCATTTTTGACGCACAGCTTTCTGAACAGAATCTGCTGGCGCTTTCCCCACATGTTACGTCGCTGTAAAGGTAATATCGTTTCTTGTTTCCGCTTGGATGCTAATTAATGTTACTTTATAACCGACTTATTAACAAAGCGTAACCTCATTGCTCCTATTCTCTCGTGTTTATTTGGCAGGAGCAGAGTAGCCCATAAATTCACATCAGATTAACCAGACGACTTCAACAAACAGCAACAGAGTACTGTACTGTCTGGGGAAAATGTCAAATGGCTCTGCTGCTGAACGGCTAAACTCTGAACCAAAGCATAACTGGTCACCGAACTGAGTGACATCGCTGAATGCCTCTGATATTTGATCAACGCCGTCGCATCTGACACTCATTGGCAGTCGCTGTTCGACTTGGCGACCATTTGGAGCTTGTTTTCCGCTATGCAAATTCTAAATATTTTACCCATCGCTTAACCATCGAGCAATTGCCGAAAAGAGGCAGCAGCAGCAGTATGATTGGCGACGTGACTCCTTGAGGGCCGCTCAAGCGAGTTGCGGCGAAGTTTCATTTCATACGGTCCCAAGTGCGACACAGACACCATATGTTTCGCCTTGCTGACTGTCCATTGCGTTGATCGCTCAGGATAGCCGCAGCGGCAAGGAAGAATTGACAAGGCTGGCTAGCCTCCACTCTGTCCCGGATGATTAATCACCGCTGCTACTATTAAGAAGAGCCACAAATGACGGACAGGCCGGCGGCATAGGTTTTAGGCCAACATTTTCAGACCAGCAGGTGACTATCGGCTGCTTTTTTCTCGAAGCATCATGTGGTGGAATGACAACTTCTGTCCCGTCGCAGATGTGAACTGGCGGCATTGGATGCTCTCCGCAGGGGTTACCCTCCAACCGAAGAGGACGCGCCAGTTGTTCATTACGTTGGTCACACATATCACTGGCGAAACAATGTAGACAAGCAAGCAGAAACAGTGGGGCAATGGAGTATTGATTCCTTGGTTTGAGCGTTGGCTCTTGGGTGGTTACCGTGCCGGCCAAGCACCAATGTTGTTCTCGATTCGCCGTGGGCATGGCAACGGGTCAAGCATGTTGACCTATTCGATTCACTATTTAATCATTCCCGTAAGGCTGAGTCAGCAAACCTTCATATCTGGTCGCTCGTCACCGCTATCTGCTCGGCCGCTTGTTTCTCATTTGGTTGTCAGTGACTATGCGCTCTTATCGTTTACCGCTATGAACAGTCAACGCAGGGAATCGCGCTTTTAGTGCCGCCGTTGCTCTCCGCCAACGGACTTTTCCTGATAAACGCTCGTTTCTCATTGCAGTACCACTTGCAGTTGCTTTTCGTTGCTCACTATGCGTGTTTGGTTATTCGCTCTTCTGCTGTGCCTAGCCATCGTTCTGTTCGCCGCCGACGATGTAGAAGCGAAGAAGAGGAAATCAAAGTCGAAGTCGAGAAACCACGAAAGTGCCATCTCCAGCAGAAAGGAACACAAGAAGAAGTAAGCTTTTTTGTTACGAGTTCGCCCATGGCTGAACGATGAACCGGTGGAACCTTTGCAGGCACGAGCATCGCCAGGATCGGGAAAGACATAGCCGTAAGGAGAAGGAGAAGGAGGAGGAGGAGGAGCAGAAGCCTAAGGAAGAGGAAAAGGTGCACAAGCGCAGAAAGCAGAAGACGACCACTGGTTCGGCGGTGGAATCCGACCGGGAACGCGGCAAACTGCCAAAACGAACGAAAAGGGACGATTCCGCGGTGAAGTCGCCGGATAGCGTTAAAAAGATCACGAAGGTTCATTCGGAGGACACTCACGCGTGCAACGAGCAATGTGAGCTGAAGCATCATGACGCCGGACATTATGAACCGGAAATTGACGTTACTCCATAAATATCGGACTTAAACGAGACATATCCATTTATTGAAGATGGAGCGCTTGAAAAGTTAAACTAACATTACTGTTGCGTTGCTTTATCTGCCAAGGTCATTTGGCGCGATCGATTTGTAGTCGCATTTCGGTTTGAATTCACGATTAAAGTCCAAGCGAAACTGTGTTTACGTTAATGGTGTTTACGTCCAACAGGTTCATCGTCCGCTTGCGGTTGTTTCCCCTGCTTGACGGTATTAAAAGGAAAGAGTAAGCTGGCATTAATGCTTTGCCAGTGGGAAATTTCAAAGTTCGCCGAGTGTTGCATAGCGGATTCTCTTCATTGCTCCTATACTGACGGTTCCAAGCGGCATCAGCTTCGGTTAATCGACACAACTTGCAATCCATTAAGAAGTCCAGCAAAATTCTATCCTCTACAAAGCACGATACACCGAGCATCATTATGCATATATATGGGCATTGACTCACTGAATGTATATATATATATATATATATTATATATATATATATATATATATACGTAGGCTCTATATGGAAATAATTTTCTTCTTTGGCAGGGTAGATGCATTTTTTGCGAACAATTCTTCAACACGGTATAGCCCCGTTAGATAAGACCGTTCTTATCTAACGGGGTTATACCGTGTTGAAGAATTGTTCGAAAAAATAGGTTATATACATATATATACATATATATAGAAATTTGGTGGTATTCCGGCTTTGTAACGGGTCTCATGTTTTCAAATAGGTGGTATTCCGGCTTTCCCGTTTTTGATGATACCTGTAATAAAACCGCAAATGCCCTACCAGCGGATGAATGGACGACTGTTAGAGATATTACAGGTCAAAGACGCACTTCTCGAAGCTTTCGGAACGCCTTGTTTCCGTCACCAACGATGTGTGGTGTATCAGAGCTTTCGGGACGCTCTAGTCCCGTCTTTCCACTCACAGACGACGGGTCAATCCTGTCTTCCTATATATATATATATATATATATATATATAATATATATATATAATATATATATATATATATATATATATATATATATATATATAATATATATATACTATATATATAATATATATATATATATATATATATAGGAAGACAGGATGCCTTTTAACGGGAGCATAGATGTTCATGATGTTGGATTTTTCACGGATTTTTCTCGTTGCTTTGTATGGATCTGTACTGTACTGTATGGATCTGTTTTCCCGCTGCTATGGATGGATCTGTAAGTAAACTGACACGGCCTCCGTACCAACGTATGGATGAGAGTAGTTATAAGAAGACACGGTCAGAGAACAACGTACGGTTTTCTCGCGAATATTTCGGAACGCTCGAGTTCCGTCATCAGTGAGCAAGAGCTCTTGCTTTGGAAAAGGCCTTTGCCGCTCGCTGACGACGGAACTAGGTTGTTCCGAAAGCTCCGAGCAAAAAGCAAGCGTTGTTCTAAACTTCTACCTAATAACTGCCCATCCATCCGGTGGTAGGGCGTTGTTTCGTTCAATTTCAGACGCTCGAGAGCGGAAAGAATCCGTAGAAAGCCAACTCAACCGTCTCTCCCGTTACAATGAACCCAGTCTTCAATATATAATAAGTTCTGAATTTACTAATTCAATAGAGACGGCGTGATGGAATGTACGACTTTTTCCCGTTGGAAGTCAAAACGTATCTGAAACATATTGAAAATCAACGCCCTACCGGCGAATGGATGTGCAGTTATTAGCCAAATATCTCAAAACTTTTTGGAAAGCGTCTTTCCTTGAAGTAGCTTTATTTTCCCGCAGGAGGCATTAACGTGGCATTCCAGCGGTTCTACGAGGTCGTGGTCTAGGTTGTTCGACAGCGATGACCAAATATGTTGGTACTGCGACCTTAGGAAGGCTATGGTGCTACGATGTTGTCTTATTGTAGTCCTGAGTAGGGCGGAGCCAGCGGATTGCAGGATCCTGCTGCTAGCTTTGTCACGTCTGTGGTTCCATTTCAAACGGAAGCATTTGGGTAACAACCCGGAGTCTCGGCAATGAAGTAAGAAAGTGATCTTACCCAACGTCATGGTAATTTTGGTTGCTGTCTGCTCAAGCAGTTTTGCAGCTTTGGAGATCTGTGCGCCGTAGGCACTGCGAATGATATTGAAAATTGGGTGTCTCGTAACGGGTCTTGGCATATGCCAAGACCCGTTACGAGACACCCAATTTTCAATATCTCAAAACACTGTATGTAACCTTCGTAGCTTTCGGAATACCTTGTTCCGTATTCAGTGAACAGTAATGGTGATGACGGAACAAAGTAGTTCCGAAGGCTACGATGGTTACAGTGTTTTGAGACATTCCCGTAGTAAGTGCCCACCATTCGCTGGTGGGGTGTTGTTTTCGATATACTTTCAGACACGTTTTCGACTCCCAGCGGGAACAAGCCGTGCATTTCATCATGCCACAGAGAAGACCCAATACAAAACACCCCATTTTCAGCATTCAATAGAGATTTCTTTTTCATTAATTAGTTATACCAAATACAATATGACAACACATGGATGGTTGCCACGGCGTACCCCTTTGTGATCACGCTACGGAGCTATCGGGACGCTCTGGTCCCGTCGTCTGCGAGTGGAAAGACGGGACTAGAGCGTCTCGAAAGCTCCGATGCATCAAGCACTGTAACGTGATCACAAAGGGGTACACCGTGGCAACCATCCATGCCAACCGAACGCCCCGTTACCAAGCACCCCATCTTCAATGGCACACATGTGAGAAAATGTCATATCACAAAAATGCTTGCGTTCTATGTGCTAAATCAAGCGTTGTATGGCAGAGCCGGAGCTTGCGCAAAACCGTCAAGGAACTGAACAGGGCTTCAAAGTGTTCAGAGCTGACTAGCCTCAGTCGATTAGTACAGACAGGCTTATTCCGTCCTATGTCCAACTTGTGCGTGTTTTTGCTAATAATAGCCATTTGACAGAGCTTTGCTTGAAATTGGTTACGAACTTATTGCGCAGCATCGGATAGCCCAAGAGTTTATTGAACATCATGAGCGTTGCAGAAGCCGCTGTAAGAGCTATTTCTCAACGCAGATTTGTTAAGCGGTCAAAACGCAAATTTCAGGTGAGAATTGGCAGAAGATTCCATCGGTTACGGAGGTAAAATTTTTACTGGTACCACACATCCGTTTCGTAGTGTACGGCAACACAGTCGCTTGCGTTGTCGCTGTAATTCGCTATGCACAGGCAGCAGTTTTTGTTCGTTAGCTTGGAACTCCTAAACCTTAAGACCACGTACGCTGCGAAGTGATAAGAAAGGTTACATTACGACGATAATGGTAGCAGCCATGAGTAGGTCATCCGCCGGAAGCTTTCTACTTTAATGAAGGCAGAATGGTCGTTTGCAGGAAAAAGCAGTTCAGTTTACTCATGGTCATTAACAAAAACTGTTTTCATCGTAAGGAAAAACATTGACGCATCGTCTCATCCGTTGATCGTTTCAAGACAAAGCAGCTTTGACTGTTTGCAAACCGGTCATATGATATGTCCTCGTATAATGCGAGAGTCCTTTCCTAATGGTAAACAAAAATGAGTAAACAAGTCAAGAAAAACGTTGCCGAACTGAAAATATTTAAGAAGTCACTACAGACAGTTCTCGTGTAACGCGATTCCACTGATACGCGACTTTGCGTCAGGTCATGTGAACAGATGTGTAGGAAATGTTCACCGCCGGTATGAAATCACAGCAGATAGCTACAACATGCACTGAACAATGATATGATCTGATTGACATCAGCTCATCTAAACCAAACGGCCTAACAAAGCGGCTTAAAGCCCGACTCCAGCGTTTTCAATGTAAAATGTCTTATTCGTTGTATCTTGTTATTGGATTAAATATTAAATATTTCCTTGAAGCAAGAGAAATTAGTAACAAGGCGTTTCATAAGTGCGAAAAAATGATACGGTATCCTTGTTCAATTGAAAACAGGAGCTTTTGTAACGGTGTAATTAAACATGATATGATGGTACGACGATCGCCGTTTGATAGAATTTTATTATAAAAGTCACCGTAGCTTTCGGGACAGACCGCGTCCCGTCTTCAGCGGCTAATAATGACAGAAAGAGTCTGAAAACATGGTAAGGAAGGCTAGTCTTAAACCAGGAAGTAAAGGGTTAAAACTCGGTTTCAAACTCTTTGAACGCTTGAAGTATGTCCAACCTTTGAGATATCACAAACACCTTTCTCTCTTATGATGGCGGTCCAAATAGCACTGATATCACACCCATTGTCTCTATTAATTGTCTTATTGTGCTATAAGAATAGCTTCTTTGATTTTTATAAAACCCAATAAGACAATTAATAGAGACAATGGGTGTGATATCAGTGGTATTTGGATCACCATCATAAGAGAGAAAGGTGTTTGTGATATCTCAAAGGGTGGACATACTTCATGCGTCGAAAGAGTTCAAAACCGAGTTTTAGGCCTTTACTTCCTGGTTTAAGATTAGCCTTCCATACCATGTTTTTAGACTCTTTCTGTCATTATTAACCGCTGAAAACGGGACGCGGTCGGTCCCGAAAGCTACGGTGACTTTTATAATAAAATTCTATCAAACGATGATCGCCGTACCATCATATCATCTTTGTTCAATGAGCTTTATTGAGCGCAGCTTTCGGAACTGTCGTGTTCCGTCGTCACCCCTTTCCAACTGCGCTGACGACGGAACACGACAGTTCCGAAAGCTGCGCTCAATAAAGCTCATTGAACAAGGACACCGTATCTTTCATTATAGCTGTTGACAGTATGAGAAATGTGTCAATAAATGAATTTTCAACGGAAAAAATAAAAGAATGCCTTTTAACGAGATGCCGCAATTACTGCAGTGAACAGAAGCGAATGGTTCGCGATCCGTTTGCTTATCCAGGTGATGTATGCTTCTCAGCAAACAGAAACAAGCGCAATCTTTTACTATTCACCAGCTTGATAATTGCATCGGCATAGATCTTAAGGATTAGTTCTTGCTCGGTAAATAGCTTTTGTTTTGTATATAAGTTTGTATACAGCTTTTGCTTCAGATAACGCTTGTGTTGTTCAAACGGAGTTATAAGTAACTGCCCATCAAGGGCTGCAACAAGTTGCTTTCGTCACGCCCACGGCGGACAGTGTCTCACAGCACAGTTTAAAACCAATTTGGCTCTTCTATAAGACGACAGAATATTTTCGTCATGAGCATTTGTTGCTGTTCTCCTGATGGACAAGTTTAAGGAAAACGAAAATTTCCCACGCAAATCTGCTGTTCCATATGACTTGGCAAATCTCCCTTCTCGCAAGGTGTCATTTCCAGCTACGTGTGCAAATTTCATTGTTAGCACTTTTTAATTCGCGACTGCCACTGATTCATTGAATCTAACCCGATCTTTCCCACTTTCTGACCGGACAGCGAGGGAGATCCTCGGCACTTTTGGTTGAGAAAAAAGTCGTTTCTCAAAATCTGTTTGCGCATAAGGCGCAGATTCGGTGCCAATGGGCTATGCAATTCCATACGCCAACGAAACAATTTATCAAAGTCACTCTACTTCCTTAGAAATTCCTATGGCACTTTATCCGTTTTCATACAGGATATTAGCATTGAACTCAGCTTGGCTTTCAGCAGACAACTTCTCTCGCATTATTTCGCTTTCATCATTATTACAATAATATTTGTTCGTAGCATAATGTTGCTGTTGCTGTTTCGCCCACTTCAAACACTCATCAAAGTATTTCATCCTCCTCTGCACTGCAAAAGGTTATTCGCCACCAGAGCAATCCTTATTAACGAACTGAGCATCATTCATCTTCCTGTCATGAATGCTCACTGATTTTGTATTGTGAATACGAAATGACTCATGAAAGTCACTGGCTAGGCAGAGCAATTATCTTGACACATCTGATTTTCCAAATCAAAGTTTTGGCAACATTGACGCCACCATAAACAAATAGACGTTAACTTTGACCTTTGCACATTCGACTTTGAAGTTGCACTAAGATTATGCCGAAAGCCGCATCATTTCTGCTTGGCGTTAGCAGGTCGAGCTTTCGCTAAGGACCCTCGAACATCACCGATACAGTTGATCAGAAGCCGCATAATAAAGCAGTCTGCTTTCCGCGCAGGTTTCTGCAGCTTTTGCTTGTGAATCAAGCGAAATGGGTAAAATTGGGAGTGCCTCATGATTGCTGATTCATCTGCACTTCGCCGAGCGTACTTTTTATCAGATTAACACTGTCAATGTTTTGAAGCGCTGCACCTAAGGCGTTCCTGCAAATGTTTGCCATTGCCGATATGCCGCTATTTTACAATGCAAAGCTGCATACACACTTCTTTGCAATAATCGGTTCAGTCGTGCTTTGAAAATGCTTATTTGCACTGGTAAAAACGATGTGACAATGCAGCTTTAGGGCAGAAGCATTTAGGAGTCTACAATGTCAAGCACGTGCGAACAGTATTTTGTTTGCATCAAATAGACGACCATTTTCCTTAGGTGCAGGGATCTCTAACGAAACTAAGTCATTTTAGGATTTGGCCTCACATATTGGTTGCAGGTAGATACATGCATATTACATTTGACAAATCAGTCTAAACAAAATTCATCTGCAGGTGAAAAACTTCACCCTTCATAAACTCTTTTTAGAGCCGTGAATAAAATGAATACTTTTGGTTATTAACTTCCAGTGTTCGATTAGTTCGTTCGTTCACCAAAAACAAGTAGGCTAACTAACAGAGGACCGCACTTTTGGCTTGACTTGAAGTTCTGCCATTTCAAGGCGAACTCATCCAACCCGTTGTATTAATAGAGTAGTCCTTCTTCAAGATTGAGTAGTAGTTCGGAGAAATGCTTGCCAATCCGGTGCCTTCTCAAAGTAGGCGCCTGCAAATTTAGTCTGTCGGTAACTGGTTAATTTGAAACTTGTCAGTTCCATCAATAACCATGTGTCTACGAACCGATCTTCACCTGTTAACCGACGTCGAAAGTTCAATTAAACTGGTTCGGCCTACTTCTCGTACAGATCAAACCGGTTGTAGCGTTTGCTTAACAAGACTCAGGATAATCCATGCCCTGAAATCTCAGTTAAGTGGGAATCTGAACCTCTGTCTCATGAAATCTTAGTGCGGAGTAGTAATCCCGTTACGAAAGTACTGTTCTTCGCTTGAATGGTATTTGAATGCTAATCAGCTCTGAAGGATGCAAGGTATTCCGTCACTCCTGCATAGGCGCTTCTTTCTGCTTGTTAATCGGAAGTACGAGACACTGTAAGTAGGCTATGCGGATGTTCGCAAAACTGGTTCTGCGGATACCGCTAAAGGCAATTGTGCACAGGGAATTTAAGGTCTACTGATGAACAAGTATTCATCTCTTGTCTACTGATGAAATAGAATTATCGGATGCTTGATTATATCAACGGTTATGCGTTGACGATGGAAAAAGGATGGTTCAAAAAGGCATGAAAAGGCATGAACTGTCAACGCCAGTTCTAGGCATCACCGTGAACTGATGACATCAACTCCAGAGCAAAAACTTTGAGATTGCCTAATGAATGCATTCACACAGGGGAATACTTTGCGTCGGTAGGTGCTCTGAAATGATTCCAGATGTTGGTGGTTGTGTTTCACTCACATCGTTACTTTGTTGCAATGATTTTGGGATCCACTGAAATTTTATTAGCCTAAACCTAGAGGAGCGAAACTTCGTGAAATCATCAGACGTCGCTGCTTGAGAGCGTGCAAAAGCGACTTTTATTGAGGAAAGGGGTCTTTTCCGCTGCAACGTTCTCACAATGAAGCAATTGTGCTTCGTTGCACTTCCCGCACCTTCAAAATTGCCCATTTTCCCTCCTGAACGATCTGCGTTGTGCGATTAATGGCTGTTAACGCCTACTATTAAAGGGCGAATGCCTTCTGGTGAGACACTGATGTCAGCAAGCACGACAGCATTGCATTTTACATTTTCACAAAATGAAGTTTCGTTAAGCAACACGTTCCATCGCTAAGCCTCCCCTTCCTTTGCAGGCGTTTCAAAAGTTCTCCGTAGTCTCATACTTGGAGTTCTCGCGGGAAATGGATTTACCGGGTGTACTTATGCACCTGCTTAAAAATGCTTAAACAATACTGTTAATATTTAAACGCAGCATATTTAAATTTGCATGTCAGCGAAATGTTGATTTTGCAAAGTTCACATGATCGCAGCAAGTACATAAGCGTGAAAACTTTGGAGATCCTGTAGGTTCTGACGTAACCCCAGGCCTACCTGGCATCTGTTGCCTTCCCCCTATTGGAATTTTGCCCGCCAATCATGGGCAGTGCTTGGAGATGTTCCGTAAAAATGAAGCAGCATTGAAATATTGCATCGTCATGCTGTCCTGCCGCGTACACCGGGAATTCCCCTCAATTTTGAGGAACTGTAAGTGTAAGGTTCGACCGGTGGGACGAGAATTCCAAGCGAAGCCGGCACTGCAGTGCTTGTTCACGCAGATTTCAATGATGATAATCATCCAAGACGCATGACATGTGTCAACTTATTTTAATTAAGTAAGGCAGAGCCCCACAGTTTCGTAAGTTGGATAGCGTTGAAGAGTAGGGTCTCTGCGATGGGCCCCTATTGCTTTGTTCTACTGAAAGCCTTTTCGCACAGATCTGCTCCGGTCATATTCTATGCGCTGAGCGAAAAAGGTTGAAGCTGAACCGCTGGATGCAATAGCCTTCCATCAATGACTTCAATTCATCCTACTAGCTTTGCGCAACCAAGTTACCAAATAGCTCTCCACCTGGTGCCTGTTGGGGATTCAGCCTTTCGGTTGTACCACATTGACGTATATCGAAGTGAATCAATCAAATTTCGAATAATGATGGAACTTCAGCCGGTTACAGGGACCTGCTTTAAATGTATTTTTGCATAAAGTAGCTAAATTGCCTACTATACGGAAGCAGTTCTCTCTCTTTCTCTCTCTGAACCAGGCATCCGTTTTAGGTACATTTGCATGATTCTATGTCACCGAGTCTTTGGCTGTCAGAGCTCACCTGCTCTTCCCTCAACGTGACGATACTTCACGCTGAGGGAATAGCAGGTGAGTTCTGGAAGCTCCTACCTTATTTCACGCTTTTGACAAATGAATACTTTTTCAAAAAGGACGAACAACGCGACACTATAAATGAGTCTTGCCACGTTTTCGTTGCAAGAAAGCAGGTGTTCAAATGCGTTTTCACGATAACAACACCTCTTTGAGTAGAATTGATTGGTCTCATTCACCAGGTGCTGCTGTTCAATTGCAAAACGCTGTCTGCTGCCTTCAGAAGAAGCGCCGGCAGAATGCGGGCTAATATGACGGAAAATTTCCACCAACAAAAGCAACATACGGCTGTTCCTCGTGGAGGGGATATTTAGAGCTACCAAAGTGACTACCATCTGGCCTTTCGTAAAATTTATTCTTTCTTAATTCTGCTAAACCTGCATGGAACTATGAAACTTCTGGCAATCTTAAAATGGCCCCAACTTACGATTAGTAATGCAGGCACGTGAAATTTGGTGCAAATTAGTGCACCGCTCGTCAGTTACTGACCGCCCCCCCCCCTTGGTCGAGCTGGCAAATCGAATAACATCGAACAAACGTTTAGAACAAGTGCCATCATTTGACGTCATCTTTTTCCCTCTCGTGTTTGTTATTTTTTACACTATCACTACCACTATCATTCGATTTTCAGATTAGTTATTAATTATTTAGTAGTTGCTGCAGGCTAATTGATGATTGGTTAATTGACAGAATACAGTAGGAGTAAAATGACCTAGACACTTTGGCTCCCTTATAATAATCAAGGGAAAGCAATTTATTGAGCATACTTAAACACCATGCGTCAAGCTTCTTTATGCCTAGCGACTTAATGCGAACGTGGCCAACGTGCTGATACGACGTCGTTCAACGTACAAGCTCTAAACGTTCACCACCATCTGATGAGAATGCTGCGATCGCAATTTGGTGTACATCGTTTGCGTAGCTTCGAAGACTGGTTTCTTCGTAACGGGGCGGTGGATCTATATTGGAATGCTACGGCTGAAGCGCCCGTTGAGCAATTCTATTCACTGATACCTGTGAGAGCACCAAAACAACCTAACCACTGGCTGGTTGGTTAGTTAAGTTAGAGAAACAACATCGTTTGAGAAGAAGACTGTTTCGTTACGGCAGTTACATTAGCCTGCTACGTAGGTTGGAACATTTCGGAACTCACCGACCGGTTTGGGATGCTAATTTTAGCCGGGACCATTCGCAGCTGGATTTCCCGCTTTAAATTCCGTTGAGAAGCAAAGCGGTTCAAATGCCGCCCAAAGCCGGAGCACGCTATTGGTCGAAAGCTGCTGGACAACAGTGGTCCTATAAATGTGTCCGCGCTAATCTCCCTTCCGTTGCTTTTTCTCTGCCTTACTTGGAACCGGACTTTCAGCTGTACTGAAACGTAAACTGCGGACCTTCTGCGGTCGGAGAAAAAGTTGTCCTCTTCAGTGTTCGCCTGGACGACTGCATTCGTCCGGGCGAACATTGAAGAGTACATCTTGTTCTATGAAACGTGTGCTATCGTGATACGAGCTGTTAACAATCAACCATTTCTCATCGGAACTTGACGCCTTGTTAAGTGTTCAAGTTCAGTTCTGCAGCGACAATCTGAAGGAATGACAACCATTCGACCACTGCCATTAACAATGGATAAAGCATTGCGTAGTGCGCATTGAACATTTCATTCATCGGAATCGGTTGTCCCTGCGCTTACAGGCGATTTTCAGACGCAGCCCACGCCTTGCGTCCCGTTTGGGAAATGGGAAAGTGAATGGAAGTTTAATTTGGCGCGCACTTGTTCGCGGAGGCAGTTTTTCTCTACCTATTAATAGCACGTGCCGATGCAGCGACCGCTTGTACCGCCGGAAGCAGCGGTTCCTGAATGAAATGGCTCAACAAAAGAGGTGGCACGCACGATCAGGCGGCGCTACGGCTAGCGAAGGATGAATTGCCGCGCCGTACGAATTACATAAGCGGCAACCAGCTGCGTTTCAAACTTCAACTTTTCCACTTGCCCATTGCAACCGCAGTTGACGCTTCTTACTTGCGGCTGGCAAGTCATCGCTCATCTTCATAACTGCCACTCGGCGACTGGAACAGTACGGCCGGCGGTTGTTTGACGTTCATTCAACTTACAAATAATCCGCAGTTACGACATCTTCACTTGACGTCAACCTGCGGTTCCTTCGGCTAATTTCCAAATGCGCAGTCGTCCTGCGGCGCCCCGTCATTTCGCCCAAAGCCGTCGTCCGCGAAAGGCGACGTCCGAAAGCGAGCCGCTTCGGTTAAGCGTGGAGGTGTTGGGCGCGCTACGCCAAAATGCGCTACGCAATGTACCGGGCGCCAATGGCTCGTTCGTCATTCTTTGAGAGCCCAAACTGTCAATCATTGGCCCTTATATTAGTAAATATACCAACCAATGCAA
Source organism: Trichuris muris (assembly GCA_000612645.2). Taxonomy (NCBI): domain Eukaryota; kingdom Metazoa; phylum Nematoda; class Enoplea; order Trichinellida; family Trichuridae; genus Trichuris; species Trichuris muris. The sequence continues at coordinate 16,550,674 of CBXJ02000282.1, read as the reverse complement.
CAACGCAAACCGTGACCGCCACGTTGTTGGGCGGAAGAAGGGCTGAGGCGATTGGCAAAGGTCGGCGGCGGGCGAAACGCCGAAAAGGCAATTACGCAGAAGCCACCAAGGAGAGTGCCCTTAAGGGCGGGTTGTCTGTAAGGCAGCGCGCCCGACGGAACAGCACGCGCAATGCACGGTTGGTGCAGGCTTAGGCGCAGGCTTTGGAGCAACAAAATTCCTTTGCGCCCAGGTGCAACAATTCCAAGTTAACTGCAAGCAAGTGCACGCACCCTGTTGAACATATAGCAGGGAAGGCGAGCGAGTCGTCCCCCAACATGGCCAATTGAATTGCCAAAATTCCTTGGATACGTTGCTTCTCGAAAATGCGAATTACCTACTTTGAAGCTGCTGCGCCGACTTGGACTTAAGCAATGTCACTTTCGGGATTTCGATCGCTGCTTATTCGGGCGTACACCCATCAACGGTCGGCACGTCACTGGCGGTCAGCCCCTGTTGACCGGCCTGGGCTGGGACGCGCCAAGGTAACCCGAAGCTTCATCTCCCGCGTGGCTACACGTCGCCGGCACAGGCGTAGGCAAAGTGCAGCCGATCTGAGGAAAGTGCGCAAGATGACGCGCGGGTGGGATACGGCCGTAACGCAGTTCCACGCGAACAATGTGCGCCGCGTCGTGCCGTGAAAGGCTGGCAATTGCAATGCCATATTGTTGATCCTTGGCCGACACCACGGGTGTACGGGACCGCGGTGACTCACCGCAAAGGTATGCGCGCTTAGCCCGGGGCGCTCGTGCGCTCGCTCGCCGTTTCACCTATGGTCCCGCGCAGTCACCTCGGTTTACCGTGCCTTCCTGCTTTAGTTTTTTTCCTCTTTCGAAAGCAAACGGCCCATCCATCAATCTCCTCCATTCGCTCGCGCGCACGGGCATTCTTCTTGTCTGGACGTGCATCCGCTTTGCAAGTAACTTAACTTTGCGACGCCTCCCAGCCGTGCCGTGCCGCTAATGATGTCGGCGATCGCAGTTTGCAAAACCATTACAAAGCGTAGCGACAGCGGTCATTAGCAACCATAGAATGGGAAGTCATTTTTTTGCAGATCAAAAAATTTTCACCGCTCCGACCGCCAGGAGTTCTCTCTTTCAAAGACACGTGCCCCGAGCAAACTGCGACGGCGGCAACAGGAAGGTTAGTCATCAATGGAGCCGGAAGAAATATTTCAACAACGAAAAGAACTGGTTCGCCCTGCCAACATGCCGCCGCCATGTTGACGGTCACGGAAACGATCTATTCCCTGTCCTTCATCCTGCGCACGGCTACGACCAATCGCGTCGCTAACTCATCCGCGCGGGATATGGCCAAAGTTTTACGATCGCCCATTCTGCCAATATGGCCGCAGCAGCGTAATGACCGTGTTTGTGCAGGCGATCAAGATTCGCTTTTTTACCCTTCTCCCTTAACTGATCGCGGTATTTCCATATCTGGGGGCAATCGGTTACCTCGCGCTGACAGCTCACCGGCGATTCATATCCCGGTTGACAGCTAGCGGGTCACAACGGCTTTATTTTTGCTTTGCAATGACCGTGACCTGAAATTGATGTGCAGATAAATAATACGAGCCTCATTAAGGGGTCATTCGGTCAACGGTCGTCATCTTCGTGCCGTCGTTTACTGTAGCGCAGCTTATCGTCCTCACTTATCGCTGGCAAAGATGGCGGTCAACGGAGCACGGACCGTTCGTTGGCCCATCCGTTGGAAATGAAAATTCAGCGCCGCCAAAAGAAAAGCGGGCCATTGAGCATGTGCACGTTTTGGAGCGCCATTATAGAAAAGCGTTCCCTTGCAAACTACTTACCTACTTTGCGCTTCAAACAGCTGCTGCCAAGAAAGGCTGGCCGATTGGATGGATTGGCATGCGCGCAAAGCGTTCACGTGGGCGCAATGCTTCGGCTACCCAAGGGAGGCGCGCGCGCAAGCGTGGTCATTCAACTTTCTCCCTCACCCATTCAGCTTGTCCATTGTCAATGACGGACGCACAGCGAAGTCAACAGCCGACGTGCGCCTGCAACTTGTGCTCACGGAGCGCCTCAACGCCAACTTCCCATTGATGCAAGGCGGCGGCGCGCATTTCATTTGCTTTCCATTATTTTTCGGTACGCTTCAAGGAGGCGCCCTGCGAGTGTGCGCAGGCGGTCGACGTCGGCGCTTCCGCGTAACGGCAGAGCAAACAATAGTTCCGTTCATCCTTCGCTGCAGAATGACCAACGCTGGTCAGCGGTTAGCGCTTTTGAATGACGCGCCGCGTTGCCTTGCAACAATTGAACGCTGCCGTGGTGGACACACGGATGTGAGGGAGAGCGAGTTGGAACTTGTTTTCAGTTTGCACAGCAAAGCTTTGCGTACGCCGGAGCACCTCCGCCCGCAGCTGTCCGCGTGAGACACTGACCCGAACGATGGTCCGCCGGTTAAAGGCAAACAGATCCGCTGTGAGCTGCTAACGGTACCAACGTGCTTCTAAGTTGAACGGCCCTAAAGCTCTTGGTCGTCGTACGCCCACGTAAGCGCACACGCCCTTCTTTATTCAGCTCGCGTTGTCCACTGCTGTTTGTACGAGCCATCTGCTACGCGCGCTATGGTCACCAGTGAATGCAAGCACCTCCTTGGTAATGTCCCATTGTAATCAGGTCAAGTAATTCAAAGCCTCCGGTTCAATGACGGCGGCCGAGGCGATCGATGGACAGGAGGAGAGAGCAAGAGACGTTAGGAGAACTCCGTAGCGTAGCGACCAAACGCTGTGGGCGCCCGCATGGCTCTTATCGGCGTTGGCGCCCGATAGCGCCTGCAATGGACAACGTGATGGGACGCCGCGCGGGCCGCCGCGAGTATCGGCTTGCAAAGTTCCGCTTTATTAATGAACAAGCGCTTTTCCCAACAGATCGACCGCTCTCCGCTCCGGACGGCAACGTAAACAGACCCCAACTAACCGTGCTCAACCAAACAGCAACAGTAGACATAACAGCCGCGAACGCACTTCGCTATCACATGTCTGATTCGGACGAGCGCGCACTGGAGGGAGGGAGGGAGGCAGGCAGGCAGGGACATGCACGCGCCCGCGCGCGCTAGGCTACAAGGCTTCGCCGGCTGGCGGGGCTTCGGGCACCGCGACCCGACCAAACGGACGCCAGCGATAAGGCAGGCGCACGACGCGACCACAACAACGACAAAGAGTAGGTAGGATAAGCTGCCCTGCCCCGCGGGTAGGTCGAACGGGTGGGCGGCGAGCTAAGGTAGGTGCACCTATTACGATACGGGCAGCAAAACGAAACGAAGCTGGCAATGAGGAGGCGCGAGACAAAAATCACAAAACGTCGTCGTATACATGGCACAGAAAAGGCGAGCGCACTAATAGACACAGAGAGAGGAAGGAGGGAGGGAGAGTGTGGCACGATGCACTGGTGTGTGTATGCGTTTGCGTGTTTGTGCGTGTTGTACGGATGCGGATGTGCGGGAACGCGTGCGTTCGCGCTTTACGAAAACGGCTGCACATTGTCCGGGCACTCGGGCGAGATCTGCAAAGCGGAAAAGGTAAAGATTGGCTACACAACACTTGGAGCACTTGCCGTCACAAGTGACGTGTTCACCAAGGCTATGGCCGCCTTTTGCCGACAGTTGAACTGCAACTGTCGCTGGGTCGAACAACAACAAGTCTTGTTTCAACTTTCGAGCCAACCGAGCTATAGTTCGTGTACGCCCCTCGGCTGGGCTCATTGGGAGACTTCTTGGACACGGCGAAGAATTCTGAAGGATCGATCGCCGTTGATGCGTGATTGTTTAGCCTGCCTTTGGATTACTCACCGTTAAGTGACGTTTGGCGCGGTCGTTTGGGCTCCGAGCACGAGATGTCCCCGGCTGCTGCGTGGGTGCCGCTGCTGCCCCTCAACTCCTCCTCCTCCTCCGCTTGGACCTTGGGCGGCGCCTTTTTCGGCGGCGGACGACTGCGATAGGGCAGTGGAACCTCGTCGGCCGGCACAGCGGTCCACACGTATTCGCTATCCGCTGCCGGCTGCGGTCTATCCGCCTCGAAGTCGTAGCCCCACTTTATGGAGGCTTGGCGAAGTTGACTGCGCATGTCATCCAACTGTTGAGTCAGCCAAACATCCGTCGACGGACCCACGTTGCTTTCGCCTTTGTCAGGGTCCGCTTCGGCGAACAGCCTTCGCCTTACGGGCAGACCCCTTTCTTGCACATGCAAATGACGTCTGGAGAAAGCAACAAGCTTCGAACCTTCTTGCAACGGTAGCAACGCCATTATATGCTGAAAAGCGTACAATGGAGTAGTAGTAGGAAAATCCGTTGGTGGACAACATCCGCGAGGGAAGCGGCGCTCAAGCGGCGACGTGACGGGCAAATGCGGCGATGCAACAAAATCACGCAGCGCAGGCGAGACAGCGCTGGCAACGGGCCAACATGCTGGCCAGCCGTGAGAAACGCAACGCGGAGGCGAAATCGAGCACGCTCCGAACGCTAACCGCCATTTGACGCGGCGGGGTCGTCAGGTCGACTGAACGGACGCTGATTGGTCAACCGCCATTGGCCGCCTAATTGGCTGGCTAAATGCCCGGACGCCGACCGATGCACGCCGCAATGGTTGCACGTAAAAAATGGCCGAACGATCGAAATGGGCTCGCAAGAAGCGTCGACGGTCAGCAGCGGCTTCCGTCCCCTTGGGCGCCTGGCCGCCGAACGTTCGGCCGGCGCCCACTCCTCCCCCGCGCGCGCTGTTTGCCCAACGAGCCGCTTTGCAACAAATTTGCATAGTGTTTTCACCACTGGCACGCTGCCAGGGCGTTCAACCACCAAGCGGGACGCCTTCGCAAGGCAAACAGTCAGCGCGCTGAACACGTCACAAGTGCACGCTGGGACGCGTTCAAGCGCCTGCGTCCAACCACCATTCGCCGCCGGTGGGGCTTAGGTGGCCTTCGGGTGTCTCTCCCGCCGCAAAGGTTGGCAAGTGACGGAATGCATGGCAGGCGGCAGATGGCCTCCGTCGCTTTGAACGCGGTCGGTTGGACCGTTGGGGATCTGGTGTCGAAAGGAGCGCCATCGGCGCACTCCTATTTGCGCCGATCCAGGTGTCGATGGCACCCGGGCTGACAGGTGCAAGGCGTCAGCATGCGCAGAGGTCGGCTATCCTCGACTCGACGCCAACCGTAGACGCCTGTTGACCCCCCACCCCACCCGGCCGCCTCTGACCCGCACGAGTCGTGGGAGCCGCATCTGGCGCCCTGTCCAACTCCTTCAGTCCATCGAACGTGCACTTATGATTTATACGAGGCAAACTGCGGCCGCACGGCATCTTATGATCTCCGTAACCTAAGCCCTTTGACCGCCGCCAGCCGACCAACGGAGCGGAGGCCCCCGCGCTCCGTTGACGATCCGTCCAATGGAAGGGCGCTACCCTACTATTAACTAACGTTGAGTAAACGTGGCCACTTTCCAATTGAAAGCAGTTGGGCTTTCCCAAAAAAGCGTTCTGCAAACGGCCTCCAGCGTAATCTCTGTTGCTCTCCCGTGGGAACGCCGCATCGCGCCAACAGCATGCGCACAGTGCCTTTGCACGTTGCGCGCCCGGCCAAGGTTGGCAACGTGGGAACAGCGCTTCCTTAGGTGCCAAACAACGGGGCGGTCCGTGTGAAGCGACAACTCGCTGCGGGCGCGTCCGAAGCCTAAGGGAGCAGAGCAAGTGCTTCTTGCCGAATCCCCGTGGCACAACGCCCTTGCCGACAAAGTTGCCGGCAAGGGCGTTGTGCCACGGAGGCGCGACCTTGGCGCTCGCTGGCAAAAATTGCAGGCGCAAAAGGAGAGCCCCAATTGGGGAGGTCGATTTCCGCTGACGACGGGTGGCCGACTGGCCCGCTCGAAGCGCGGCTAGTAATCCATTGAAGAGCAACTTACTCACAAGCGGTCTGCGTCGGAGCGAGCCGTGAACCCTCTCTCTTCTGCGGACGGGAAGGCAATAAGGTATGCCGTCGGTAGAGCGTTCGCGCGAGCCAGCTTTAAAACTTGCCACGCCGGCGGAGTGCAAAGTCAGTTTAAAACGGCGCTTTCGCCTCCGTTACTACGGCCGGTGAGGGCAGGTCAAAGTTCCGGCTTAAACAAAAGGCTTAAACAACAGGCTAAGCGTAAGTGTAAAGTAGCGATTGTAATCACGCTTCCGAATCGGTGAAAGAACGCAGCCTCTTGTGAACGGTCAAGTGCGGGACAAAGTACGCTACGCTGCCAACTTTGACCCGTCGGGATTCTGAACGCCCCTACCCTCCGTCCTCGTTGCTACGTTGCCAGGGGCGCTGCTGCACGAGCCACGGATGGCCGGCTTGGCAAACCATCCTGCAAGCATGCCGCTCGTCCGTGGGTCGTGCGCCATTGCCACTGGGCGTATAGCACCGGGAAAGGGGGCGGGCGAGAAAGCACCCGTTCTTTCACAACTGCTCGACGGTCACGACTGGATGCTTGCCTAAGCTTCCGCTAAGCCGCAAGGGGCTTCGTTGGTCGGACAGGCTTCCAATGGCAGCGATGTGGGAAATCGGCCCTTCCACAAAGGGGTGCGCTCGGGTTCGGGGCAAAGCCGGTGGACGAGTCGAAGCTGCTCGGCGGTCGTTGCAACGCCTTCGACGGCGTCACTTGCAAAACGTGCGAAAGAACTGCGCTTTATTGAATCGTTGCGATTCCGCCGTTTTCGTTCGGACGTGTCTGAACGTGCCCAAAGTCAGATCATTTGCGCTGGTCAAATAGCAGGGTCTTCGCCGGGTCAGCCAAGGCGAGCGTTCAAGGAGGCCGTTGCCCCAGACGAGCCACGCTGACCGAACCGAGCGCACAGGAGGGCCACACGTGGCTCGCCGAACCCTACTCCGCGAATGCGCGCGCCTTGGGGGGACCCGCGCAGCTGCTAAGGAGAGGATTTTCTTTTTTTTTTCGGCTGCTCAAGCTAAAGCGGCGTCCGTGGTTAAGCTGATTGAGACTTCACGCATCAATGGACGCGCACATGTGGCCGTACGAAGTTGGCGTAACCGTACGACCAAAGCCGGTACACGCTTCCGACGTGAAGCGTGGGCGAAGCGGCCAAATGTCTCGCAGGAAAACAGTCGCGTCGAACGTAGCCAGCGCGTCTCGAGTTCGCTGCAAATCCGTCGCGGAGTATCGCAGGTGCACAAAAAAAGGCAGTTCCATTTCATTGACGCAAACGCAGCTGAATGACGGTATCAGGCGACAAGTGCAGACAATGGAATCTGTTCAATTGATTTTGGCAAAGGTGCACAATTTTTACGCTGATCCGATGAACTGTGCGCGTGGGAACCGTCGAATGCGCTCTTCAATGCCATCTCGGCCAAATCGAACAATCGGCGAGGAAAAGCTAAATTTGGCATGGCCGTATTTCACGCTCAATGAATCAACCCGATCGTGACAGACATTTATCCCAAAACTGAGCAGGGCCAATTGTTGGCTGACCCGATATGCTCTGTATGGAACGTCGATAAATTGACAAGCATTCTATTGTCGGCAACCCTAATTTGGATCTATTTGCGATTGTTGGACCGTCTGCCGAGTGGAAATGCCGAGTAATTCATCCTATTCATAAAGTGGCCGCCGCAAACGGACGAAGGCAGCTGCCCCTTCATCCGCCCTTTGCCGACGATCGTTGAACCTCGCTCGTGCAGCAGTCACGCGTCCCGTGACCTTCTGCGTGCACTTTGAGAGGAGTTCGTTTGGGGCGTACGATCGAAACTATCTGCGCACAACATCTCGCCGGAACTTGTCCTCGGAAAAACTGAATGCAAATGCGAATGTTGCCGCCCATTGCTTTAACATCTTCCCGCGGCACGGCGGAGCGCACACTCGCAGGCTAACGCGCGCACGGGGCGACAACTGCGCTCATTATTACTTTTTTAACCAACGAATACCTTCTGCGCAACGAAGGGCCTTGCTTAGCTAATACATTCAATGAACCACTGAAGAACAACGACCTTGGTGGGTGCACGCAGATGCAGTGTTGTTGGAAAAAAGTTGCACACGCTGCCTCCAAGGCCAGTGGAATGACGAGATCGAAAGAATAAGCTCCCGCCCGAGTTGGCGAGCATTCCCGCGAACTGTCACCTGCGCACTGACACCGGCAACGAGCGGCAGTCACCCAATTCACGACAGTTCAAGGTTTGTCCGGCATTGCCGGTTAGGGTTGCCAGAAGCTTCACTTTGGCGGCTGGCTACTTCGCTTACACTGTCGAGTGTGCGTTTCATGCCGCGCGGCATCCGAAGGATGGCGAAAGACCCGCACTTGTCCAGCAGCCCCGATTGCCTGCACGCCGTCCTTAAGTGTTGGACTTCGCGCTTGACAGGAAGCAGCTCATACCGGCGACACTTGGCAGCTAATCTACAGGCAGCTACAGCAACACGTGGTACTGTAAGAGCCGGGGGGCAGTTTCCTGTATGCAATTTGCAGTTGCCGTTCATTCATTGCATTACGACATCTGCACGGCTTTGCTGTTCCGCGCTGCCGCCGGATTTCGCGGTGCCAATGGATGCTTGAGCAACCGCGCTAGTTCGATTCCGTAAAAAGACCCCGCTTTAATAGCCGGCAGAAACAAGCGCGCACGATTAGCATCAGGTGAAGTCGTAGCCTTAAGCACGCGTAGCCCATTTATCTTCGCTCGGAAAGCAGACATCCGGTCGCACCTATGGGCTATTGGACGAAACCGCAAAGAATGGCAACTTACTTCCAGCTTGTCGCGATCGTCTTTTCGGACGTTCGTCTTCGCCTGCCGTCCGTTTGCTCCTGAATGTATCGTTTCATCGGAATTTGCGTAAACCTTTTCATCCGTTCAGACGAAACGGTCGGCTGCGAAGGTGATCTTTTTGAAAAAAAAAATTTCATTGAACGAATGCAGCGAGCATTATGCGATGCCCTGCCCAATTCATCACAACGCCTCTGAACTTGTTCACCAGCTTTTCAGTGTACTGTGAAAAGTTATCAATGGACGAAAAGGAGCCTTTTTGAAACGGTGAATGTGCAAGTACAATTGAATTTTAAATATTGGTTGTAATCGAACTGACTTGTTCCCACTAGTGCCGCGGATGCTTACGCTCTAAGCCAACGCGTTGTGCGGAAGTAGAGCAATTGGATTACAAACAGTTCGCTTCAAGGACAGTTCCGAACATCGAAGCAACGATCGCTGGAGGAGCCGCCTTACAGGAGCTTTGGATGACACGAGCAGATGAAAATAGGCACGCCCGGCTACTTAAGTGCTCTCCCTATCTAAGAAATGACGCACCCTATCGTGTGTTTAGTAAGAATGGGTCGTAACGATGCCCAAGTAGACTTTTTGCCATCGCGAACTCCCAACAGCGCCTTTCGCTTGCAAATGGGCAACTTGAGTCAGCCAGTTTACTTGCTAACTTCAAGACGGAATGGAAAAACAAGACGGTGCAGATTCGAAGCGCTTCACCAAATTTGCTTATGTGATGTGCAAACGAAGATTCGGGTGCACAGCCCCCTGAGGTAGGGCAAGGGGAAAGGAAGGCGCTGTTCAGAAATGCAGATTGGTAAGCAAAACTGCAAAGGAATGCTTCCTAAAAGTGGATACTGGTAGAAGGAGGGACCAAGCTAACGTGCAAACGAATACCTGAAGCAACGTCGGAAGAACCAAGTCAGTTGGAATGAGTACTTTCACATTTGACAACGACAAGTTCAAAGCGCAAAAAAATAAGCCTGCTCCACTGGCACAAGGCGAGAGGAGGGTAACAACGTTTAGGCACAAGGAAGGTGGGTTTGAATTGAAGGAACCAGGGACAGATGCGCTGGAATTATCGGTTCGGACTGTTCCCATTGACTGGACAAGCGCTTGCGCAACGGTCATCTGCTCCTTTATGAAAACGTAGACCCAATGAGCCTATTAGTGTATTAGCATAATAAAACACTCTGAAAGAATTGGTACTATTAGTATCTAATAGTTAGGCAGCGTATCCCTCCTAATTTGATGAGTTGTTGCATTAAGGAGTGATCGTGAGAGAAAGGCGTTCGCATTTTTTCCCAACCGACTTCGTACCCTCTTTCATTGAAGGTATAATTTATTAATACTTTACGCAACCTTGGGGCGTTTCAGTGCTCTGCCCTCAGGTAAAGGAGCATTTGTACATTGCCTTCTTATCCGACGAAGATGGGGTTTGACAAGTTGCTAAAGCTCCGCAATTAGATGCCTCGCTTGGCGAAAATGGCGCGAAGTCGTTGAAGAAAATAACGTTGGGCGATGATCCCGCCGGGAAGCAACTAATGTTCAAGCGCAGGTTTCGGCCACTCCGAGGGTCTGCAGGCCAAACGAGGGGATGTGCGGCGCAAGATGATAATGCAGCAACCGTTCATTTGACCTCATCATTGTAACTGGGACTTTTTAAAAATTGAGCCATGTCCGCCAAGATCGGATCGCCGCATTTGACTTATCGAAATTCATATCCGGAAATTTTTTCTTACATGCCCTACCGCAGCAGATTCGCTTTCCTGGCCGGCAGCTAAAAGAAAAGAATGCCCTCCGTAATCGGCATTCATGACAACAGCAATTGATATCCCGCTTCTTGCGGCGCGCATGCCCGCGAAAAATGCATCCTAAAAGCAGCTACTTTCTGATCCATTGTCATTTGAAAAATGTTTCGACGGTATTGTCATTTTCCTTCTGCCGCCCGCGCTGATATACGACTATATTGGGCGCCTGCTTGAAATTGAAGGCAAAATTTGGAAGAACCGAATGTCGTTGTTAGAACCGCTGACGAAATACCATGTCTACACTGCAACCTGCGAACCTTTTTTTATGCGCGTAGGGAGATGCTGCTGGTAGTAAACGTGTCGTGCGAGATTCGTCTGTTTTGAATCCGCAACAAAAGGTCCTCTGAGCGAGCCGGATGGACAGCGAAACTATGGAAGTAACTTCGGAGATTAGGAATCTTCGGAAGTAGCGAGGCGGTCTCCGTTCTTGATTGTCTATCTTACAAAGCGAGTTGAGTGGTCTTCTGTTGGAAGAAGGAAAAAGAGACGAAGTCGAAGAGATTCAGCGTGCCATCGAGGACTACGCCACACGGATCAGGTCCGTTCAGGAAAGGATTGAAGCTGTGATGGAATCCGGTGACGATCTTGAACAAGAGATAGAGGACGCAATGGCCTTAGAAGCGCTGATCCGAGCGACACAGGTAGAAATCAAGAGATATTTGTCTCGTCTGCCTATCGAAGAGCAGGAGCAAAGCGGTAAGTCAGTGCTAACTGTATCGACGAATTCTGAAGCCAGCAAAGCACTGCTACCCAAATGGGAACTCCCCAAGTTTGATGGGAATGTGTTGGACTTCACCGCCTTTTGAGACCAGTTCGAGGCCGCAGTACATTCGCGCAACGACGTCAACGATGTAACACGCTTTGTGTACTTATGCGCAGCGCTTGCCGGCAATGCATTGGAAGCGATAAGCGGGTACAGCGTTACGGCAGCGAACTATCCTATTGTAATTGAAGTGCTGAAGAATCGCTTTGGTAAACCGACAGTTACAATAGAAGGACACATCTTAGCATTAGTGCAAATGGAACGTCGTGAAAGCGCGTCAGCGCAGCAGCTGCGGAAGTTGCACGACAGCTTTGTGCAACATGTGCGGGCATTGGCTGCCTTAAGGAAAGACCCATTGAAAGGACAGCTGTCGACGGCAGACATTCTGATGGCAATCTGCAAACAAAAGCTTCCGACGCCCGTACGAAAGCGATGGGAAGGCAAGCTGACAGAAAACGGTCAACAAGAGGACGACTTGAACGCTCTTCTGCGATATACAGAATCTTGTCTGGAAATTGAAGAGTGCTTGATTGAAGGAAACGCCCGACAACGTCGCAGAGAGAAGAAGAACAGTTACAGTAGGAATGGACAGCTGACAACAGCGTCAGCTTTACATGCATCTGTTGCCGACCATCAAAAGTGCGTCTTCTGTCATGGAAATCACAAGATCGTTGAATGCAATGATTTTACTGCGATGAATGTGAAGTCAAGGTGGCGCTTCGCAAAGTCATCCCAACTGTGCTTCATTTGTCTTCAAGCAGGACACTCAGCGGCTAATTGTAAGGAGCGAGAGACGGGGAACAAGGAATGTCATGAGCTTCTCCGCGGTAAGACTCCGTCCTGTAGGGAAAGAAGTACACGTATAAGCGCGAACGAAGATGCCTTCCAAGTCGGCATGGCCAAAGCATCCTGCAATTCGCTGATTGGATCGCAAATTGTCTTAGCAAAAGCGCATGGACCAAATGGGCTCAGCTGCAAGGTTATGTGCCTGCTTGATGCTGGCTCACAGCGTGCATTTATCAGGAAGGATTTAGCTGATCGTCTCGGTCTAGGTGGTCGTCAAGAAAACGTCGTCATTACGACCACCGGTGACCGACAAACACAACGTAAGGTGAAAAGGGCAGAAATCTGGTTGAGCCCTTCAGATGCCAACGCTTGCGATAACTTTGACCTATTCGTGTTGAGGGATTGTGCTTGCTCAAAATATGTTCGAAAGTATCGGCCAATCAGCCCTTACACAAAGAGTGGATCCATCTACAGCATGTGAAACTTGCGGACCGGTTTCCAAGAGGTGAAGCGGAAATCTATGTACTCGTTGGTCATGACAACTACTACGAGTTTATCGGTCCAGAGCATCTTAGAGGAAGGAAAGATGAACCTGTTGCTGTACGATCAGTGTTTGGCTGGATAGTGTGTGGTAAAATGAGAGAGACGGACAAACGTTCAGCAGTTATGCTGCATGTCTCAGTGAAGAAAAGCTTAAGGAAGGAAATGAAAAGTTTTGGGAATTGGAAAGCATTGGCGTGAAGTACACAGAGCCCCAGGAGGATAAATCTCAAGTATTTCTGGAAAGATTGAAGGATACGGTGAGTTATAATGGCGAACGGTACGTTGTCCGGTTTCCCTGGAAGATGAAGAATCCGAACTTGCCCAATAATTACGAATACGCAGTTTCGAGGCTCAGACAAACTGAGAATCGTCTGAAGAATGAAAAGTTGAAACAAACGTACTCTGAAGCAATTGAAATGTGCGTGGCTAATGGATGGGCGGAAGAAATATCAGACAACGTGGAACAGAGGGGAAAGACCTGGCATCTCCCGCATCATGCGGTGTACTGTGAGGAAAAGGTTTCCACACGACGTCGTATCGTGTTCGACGCCTCGGCGTGTTACGAGGATCAATCTTCAAATAGTATGCTAGAAGCGGGTCCTGCCCTGGAGGGTGATTCATTCTGAATGTTATTTCGATTTCGTCGCTTCCGTATTGGCTTGCAAGCGGACATATCCAAAATGTTTCTTCAGATCGCACTACATGAAGACGATCAAGACGCGTGTCGATATGTTTGGCGTGATAAGGCAGAGGAAATTGCGCCAAGGAAGTTCCGTTTTGAAAGGACTTGTTTTGGCTTGAATTGTTCCCCCTTCCTGGCAGTGGGCGTTGTTCGACATCATGTAGAGCAATACCGAAGACCGCATGGGCGAGTGGTCGATCATTTATTACACGACGTGTATGTCGACGACATTGCGGTCAGTCGTGATGACGACAAAGAAGCAGAACAATTGGTACGACAAGCGTCAGAAATAATGAAGACGGGGGATTCTGCCTTACCAAATGGATAAGTAATTCCGATGCTTTGTTGTCAATAGTTGCTCAGCAGGAATCACTTCATCCTAAGGTGGGGACAGGTGTGAAGCCTTTGGGAGTCTCATGGGACCCCACCGATGATCAGCTCAGCGACGCTTATCCAGATGACGCGTATGCAAACGGATGCGAAACAAAACGTCAACTACTTCAGTTGTCGTCAAAGGTGTTCGACCTTTAGGTTGCATTTCCCCATATACGGTGCGCGCTAAGATCCTGCTCCAGCGTTTGTGGCAGTCCGGTGTGCCTTGGGATGAATCAATCCCGACGGACATAAAACAGGAATGCCACCAATGTAAAAGCGAATTGGTGACATTAGCAGGGGTGAAGTTTCCACGTACACTCGTGCCGATTAGACAAATGGACGTGTTGTCTTATGAACTTCATGTTTTCTGTGACGCTTCGGAACGGGCCTACGGAGCGGCGGTGTATTTACGTGTGGAAACTAAATCAGGCGAGGTCGAGGTACGTCTCGTTATGGCGAAAGGTCGTGTGGTTCCGGTAAAAAGAGTAACACTAACACGACTAGAGTTGTGTGGAGCAGTTGTTGCAGCACGATTAGGCGAATATGCAAGAAACCTGCTGAATCTAAAGATACGTCGCGTAGTTTATTGGAGCGATAGTCAAGTGACACTATCGTGGATACGAGGAGACGTGCTTAAGTGGAAGTCCTTCGTAATGAACCGCGTTATGGAAATGCAGGAGATAGCGGAGCCGAGTCGGTGGCGCTTCTGCCTGCGGATATTCTAACCAGAGGCAGTAAGCTTGAGTAATTAATGCTAAACCGAATTTGGTGGAATGGGCCATGTTGGCTACATCGGAAAGAAGAACTTTGGCCACGAAATTCAATCAAATCAGACGGCATCGACAGAACCGTTGAAAGCGAGAGCAAAATACTGATTGCGACCTTGTCGATTCAAAGCCAGGAACGGCATCAACTTTTTTCTCGATTTTCAGAATATGAACGATTGGTTCGAACGACAGTTCTCCTTCTTCGTTTCATTGACAACTGCAGGAACAAGTCAGACGGGAAAATCACAGGTATGATTACTTTGTCAGAAAGGGACAACGCTGAAAGGAGAATATGGCAATTGGTGCAGAAGCATTGTTTTGTGCTTGAACTAAGTTCTTTACAAGATGGAAAAACAGTGACGTGAGAGATGTGGATGTGTACTTGGACAACGATGGATTGATCCGCGCTGGAGGAAGACTGAAATTCGCTTCATTGTCCTATGCTTCGAAGCATCCCGTAGTGTTGCCCCGCCATCATGACGTCGTGAATCTGCTGAACATGCAATGTCATCAACGTCAGATGCATATGGGCGTAGGACATACGTTGGCGATTCTGAGGCAAAAGGTTTGGATCCTGTGTGGAAAATCGTCAGGGCGCCTGTGTTCTTTGCAAAAGGTATCGGGCGGGAACCTTTACAGCCGAAGATGGGGAATCTCCCAGTTGAACGCGTACAGCCAGCATTCCCGTTTGAGCGGCTTGGTCTGGACCTTGCAGGTCCGTTATATGTGTGCAGTAAGGCACGGACTGCCCGCAAAGCCGACGTTTGTTTCTTTACTTGTATGGTTACTCGCGCAGTCCACTTGGAACTGACGTCAGACATGTCCACGGGGCATTTCATTCAAACAATGCGTCGAAATTACGCACGTCGCGGAAAACCTCGTGTTGTTCAGTCGGATAACTTCTTGACTTTCAAATGCGCAGATCGTGAGTTGGCACGAACGTTTAACAGATCGAACAGGGAAACATGCAGAAGGATATGGTTAGCAACGACATCGAATGGACGTTCATTACTGAACGAGCGCCGTGGACGAGCGGATATTGGGAAAGGCTGGTCATATCAGTAAAGACACCTCTTAGGAAGTTGCTCCGAAATGCTCTCCTTGACGAGGAGGAGCTACGCACTGTTCTGTGCGAAATAGAGGCTCGAATCAACTCTAGACCGCTGACTTTTCTAGGTGATGATCCAAACGATCATACAGTGCTGACTCCCTTTCATTTTTTGGATCAAGTTACCCCTACGCCCCCCCCCCCCTGGGTGTCGCTTTTCCGGCAATCTGCCGGGAAAGCCGATTACACCTCCGGCGGATTAAGGAAGCTCTATTCATCCGGCACAATAGCACGATTAATCGCGACCAAGGTGTGCAGATCAGCGAAGTATGGACTGCAGCTATTAATAAAACCAGATGCAACACCATATCAAGCCGACCCCACTCCTTCACCCTCGTTGCGTGACTATAAATTCCCACAGCGCAATAAACTCTCCCTCCTTCCCATCACTGACGACGACGCCAGAGAGTGCCGAAAGCTCTGATTCGATAAGCGTTCTCTATCTGTGATACTTTCTACTAACTGCCGATCCATCCGCTGGTAGGGCGTTTTCAGATCTATTACAGATACCATCCAACGGGTCGACAGCCGAAAAAAGATATTGGAGGAGAATACAATGAATGGCCCCGGTTGACAAAGGGCTGTTAAAAGCCAGAGTGCTGGCGCAAAAGATGGCAGTATCAGAAGGTGCTTGTGGCACAATTTTGGAACCGATGAGAAAAGGAATATGTTATGACCATGACTTCAAGGAAAAAGTGGATTCAGGCAGGCAGGCACCTCCACGTGAGGGAGATGTAGTTTCTATCGAACAGGAACACGTAGCACGAAGTCACTGGCCTATAGGACTCATCGAGAAATTGTTTCCATGTAGGGATGGCTTATGCCGAACAGCCCGCGTTAGGACGGCAAAAAGGGTCTATAACGAGACCAACACCCAAGCTGTACTTGTTGGAACCAGCAACCGTGAATTGATGGGCGTCGATAATACCGAGACGCCCATGGCGGGGGAGTGTTAGAACCGCTGAAGAAATACCGTGTGTACACTACTGCCTGCGGATCTTTTTCTTTTGTGTATAGGGAGGTGCTTCTGGTAGTAAACGTGGTGCGAGTTTCGTCTGTTTTGAATCCGCAACAGCCGTTATAGGAGTTACTTTGCCATTAACTACCGCCGCCGCCTTTTCGGTACATCGGTATTTTGTATATGACGATATTGTTAATGCATGGTCTGCAAAGAAAGCAAACAGGGTCATCTTACCATAGGTGTCACTTTTCCAAGTTTCGTTGGTGCGACCCCTAGTTGGCGTTTAATTGGTCATAATTACATCACGCTACGTCACGCTGGTTCCCTTCGTTGTTGCTCTTGACATACCCACATGTAGAAGTCCTTTCTCCTACCTTCAGGTTCCTGCTCCATGTTTTCTCATGCCGCCGTGTACAATCCAGCCATTTACCTCCAACATATGGGGTACCCTTTCTAATCGCAACGCTTGCTCCCAAGTTTTGTTGATTTTCTTCCAACTTTGGTGTGACGCATTCCCAATTGAAACGCCCAACACCGGTAACCTCGCGAAAGCTACCCTTTTCCAACATTTTCCTTACACAAAGGCGCTACATGTGCCGAGAGTAGCACCGAAGGGAACCAGCATGACGTAGCATGATGTCATTGTGACCAATTAAACGCCATATAGGGGCGCACCGACGAAACTTGGAAAAGCGACAACAACGGGGGACGTCGGGGTAAGACGACCCAGCAAACATGTTCGCACGATAACCCTGAAGCATGTCTGGGAAAATTCGAAAGATCTGCTTGTCACAGCTGTTGTAATGCAATGAGTCAACCTAGCCTGACTTCGACGCAGTTCGAAATGACATGACGCCTGCTTAAACGAGAAATCTGCTTACCACTATGTATTGGACTGTGGTTATCCAATAAGTGCTTTGTGAAACAATAAGTAGGCGACTAACTTTCCGTTACCAGGAAGCGCGACTTTCCGTTTGCAAGTATGACGTGAACGGTTAAATAGGTTTTGCCACGTTATTACTGTCAGCCAGACTGCATTTTCCAAGTTCGATCAGCCCAATGGTGGCCAGTCTGTCTGGAGGCCATAGTCGTTTCCAAGGAGAATTGGAATGAAGCAGTCATGTCAGGGCAAATTTAGACGAGTTGGACGAAGGCGCTAGAATGTGGTGATTCATTGGCCTATTATGGCATCTTGCGTTTTGTTTTGCCAATAGACGAACATTCTGGAGACGAGAGTGCAATCCTTAGCAAAGCTTGCTTTTCTAACTAGCTCATGGTTACGTTTTATTTGTTGCCAAGCTTTTTCCTGGGTACGACTTACCAGAACACGAGTACCTTTTACATAGGGTACATTGTAATAACCCCTGCTCATCTACAGGTCGCATTATATTGTCATAAACATTAAGTTGAACCGCTTATTTTCGCTAGCTGAACGCCCTATGCCATTTCCCACGTCCTTAGATATTGCTCCGTGGCCCCGAGCTGACCTGCTATACTCGATCGCCTCTTTTGTTCGTCTGTCCCTTCCGAAAGAACCGATCGATCTAATAAAGGTGTTTATCGCAAAAGAAAACTGCACTGATTGAAGGTGCATGCACTGTTCAATTCCGGAGCGAAAGGCCACTCCCTCGTGCATTCCGAGAACTGGTTGACACTTGGCTGTTATGCTCATTTGGCCAATGAACTCTTCATTTTGAAAGTGCAGTGGAAATCGCATTCTTGAAATGTCGACCAGAAGACAATCCAATTAATGCTTCCTGCCAGAAGTGCCAATAACGTAAGGCTGGTTTGTGACGTGAGCGTTTTTGGGCGAAACCATAAACCAATTAAGGTAACACGATTGAGTATCTCAACTTTGGGTAATACAAAGAAATGTGAAATTTTGGGCATTGAGAAGGCAGGCAAAAGTGTCACTCTGCCAATGATACGAGTACAATGCAAGTAATGATGAAGTTGAGCTTACAGAAGTACTTCATTCGTCTTAAGCGTTATTAGCCCAAATCATATTAATGCTGGAGGCGGAATTTGGCCGATCAAGGCGACCTAGAAATTAGCCAACCAAAGCTTTCCTTCTTAAAGCTCTTTTCATTCATTCCTCCTTGGATTGATACGTTATCATGAATGAAACGCCGAATTTTTACTTGTAACCCTGCAGGCCCACAGTTATGTTCAGTGAAACTTGAAAAACGATAATCTTGTAGGCGACAGGTCGGCTGAGTCAGGTGGACGAAGGAAAATTTCAAACGTCGACCCAAGCAGCTCGCGCCCCATGATTCTGGAAACATACGGTCCGGTGTTATCGTGAAGGGGTGATGGATCCTCTGCACCGATGAACACTAGGCGCATTTCACTATTTCTGTGACTTTTTCAACATCTACGCAATGTTTACTTACCACAATGGTTTCGCTAGGATTTCGAGCTGTGTTAAACCGCATCAGTGACATCGGTCGTACATGTTGCTCACTTTCGAGCGAGCCATCTCCATTCCTGAATACGTCACGCCAGCAACGAATATTCTGATAGGTGACCGAAATTCCGCCAAATGCCTCATAACTTTCTCTGTCAGCTGCGGTCCAGCTTAGACATGTTTTGTAAGGAAAGGAAACATAAGCTAAAAGTTGCAGGTATTCATTGCAAAGAAAGCAGTGCAAAAACTGCGTTCATCATAGCGGGAAACTGATAACAACGAAACCGCAAGAAAGTGCACAAGATCAGATGACATGAACGATGTGGCCTAACAGTGTACACACTGATATGGTAATATGTAAAAAACGAACGCCGCAAACGAAGACGCTCACCCGCTACGACCAAATCGTACGTTTAAAGGACTGCTTGCCATTACAGCAAGAAGCTTCATCAGTTGAAAAGATGCCGCGTCACAGCAGCTGTAAGAGGGATTCCAATGAGTACTGTTCCAAAAATAGATTATCCATGAGTGAGATAGCCCTATCAGACCAAATACTGTACAATCACGATTTGATATTCTATTTTGCCTATTCATATCCACAGGTTAGAAGGTCAGAGCTCTTCCATTCGTTAACGACGGAGCAAGGCAGTTCCGAAAATAAATTCCGTTTAGCAAAAGGCTAATCGACTGGAGCCAGTGAACAATCTTACCAGATAGACGATTATTCTAGGCAGCAATGAAGAAGTGGATCTTTGTTTAAGTCTGCATCTTGGAAAAGGAGACCAAAAACGGTTACGTAATTTCGTTACGATCGGCAAAGTTGGGTTTTCAAAGGCAGCAGCCCATTCCAAAATTAAAACATTTACTGGAGCCAGTTCGTCTTGGAAGCTCTACCATCTCATTCATTTGTTCAGGACAGCATACTGAACAACCTACTTTTACGCCGATGTTTTGCCTTCTGATTGTAAACTTACTGAATGGCTGAAAGTCCGTTCCAATAGTCAGGTGAAATTCGACCTGCCTGCTACAAAGAGGCGTTTGATTGGCAAATTCTCAGTACGCTAAGTTGCAAAGTTATGTTTGCAATTAATTGAGCTTCTCATTGGCCGCTCAGGTTTGCAAAGCGCCTTCCTTAAGATGGATAGGATGCGTGGCACGCAGTTTCGCAGGCAATTTGAAAAACTTTGTCAGTAGTGAATAAACGACCGCATAAACAATCCAGTGCTTCATTAAGCGCTCATTTTATGGGCATAATCTGTTCGTTGGTTTCGATGCTGAACAAATTCTTAATCGTACAACAAACACACTGCCAGCCAGTGGACAAGCAGTTTATTGGTGAAATGAGGTACTATACCAAGCAGACGATTAGTCAGAGCATTCAGAAACTACGTGTTTACCTACGTGATTCCTGAAGGCGACAAATCCTGTGGAAGCTATGACCCACCTTTCCATACTGTCGAAGGTACGCTTTAAATTCTTCTCGCATAATACACATCTTATTTGTACCACGGTCCATACATGGCCAAATGCCCATTATGCTCATTGCACTGTCGTTACTTAGGGTATGATGGCGCAGCTTACGAGGTTATCAGTATGCGGTGATTTAAAATTAGCGATTTTACATCCCATGTGTGATGCCGCATCGCTGAGAAACAGTTGTAACCTGGCGACACTCACTAAACGTTTTTTGACATCGTAGTTTACAAACGTGTGTTCTGACTTACATGAACATACTACACTTACCCTGAAAAGTAGACTAGCCCAGAAGTTTCTTTGTTCGTCGTCTACGAGTTCAAATGACATTACTGGGCCTTCCCGAGTTTTGATCCCTTAGCTTACTGTAGCGATCGTGAGTAACCGCTGAAATGCAGGTTATCCATCAAAACAAAATAACTAGACCAATGTAAATATGACGTAATTCGCGTCACGACGCTTTGTTTGCTTAGCGTCCAATCCCCAACAAAGGATTTCTACAGCGCTGGGTGTACGTTAGGTGTAAATAAGAATTTAGGGTTAGGTATGGGCAGAACGTGATGGTATTCGGTGCTGCGTGAGTACTTCACGATTATCTGTGTGATGTCCAGCTGGACGCTGACAAAGTGGTAACTGGAAGTTACAACAATGGGCTTTCACGACGTCTGTACGTTAAGGGCGTTTTCAAATTGAAAGTAAGGGCAGAATGGGACGATGTTCGCTGTTCCGAGAAAAGTGCAGAGATCATCCGCTTCATGTCTAGCTGGACGCTGATGGTGTAACAACAGGCAATTAGTCCCATTGCCCAAATGTTTGCAAGGTCCAAGCGCAGAAGAGCTCTGTTGACAACAAGCACGGAAAACTGATAAAATCAATATTTAAATAGTGTGAACCTAAACTAACGACCAAAGAGCTGCTATGTCGGCCAGGATCCGTTCGAATCGATCTTCTCTGGGTCTCGTAGTTCGGTGCCACATCTCCTGGCATAAACAGGACTCTACCGTTCTCCTGTGTGTCCCGTTCCGGAGCTTGTTGTCCTTCCTCAACTGCGCCCAGAGGGACTCCATAGTCTGCTTGTATAAACCTGTGCCGGGGTCCACGAAATTTGCAGAGTGGTTTATTATACGCTGGTGCGTGTAAACCCACATGCGACTACTGTGGTAGCCTCCCCAACAGTTGGTTATGACCGCAGTGCCCGGTCCGACATGCCGCTGTATCAGCGGTATCAGGGTGGAGCTACTATGATTAGAAACGGGTACCAGGAAGAATTCTCCGGTCTCCCGGCATATGCCATCGAAGATCCATTGCTGGGGGTTAGAGTCGGGCAGTTACCACTTTGTCAACGTCCAGATGGACATCAAGCAGATAATTCCCCTGCAGTACTCACGCAGCACAGATCATCCCGTTCTGCCCACACCTACCCCAAATTCCAATGTGCACCTAATGTTGTGGAAATCCTTTGTTGAGGCCGCTAAGCAAACAAAGCGTCGTGACGCGAACTAAGTCATGCTTGCATTGGTCGAGTTATTTTGTTTTGACGGATAACCTGCATTCCAGCGGTTACTCACGATCGCTACAGTAAGCTAAAGGGACAAAAGTAGGGAAGACCCTTGGAACAACTATTAATTCATTTAGCAACAAATACGGCAGAACTCTCTCCAAACAGGAGCATAATGCGAAAGGACAATCAGAGCTTTCAAAGGAGACTAGCTCTGCCTACTGCACGTGGTTGAGAGACGCTGGCTATGGAATCGATCCCCTCGGAAGGCAGTTTTTATCCCGACTTTCGGTCATGTTAATAGGTGTTCCACACTAATGGAAGCAGTATGGGAGTTCATTTTTTAAGAAACCTTAATTATCCTCTTATTGAGAATGCATCTTATAACTTCAATAGCACTGCACGTTCTCACATAATCAGTCACCTTTGTACTTTCGAAATTTTATTATTATTGGCCTTATGTTCTTTACAATGGTTTGTCCATGCTGCTTTCCATGTCTTTTCCCACTACGCGTTGTGGACTTTGTTCATTCGTGATGCATCTCAAAACGCAATGTTTTCCTTGAGGCGGTTTTAAACCATTAGGAATAAAGATCAAAAGCCAAAGATTCCCCCGTTAAACCGATCACACTAGGCACCAGACGTGTCAGCGAATGTGATTTCCACTAGGACAACAGTTTCTCCATTTACTCTGTATTCGAGTATTCGCTTTACAGTATTCAGACGACAAGGTAATCCGTCGTCGCCTTCCAAGTTCAGTACACGTCTTGCAATCAACTTTGCAGCGGTTTTAAAGGTCTTCAAATTTACCCTCTAAAATGTAAGAAAACGCAATGTCCGCCGACGTGCCCAACTAACGGCAATCCATGAACGGATGGGCAAAAAGTTGCACGTCCAATTTTGGAGAAAATGCTTTGCACTTTTGGAAGGCAATCTAAGTGGGCAGCAGTTTGTACAGTAATAGTCAAACGGCAGACGAAGCTAGCTAGATAAAAGAATGCAACAAAAAGAAAACAAGGCACTGTTCATATGGGCTGTATGTACGGCATCATAAATTAGTTGAGAAAACGTTGAAGCAGTGAATAGAGAATAAAAATGGGCAAAACAACAACGCATGAATAAAACAAACTGTAAGTTAAGGGAACTAAAAATTTTGAGTGCAAGATGCGACTGGCTTCAACAACAGCGAATAAGCTTTTTCGCCGCCTGTTTTCGGCAAACATTGAAACCGTTGCTAACGAGGCAGAAAACCCTAACGCGAGTCCAAAATGACAGTAGCAATCACTTTGGTGGCCACTTTTCAATATTCTCTCGTTTCCAGGTACCGCTTTCGAAGACGGCTTTTCAATTCCTCTGCCTCTGCCGCCTATACACAGCATCTCGTTGCTCAAAGTATACACACATTGTTCATGAAATCGACCACACGCGACCAGATAAAGTATCATAACGATGATAAGAGCTTTCGTTCCGACGGAAATTAGGAAACTGCCCAGACAGACAAAAGATCAGTCGCTGAATGCGGTCGTGCAACGAACGGCTTGCACTGTTTGTCGCCATTTTCATGAGCAGCAACGCTGAGATTGCAGTTGGTAAAAACAGTAACGAAATACCAAACGAGAAGTATGATGATACTGGGGTGCGTCTGATGGAGCCATCTTGCTACTTCGTTGTGTGGGTTAAGCGGTAGACGCGGTGCTGAGAGCCGTCACCGTCAGATATTTCAAATACAAAGGCGATGCAAAGTAACGTTTCCAACGTATCTTTCGTTGTCACTAGCTGAAAGATGCTTCCTTTTCGCCTGAGCGCACTCATCAGTTCACTTACCTGCAAAATGGTAAAATTTTCAAGCACGCTATTCATCATATAACGTTCCGGTAGCTTCTTCAATTTATGAATGAAGTTATTCATATATTCGCACATGGGCGATCTGTTTATCCGATAGACAAAACGGCCTTTCTCGAACTTCGGATATTCATGCTGAAAACAGCGTATTCTTTTGTACCGCGCCTAACATATTTGCGCGAACTTTTTTATACCTCGACTTTTTCCACAACTTGCTTGCCAAAAGAGCATACCTTTGTTGAAACACTGATCGCCATGCTGTCGCTGCTTTCATACCTGAACAGAACATTATTAGCATTAGCATGGTTAACACGTACAGGAGGATAGCATGAATAATTTTGAAAGGACTCGCTGCGTTTGATTAATCACCAAATGCACAAGGTGAAATTGCTCGCAGATTAGTGCCAGCACGATAAATAAACGTTCTCTTTGTTAGACTCGGAAGACTGATGGAGCTTAAAGTGTTCACTTTTCAAAGTACAGAAACATCCGTTATTATGGCAATAAGTAAAGCAAGTTCAACTATTGCCTTTTATTGCTTCAATCATAGTGACTTTATGTAGCTGAACCCTAAAATTACCAACGTCGACGACATTCAATAAGCACATAGCGATGAAAACAATTTTCGCACTGCAATTGCACTTTTAAAAATAATACATTCTGCTAATGCAAGTATACATTCACCCTGAATTCAAGCATGGACAATTGAGATAAAATCAAGCGAATCTCCTTTTATATATTGGCGAACTGCCGTTACAATTACAATAGGGAAAATTTTTGAACACCTAATAGCGCTATTTTTGGGTGTATTTTTAAAACCCCGTGACAGAAAACAAAAAAGTGCACAGCGTAACTGTGACTCAATTTTAAGCGAAATAGGAAATGGACATACAAGCTTGAAAGTGTGAGCTGAAGGTGATATGCAAAGCTGGGCAAAGCGGAAAAAATGAATTAATAAAATACTTAATGTTTACCTTATTTGCTTGCTTGTACAATTAATTGAGGTGAAATCTTTAAATGCGCCGGTTGATATTTCACAAAAGCAACCTTCGCGTAAAGCAATAACTACAAACAGTAACCGTGAACGCAATGGGGGAGAATAAGTTAAGGTAATATTTGATTAAGCCACGCAAACTAGAGGCATAAGATAATTTTTTACATCTGTTAAATGGGATGGTAAAAGTGGTCCCAAATGTTCCACTACTCAATTTACTACATGTAGTAAAAGAGGACAGCTTGAATCTATTCTGTATTCCACCAGCGGTCACTGCAAGCGCGCTGTCCTGAACTAAGGGTTTGCATAAAAAAAGCTGTGAACAGTGTTGCATTTCCGAAACAAATGCAAGAACAACTGGTTGGGTGAAGAGGGGAAAATACAGGTGTGATTCAAAGCAAATGTTCATCATCATGGACTTTCACTGTTTCTTTATTGACGAAACACGGCCAAGTCAACCCGTGAAATTACACACGTTTCCTTTCGGAGCTTTCGAGAACTTCTCACGTTCCCGTCCTCAGCGTGAATATAAACAAACAAACGAACACAGAAGTTATATCATGCCCGACAGTCCACTTTAAACTCTCCTATTTAGTTGTCTTTTTAAGTGAACACTTTCTTTAAACCAATCGAGCAACTTTCCTAATTTTGAATTTCACATTGGCAACAGCCTGTTAAGGAGGCCGCCATATTCCAAATGTCACTGACAATATAACCGTCTTCCCTATTGAAACAGGGGTTATTGCGGATAAACAGTGCTTCTTTAACCTTCCTAACAAAGTAGATGCTCTCAGTACAAAGTGTCATAATTCTCAAACTGTCATCCGGTTCCGGACAGCTTACTACATGTTCGACGACTGAGGATCCATTGATACACTCAACCATGACGTCATTGGGATCTTTCGTTTGTGGTCAACCACGTCCCGTAATAGGTTCCCCTGCAAGTCTTTTCCGCGTTTCGAAACCTCTTAATACCTGCCAAATGTTGACCAAACCTGAGGTTCGTACTGTCCCGTTTCTCCAAAATAGGACGCCCCACAACCGCATTTAATGATAGACCGCACCTGGTTTGTTTTCCGGTCTGGGTTTGTTAATGTCACTTCGAAGTATAGATCTCAAATTCTTCAGACTGTTGAAAACCACCTGAACCCCCATTGATCTTAATCCACTCCGAATGTACTCGCCTATGGTGGCCTCCTTAACAGGCTGTTGCCAATGTGAAATTCAAAATTAGAAAAGCTGCTTGGTTGGTTTAAAGAAAGTGTCCACTTAAAAAGACAACTAAATAGGAGAGGTTAAGGTGGACTCTCGGACATGATATAACTTCTGCGTTCGCTTGTTTGTTTATATTTACGCTGAGGACGGGAACGTGAGAAGTTCTCGAAAGCTCCGTAAGGAAACGTGTGTAATTTCGCGGGTTGACTTGGCCGTGTTTCGTCAATAAAGAAATGAGATTTTACCCCGTGTTCAGAAACCCTCTGTTTAACTTTCACTGTTCATACAAACAGTTGTAGGATTGATCATTTGAAAGGATGGCCTTCTCCATTGCAATGATTCAAATAACCTATTCTACTTTGTCAAAAACTTTTCCACTTCTACTACAATTGTATGCTTCGTGCAACGTTCTAGTGCAACGGTGTCTAATAGCCAAAACAAGGCAACGTTTAACAACGCAGTTACAGCACACCCACCATTCAAGCTCAGGTAATTCAGGCGCAATCCTGAGAACGCAACGAAACGTGTTATCATCCTGTTTACGATGATGAGTAGAACGCGATACTAGAAATTCTGAAAACTACGAAACACGTGCAACAAAATATAACGCTGAGTCTTAATGTCACAGATGCATGGTTTACTAACCGCTGAGCAACGGCTATTTTGGAATTGTAATAGCGGTCGTAATGGCCCATTTCTTCGGTAAAACTCATAGTAAAACCAAGCAAAACGCTTTTTGGCGCTGGTATACTAGCACCTTTTGTGCCTTTGAAAAAAAGCAGAGCAATAATAGCAATCATAATAATACGCGAAATGTGCATATAACAGAAAATCTACTTTCACGTGAATGAAAAGGAAAATTAACTGATCAGTAACTTGTTCACTTTTGAAGAATTCAACCATTTTTAAAACGGAGACAATGCTTATTTTCTACGGAGAGGGAACCGATTATTAAGCTTCGTGGTTGAAGTATTAACAAATTCCATAAAATTAATAAAACAACAGTTCATTTCTCAGGCTTCTACAGTGGGCAACGTAACAAAAACGTAACCTAAACTGAATGGCGAAGAATACTTTGTGCAACTCCATTACGCAGGTTAATGAATAGATTACGTTCGCGAAATTTCCCTTGAAGTGCATGTCACCAATTAAAACCGCACATAGGACTTAACAATAGTTGATGCGAAAATGGTTCAAAATGTAAAAAGGGCCAACGAACCGGCACCCGCATTTCTATTAGTGTTTCGCGGAGTTACAAACATGCCATCGCAATTTGAAATTTACCAGAGTCAAATGTATGCTTGCCGGATTAAGCAGCTGAACAGAATACTGCTTCCGCGCAAGATTAAAGCGCACATGAAATTGTAAATGCAAAAACTACCTGCTGTCTACTGCAAACAACGCTGTCTGCTCATCGGGAACATTAAAGCTAACGTCGGCCCAGAACTTGACAAGGAAGAAAGCGTTTTGTGGGCCCCTTTCGTACAGTTCTCTCAAGCCCGTTTTTCCAGATGGAAATTTGTCAAATACTTGTGAAATGTCTATCGCCTGCAACGCACTCACATTTAGCATATTGCATTCGAACGTTATGTCTACCTCAAGCAAAGGATCAGCATGAGTCACTGCGCTACCAATGCGCACCAGTTCGTGCCGTCGCGAGGGATCAGCAGGATTCGGGAGACAGTAGGCGCTGAAGTCGCAAAGTCTGAAAGCATCCACCAAATCAGCATTAACCAAATGAAGCTGCGGGGTATCGCAACAACCAAGGCGCACCTGATCTTTGAACCGCTAACAGTGCGACCTTCCCACGCTGGCGTAAGAACATGATGAGCTGCCAGCGAAAGAGACGCAGGAGCATAACCAGCCAACGAAACTGCTGGAGGCCTTTGAAATCCGTAGTTAACCGCCGCCACGGCAGCAGCTGCCGTATTAAGCGGACTAAACGGTTTCATATCGACCACATCCGCGGGGGATGTGACATTGGCCAAAGGAGCGGCCAACGACGATGGCGGAGAAGGGGGAAAACCCGGTTGCCAAAACGGCGGTGCACCACCATATAAACCTGTGAGACCAGCTGCAGTCATTTTACTATGCATGGCGCTCATGCTGACGATCTGAGCACTGCTCATGCTGTTCAAACTACTTAACGCCTTTTCCTTTGCGCCATGATCCTGAAACAAAAATAAAAATTTTCGAAATGCTAAAAATTACCAGCTTCGCAACACGCAATCGCGTGGGTTGCGAAAAACGGTATTTCAAGTCGAGCACCAAAAATTATGAACGCTATCGCAGAGGCGAACTCAGTCTGCACTAATTTGTAAACTCAATCACCGTAGCGAACTCTACAAAATTAATAATGCCGTCGGCAATGCCTGCACTTCAAAGGCGCGATGACCCACAAGCAGCTATTCTTGAAAGGCAAATCTTAAAACTTAGTCGCTATGCCGTTACGCAATTTCCCTAAAAGTACAACGGCAAGCCGGAAATGTGACTGAATTTTGCACATGTTGAAAAATTCCTACACCACATATCATCATTCAATAGGATATCCCCGAACGTCAATTGTCTAGGCGTACAACGAATGACAATATCCAAATATTACGCCATTGAAGCGCACAGGTACTGACCCGCCAGCTAAAACTGCTCAGGTAGAATTGGGAAAGCTCCTAAAACAATTATACCTCCCACATTCTTCCTAACGCGGGTCCTGCGTTGCTGATACAGAAAAATAAGAGATCCCCGTAGGGGAAGGCTGATCGCCTATCCACGAAATATTTTTTGAGTGAACTATGACGCCAAAATTCAATGACTCATATGAATCTCTACACCGTGCATGTCCAGCATGCAGCATGTCTACGCCGCGCATGTCCATGTTACGAAACACCGTAATGCACAAGAACGTTATTCCAATGTAGGCTTCTGAGCTGTTGAACTGTCTGCCCGGCAACTCGACGGAAACGTATCCGTTTCCAAACAAAGCTAGCCTTTTTGTAAAGATGAAAACTAAAGTATGTTCACGGCAGAAATAAAGTTCCCATGTAATGGCCTAGATAGTGCAACCGCATGCATGCCTGTTACGTCGCGTGTAATCGACAATCATTCGGAGCTGCTGAAACAGTCATCAGCGTTGCCAGGTCGCTGGGTGACACAACGTTAGAACGACGGCTGGCAATGCGAAAGGGACCGCTGATTTGGTAAAATTGCAATCTTCGGTCCGCCAATAGGCGAACACTTTCGTTGTCGCGGTATTAGGCGCAGTACGCTGAGTACAACCGTTCGGCCGGTTCTCAAGATTGCGCATGCGAACAAGTTTTCAACGCGCCCCATAGCGAAGGAGTTGCAACAATAAGTCAACCTAATTTTGTCACGGCGGTAATCATTTGATGGAGCGCCGGATATTGAAGTTGGAGTTGCCTGACTGGTCAAAAGAAGGATAAGGGATTAATAAGCAAACAGGGCTTCATTGCGAACTTTTGCGGTTTGCGGTATTCAGCTTGTTCTCTCATTTGCGCAACGACGGTCGGCACCCATTGTTACGCTGGGGGAAAACGTTTCTTTCACAAAGTGCGCCCCATGAAAAGGTTCGAGTCGTCACAACACCAATACTTGACTATTCTTATATATTCATATAGAAGAATAGTCAAGCATATATTCTTATACATTCTTATATAAGCATATAATAACGGAATTCGAACGCGTGCACTCAGAACATGTAACCTCCAAGATATGCATGGGTTCCGATGTTCAAACTCGAAAGCAGAGGAAATCAAAATAATGCCAACTGACAAACCTGGCAAACTGATATTTATTTCAGCTTGCTACGCGATATACAGCAGATTTCTATCTGAAACGCAACTTGTCCTTAAACACATTTGTAGTTGCACTGTGCATATATATATATATATATATATATATATATGAAGAAAAGAGTGAAAAATTTCATATATATATATATATACTTGAAGCAAGAGAAATTAGTAACAAGGCGTCTCATAAGTATGAAAAGATACGGTATCCCTGTTCAAAGAGCATTAATAGGCGTAGCTTTCGGAACTGTCGTGTTCCGTCGTCAGCGCAGTTGGAAAGGACTGCGCTGACGACGAAACACGACAGTTCCGAAAGCTACGCTTATTAAAGCTCTCTGAACAAGGATACTGTATCTTTTCATATATATATATATATATATATGATGTTGAGTTTTCACGGATTTTTCCCGTGTACGGGAAAAATCCGTGAAAACTCAACATCATGAAGATCCATGCTCCCGTTAAAAGACATCCCGTCTTCCGATATATATATATATATATATATAACCATAATAGGAGCATCGTTTATTATTACCCAATTATAAGTCTATATGAGAAAATGTACTCCTATTAGCATTTGGCTTAAAAAATATGCCCGTACAAATTGTACAACCACAAATTCGAAAAGCGCACCTGCTATTACGTTTGCAAAATAACTGCTATCTTAAATGACGCTAATATGTCAAAAGCCGCAATTATTCCTTGCACAACCTAATACCAACCCTGCCTTCGTTGAAATATTGTTAATCAATGCGGACACGTCACAGCCTCAGGAACTAAGGGGTAATGTGCACTCTGCAAGAACTGCGCTAACACACTGTTAAATGCATGCATGAATTGGAAAAGTTCGGCAGCGTTTGGAAGAGCAGCAAAGGCGGTTTTCAGTTTACGTTTCATGGGCAACAACGACATTCGATTCGTGAGAAGTTTGTCGGCAATTAAAAGATTCCAATCGGGTGGCCGACCACGATGAACCAACGTTGGTCAGAAAATGGCATGCCTAACTACCTGCTCAATATTCTTGACCACCCATTCTTAGTTGGCTTGTCTTTCGCAGAGTTGCTCACTACATGATGGGGCGCACCATTAGGGCTGTAGGGTTCATAGCAGCCTTAACGTAGACACGAGCGAAAGCATTCGCTATTGTCGACGGAACAAGCTTTTCCAAAAGGCTTCAGCGGATGATTAGGCTCATATGCTCAATGTGGAATGCATCAAATTTCAAGCAGTGCTCAACAGAATATAGCAGTAGGCAAAGAACAGCAAAATGCAAACTTCACTGCCCTGCCAGCTTGTGCAAACTTCTACGGGCATCATGCGCAAATGAAACTCATCGGTGGCAGGCAGCAGTTGCATTACCGCTTGATCAACAACTGCCTTGGCGGGCGCCATCTCATTTCTTCAGGAAGAGAATGCCTATCGCTTCTGGAGCGCTCAGCCAATCGAAAAGCGGAAAACGTTTCACGTGCGGCAACCGACTTAAGGCACCCATCCGTTGAGAAAGAAACATGCACGTCAAGGGCTAGCAAAAAGAAAAAACAGATCACGGCTAATTACGTGTGCGCCGTCTACTTGGATGTCTGCCACACGCGCATATGCAACGGTAGTGCTTTGGCGAGCAGCGTGGAAAGACTTCCGGAAACTACCACCTCAGGACAAACTCGTTAAATCCAAGTTGGCCAAATTTGGGACGGACTCCGTAAGCCCCAGGAGAACGGTCGGAAACTAAAGCCGCCGTGGAATTTGCCTCTCAACGAGGAAGAATCGGAAGTAACTTTCGGGCGCACAAAGGGCGAGGCTAAATTTATGGCAACATTGTCGGCATGTAGGTTGCGGCCCGATTTAACTGCTCCACTTTAAAACAAAGACGCACAATAAGGAGGCACGCTGCGAACGGAGCGCTGACACAACAACAACTGACGGAATGTCCGCCCAGGCGAATAAGCCTTACCTTCAGCTTGGCGCTCAGCTCCCGAGCCTTCTTCCTGGCCAGAACTTGAATATGCGACGATACCTGCTTTCTTGTTCTTGTCTTCCCGGTGCGCAACTTGATGTATCGGGCGATAAGTTCATTGCGACCTAAATAAGAGCCGTTTCCGTCTGCTGCATAATGGTAACAGTTACAAATCGCGTGTACGGATGTTGACACGGATGAAGCGAACGTCATCAAAATAGATAACCGAACCGAACGAGCGGTCGGTTT
Source organism: Trichuris muris (assembly GCA_000612645.2). Taxonomy (NCBI): domain Eukaryota; kingdom Metazoa; phylum Nematoda; class Enoplea; order Trichinellida; family Trichuridae; genus Trichuris; species Trichuris muris. The sequence continues at coordinate 16,518,669 of CBXJ02000282.1, read as the reverse complement.
AGGGTGCACTCCTATTGGTAATGATTAATTCGTCAGATAAGAATCGCTTGATCAGACAACGAATGGTCGGAGTCCGCAGACGACACGATTCACCAAAAAACGCCAATGAGTCATGCGCGACCAAGACGGCGAAACTCTGCCCGTGATTCAACGCTTCCTCCAACGCTTCGGCCGCTCTAATTTGCACCTACCGACAATGCTGTCCCACTTGAAGTGACGAATACTTGGGTTACAGTAACAATGGGCCTACTGCTTTCAAAGCTCGCGGCAAAGGGAACATGAAAGAGCGCGCGCGACGACAGTTCGGCTCAAAAGCGCGATCGCACGCCACACCCACTAGCGGCAGCGCACCCACGAAGTATTTTACAACAAAAGGCGCATCCCGCTCTTAGTCACATGTACACGTTGTTGACAAGACAAAAAGGGGCAAACTTGTCAACGTGTTGTTCGACTATTTAAAAAAAACTGCCGTAGGTAGTTTTCCAAGCTGAAGACATTTTCAGCGTAATGTGTGCGACCCGGAACCAAGCTAAGGAACCAAAAGAGGCGGGTCGCTTTGGCCAAACAGGGGAGCGCAAAGTTTGAAGCGCTCTACTGAGTGTTGATAACCAGACGTTCCGGCCTTGAGCTCGATACGGCCTGGGCTGAACACGTTCCATGCCGTCGTCATCGTCGTCGTACGGGGTTGAGGAAAGCAAAACTAGGCTCGACTGGGCCGCCACGGGTAAAACCGTACAGAGAAAGAGAAACTAGTGGAAAAGAAGACAATTCCACTTAATTGGGCCAATCTTGACAACGGACATTTTTAATGTGTCTACGGCTTTTTTGACGCCTGCACGATCACACGCATACAAAAGAAGAACAAAGCAAATGCGGAGTTTCGTCGAACAAGTTCGCAATGACTCAACAGGCGGCAACAAGTCCGTGCGCTACCGAAATCCGTTAGGCGTAATTTCCATGTAAGATCCGCGGGAGAACTAAGTGCGCGGTACCGAGAGATCATCACCTGCAGCGGGGTTCTTGCCATTCAATTGGAAAAGATACGCACAGAGCACGAGGCAAAATAAGGCGCAGCCAACAACGCAGCAAGTCCGACCCAGCAGTCCCGGCGTCGGACCAGGTTGGCGGGCCGTACCGGTTCTCCCGGCGAGAGCCCTTCGACAGAGCAGCGCAGCGATCCCAAGGGTGGGGAGCCCCAACGGTTACGCCACTCTGACCTCCAAATCCCTTGGGCAAAGAAAGATACGTCCGCGGAATATTTGCGCCGCACGGCGAGGCAACCGGGGCATCACCGACGTTCCGGTACAATGGCTAATTGAACAGCCCCACCGGAGGGCACGCCAAAGGAGAAGTTAAAACATTGCCACGCCACGCAATGCGGGAAACAGCCCACGGCGCGCCTACGCAACGGAACACCGTGGTCAGGATGGAACGGCGCGCAGCGTCCGCCGTTGCCGTCCTTCTTGGAGGTAGGCCTAACGTCTTCGAACCGTAAGCAAAAGGCGCAACCGAATTTCCGTTGCACGTTCGGTCGTATGGAATTACGATGCGGAAAAACGAAGGGACGAACGGGCGAACTTACCGTACATCTTTCCCTCCTCGGACAGTATGATCTTGCGTCGACCGCAAGGCGGATAGATGGCCAGCGCTTCTTGGAAGCTCTGCTCTATGTCGGGCGACCAGACGCCCTCGGCGTCCGTGGCCGCGGGGGATACCGAGTCGGCGGCCACCACGCTGTTGCCGTTGTTGTTGTTGGTGGACGGTACCGGCTCCCGATTGCCGTTGATCGTTGGCGGACCACCGGCGCTGCCTGCGGATCCCTGCGAACAATTGGACAGTGGGCTACTGTGCGAGGCGGACCAGTCGGATGATTCAGCAGCGGCCAACTGCTTGGAGTCCGAAACGGCGCTGCCGGCGGTGGTGCTGGCGTGCACGGAACCTCCGCTGCTCGCCAGCGAGAACGGCAGGCTTTCGCCAACATTGGACAGACTTCGGTTTTCCGGCTTCACCAAAGCATTCATCAATCTGGAAAGGCATCCATTACACCCAACGATGACCGAACGCGTACGGCGCAGGAGGGCCGCCTGAAGGAGAGGGTAAGGGAGGGGGGAGGAAGTCGGTCCGCGACAGCGTTTGGTACGATCAAACGGCGAAAACAGTCCAATTAACGTATGGGAAAGCCCGGCAGTATTTACAAAACGGTCGACGTGGACCGGTTGTATGGCGAACGATAAAGGGACATGCATTAAGAGGTCGCGAGGACCATTCATCTCGTCTCCCCAAGTCAGTACACACATAAGCACGTGCGCCGACCTGCGGGCCAACCGGTCTACCGTATTCACACCGGCGCTCAGGGGCACCGTCGTGTGACAGCGTTTCGGGTCGTCCAGTGACACAGCAGGCGAAGGACGGCGACAATGGCACCGAGCTGCGAAAAGGAAACCCAGGAGTGGTTGGGCGACAACCTGCAGCTTTGCGCTCTGCTCCAGGTGCCGGAAGAACCGGATTCGATTATATCGAACGTAGCAGCAGCACAGGGGCCGGTTCTGTCTTGAATTCATCAATGAAGTTACACCCACCCACCCAAAATCGCTCCACTTCGGGAAGAACACGACACCTCTCTCTCTTCCGCAGTCCAAAAAGAAGGGCAAGCGAGAAGGCACCCCAAAGCAGTGTAAGCCTACGCGCCGTCGAAAGCCGCAACGGTCGGAGGCCACGGGCATTCGTTGAGCCCGCGCAAGTTCCACCCGTAGCCCTATTGAAGGAAGAAACGTCGTCGTCTGAAGGCGAAGAAAAAATCGCAGAAAGACAAGCTAGGCCAAAGGCGTTATCTTTTAAGAGAAGTGCCGTTGCGAAGAGTAAATACAGAATGGCGAATAACCGCTGATAGTTGCTGACAGGGTAACACTCATATAGAAACCCACCTGCACACACACACACAGTGGTGGAATGACCGCTGTCGTTGCTTCCTAACCGGGTCAGAAAGGGCAGTTGAAGCCTGATCGCGTGGTTGGTGAACGAAAGATGTGAGAAACATTGAATGAGAGAAAGAAAGAGATAGGGACAGACAGACGGTGAAGCGACGGCAGCAGTGATGTGCATTAAAAAGCAGGACGGACTAGCTTACTTTCAACGAGAGACGAAGAAGACGCCAACGCGCAGTTATCTCCCGCCGATTCAACAAAACTGCGTGCCGCCTGCCGCCACAGCACACGTCTTAGCAACGACAACTACTTAACCATAACACCGCTCCTAATCAGTGAAGGTTGGGGGAAAAAATCTGGTCGCTGTCCGCGGAGATCGAGAAACCGAGCGCCAACGGCACACACACATACACTCCCATATAACCGTAAGACACGCGCCTAAGAGAGGAGGCAGACGAATAAACCAATGGTACTTGTGCAGTTCCGTTTTCGAATGGAAATGAGATAGCTTTGCAAGGATCGCCGGTTAACGACCATCGTTCTCCGACGGTCGGCTCAAGTTGGTACAAAAGGAAAAGCCGAACTCACGCCGTACGTCTTCTCGCCCAACAACCATTCATCCACTCATTCATTCCGCGTGCGCACCTCAACCGCGCGCGCGAGAAGGGACAAAGCCCAAGCGAGAAAAGCCGGCAAATGGGACCAACCATCCACACGACCCACGTTGAAGAGCTAAACATGCCAAGACCGGCGACGAGAAGATGAGCTCGATCAATGGGAATGGGGATGTTCACAAACTTGGGATAGCTTGTCGAAACGCGAAATTCAATGGCGAACCCCACGTCACGTGGACGGGGAAGCGTCGAGGCGCCAACCAAGGCGGAGGTCAAAGCAAGGAGAGGTGGCCGCGGTCGTCGGGCGCAGTTCAAATTCTCCCGCGGAAGTTACAACGGGCACTTACTTATTACTAAAATTAAGATGCCTCGCTCCATGGTAAGGCAGCAGGCGGCCCGAGTTCAGCGGAACACCAGCTCGCATCGCTTGCCGAAAGATAATGATCAATTGGGCATAACCGTTTTTAAAGTTCGCAGTCGCAACTTCGGCGGTGAAACGATTAGAAATGTGATATACATCATTTGCGCATGCGCGCAGCGCTCCCACTTTAAATCAGCCCGATTTTAAGGCGCCCGTCAACCTGCGCTCGCCCCAGTTTCCTCCTGCTCTGCATGCGGAGGGCGCAAGGCCCTCCCGCGCGATTAGGGCTGTCCGCTTCGGCAATTGACCAGCAGCGCAAAGGGAACCGGGCCCAGCGAGGGCCCAAGTGTCGGACGCGTCCGAACAATGGCAATTGCTTTTCGACCGCCTGATTGAGGAGGAACGCCCCGGCATCCGTTTCGCTGGGCGCTTCCTTCGCAAGATCCCAAACGGGTGCGCCATGGGGAGCGAAAGTTGGGAAGGGTGCTTGCACACTTGAAGCTTCGCTTACGAGGAGAAGAAAATGCGGCGTTAGGTGGGCCATGGACCCCGTCTGCCAGAATGCCATAAGCGAAGTTAGAATGCCAGAACCTGACAGCGCTGTTCGGGCATCCATCGCCTTGCATTTGCTGGCGGTGATTTGGTATCCCACTTGCAGAAACTCTGCGGAGCACGCACGAGCGGAAAAGCGGTGCGCGAGCCAGGCAGGAAGGGAGTGAAGAGAAGATTCGACCTCCAAATGCATGGCTGAACCACGTTGCTGTTAAAGCGTTGGAGCAACAAAAAATGAGGCGTCTACCTGTAAACCTGTGTTCAAACTGGCGCCGTTTCACGACTAGCCATCACGCCGCGCGATTCGTACATCCGATTGGTGTTTTGAAAAGGGGCGAACTTTGTGAACTTCAATAGACAAAACAGTTCCAACATAACTCGCTGCGTTATACGCAACTGCTTCTTCTCGCTGCGTTCTTCCTTTTGCGCAACCGAAGTCCCCATATTGGACCGCGCTTCTACGCGAACCAGCAGCGCCCTAAAAGCCCGGTCGCCCGCCATAGTGGTCAGCAGGACAAGCTGGGTGCCCCGTTCCAACGGATAGGCCGGCCGAATCGGAGGCGGGCAGTCCTGCGGACAGAATGAAACTGCCATGATGATTTAACCCATTCACGCATGCCTGTCGAAACAGCGGAATGCGTAAGCTGGTACACGCTGGCAGGCAAATTATGAACCGCTCGATGGAGCCTTCGCTTCGCGAGTAGGTGACCATACTGTCCTTGCAAACATTCACGTCATAACTATCGCCAATTGAAGATAATGCACTTTGTCAAAAGAAGCAATCCTGTTGACGCCTATGCAAACTAAAATGGGCAGAGGCAAGGAATGTCGTCGTCCTGTGCCATTATTCGCTGCAGCTTAATCGCCCGTTTCGTTTCGCTTACCCGCATTATGCCAGACGCAGATGGGGGGTGTTGAAATGGTAGACACAGCGACTCCTTACGAGAAGTCGGTAACGAATGGTGCGAAACCGTTTTCTTCGACAACAACTTTCGACGCCATGAACGGAGGCCATCGCTTGGCTTTGCGAAGTGACAGCTGAATCGACCTATCAGGGCATGGCACCCTGTAGGGAAATGGGTAGCAAACGTACGACCGACGAGCAAGTTTGACCGCCCAGTTAGTCGGGTGCGAAGTGCTAACCGCCAAGCGTTAAAAGAGTGCATGAAAAACTGTATCCTCAACGTTGCAACGCCGAGAAAGCGAAGCTCCGCGATGGAATTTGACCTGCAGACAAAATTGGAAGCACCAGTGCGCTCAGCCGGAGCAACAGTCGGCAAAATCGAATAAAAAATGAATATAATTCCCAAAATAACAAACGAACCTGCATGCTTTCATGCGAGAATCAATACCGCTTGTTCCAAGCGATGCCGGTGCTTGGCTTCAACCGTTCCTTCAGGAAGCTACCGGGCTGTGGCACGACAAATTATAAATAGTAATATCCTGCCAGCTTAATCAATGCACCAAAGGAGAAAAAGAAGCGGCCAATCGCCGTTGAGTGAACGGCGGTACGCAACAAGCCCTTGGAGCAGATCGGCGGGTTCAGCAAGGGCGCAGCATGCGCTAAGAATCCTACTAGCGATTAAAGCTGAGCAAGCACCTGTTCTCGCAGATAGCAATTGGAGCGGTCACTTCCGGTCTTCCCATTGGGGATTAGTGGAGCGAGAGGATCAATGGGCCGAAGTACAGGGAGGTTGCCTATTCTCAAATTGCCGGACAGCGGCGATTGCGAGTTGCTAGCACGTTGGGGCCGTGAGAAGTCGCCTCATTCATTCCATTGCTACGGCAATGCTCAAAGAGTGGAACAGCGAAAGGTAAACGCGCGGAACGAATTACAAATTGCCGGCGGTGGCATTGGTGGTGGTTGCGTTGGAAAACATGGAATGATTTAGGAGTTGGTCAGCGCTCAGCACGTTATGATCAATAGAGGCGGGTATGAATCACACTGAGAGGGTGCGCAATCCCATCGCAATGACCAATCGAGAAATCCGCTTTACAACTTGCGACGGGAATATTTTCAGAAAGCCTGGCAAGCTTCTTTCAAGAAGAGAGCACAAACAGGAGAATGCACCTGACGGCAGTAAATCAATACTAAACATGTATTACACAGCCAGAAGTCCGCAACTGAAAAGTCCCAACTGACAGATTGTCATTACAAACTAACGACTATCCATATAACTCTTGCCAAGCAATCCCCACAACTTCGCGACGACAAAGATTATGAAATAAAAAAGATTAATCCAAAAAACGGGAGAAATGATGCGGTCCAAAGAGGTGCACCGGCTGCCGCTCGAAAGGCTACGTCTGTGGGCCATCGCTTTGCGGAACCTCTCAACTTGGGTGCTTCGTCCGCCTATGCTGCATGCAATGTTCGGAGCGAAAGCAAAGCGATCGCAAACCGCGACGCCGCACAAGGGGCCAACTCGCATGTTTATCGACTCAAGTATAAATATTAATGTATGAATACGGCTGGCGCGAAGCTTCAAATAGCACCAGCATACTTCCTGAGCGCCCGTTCCACTTGGAGCGGAGTAGGGTGTCTGCGCAAGGGGACGTCGTCTAGCTGAGCCCTACGGCATTGACGACGCGCGGTGGGCGGATGCCGAAAGATTTGAAAGCCAACATTTTGTCGCATTCAAACCAAAGAAAATTCTAATACCGCCTATTGGAAAAGCTTAACGGGCAATTAATCACTACTTGCCGTTCATATTGACAATGGAAAAACTGAAAGCTGTTAAGGACTGCGTGGAAGCCAATAAACGGAATGGTCGCATGCTTATCTCTGGCGGAATACTTCGACGTTTAAAAAACGGACGGACAAGCGGTAAGCAAGCTGCATAGTCTTTTCCGAAGTAGATAAAGCTAGATTCGTCTTCTGCTTCGGCGTGTCGTTTTACGGATGCGCGCCTTGCCGAGGAGCCCATCCCTTCCACCAACTGGTCGACCGAAGCACGGCGAACCTAGCCGTCACGCAACAACGTAAGGCTTGGGGGAGATCGGTGCCGCATATTACGGAGGCAAACGGAACCAAGTGGGTATGCAGCAATAACGACTGGGTTGCGAGAGGATGCGCCTACGTTGCAGTCGCAAGTGGAAACCGCCGGCAATTTGCCTAAAGCCAATTAAGGATTTTGCGCAAATCCCGAACTTAAAGTTCCGTACTGCGCTATCGATAGCAACCAGCTGAGCAACCGAATGGACTTACCGCCTTCGGAAACTGACCAGAACGGAGTGGGGAATAAAAGCAAAGATCGTGGCCGCTAATTAAACCTGCCATTTGCAAATTTCAAAGCGAGTTGGCGAAATAGGTTTGCATAACTCACGGACACCTTACAATGGGTTGCTTCGATTGCCTCACCCAGTATGCACCGCCAACGTCAATTAGGAAATTGAAAAGCAGTTTCAAAGGGTCCACTGGATGTGCGTAATATGGACGCCCAGAGCGCCCTTCTCAACCATGCGCATGCGCAACGCGGAGGTCTGAATCGTCGGAGCGCGACTGAAACAGGAGCACAGTCCGGGAATGGCGGAAGGTGCCGCAACGTAAAAGATGCTGCGCCCAGTTTGCCGGCACGGAAGAGGCAAACGCCAAAAAGTTTACGCGATCTCTTCATTGTTAAAATAACACGCAGCTACGCGCAATCTACAATACTGCATTCCACTGATTCGAAAAGCGATGGTCGCCATTGCCCCTTCTTGAGCTTCGAGAGCGCCATCGTCCCCTAAAAGGCCAACCCTATCCGTAGCCACGGGAAAACGTGAAGCGGGGGCAGATCCACAAACGGGTTTCCCGCTGTTCAGTAGTCAGGTGCCCCTGTCACCGAGGGTGACATCGCACCCTATGCGAATCACTGTATTCACCTGAGCTTCCCAAAGGGGTCGGTAGAGGAGTGATGAAGGACTAGGGCAGCGCTGCCGTTACCGCAATGCTTCATTGCTTAATGTCATGGCGTCCTACGCAACATGGAACAAACAATAAGACAGCCTTGTGCAGAAGTGGCATGGATTGCCGGGGATGCAGATAACGAAGTCAAAAAGGGCGGGAGAAAGCAGTTGGGATCCCATGATCGCCAACGTCATCCCATCTTCTCAATTCTTCCGCCATTTTTGGGGGTCGCAGACTCAGGGGTGGGCGTCAAGCTTGGCGCTGAGAAACGCTGCGCTAGAGAGCCTTCACTGTGTGAATTCATACGATCGAAGATTACCAGCTAGAGCTATTCGTATCTACATTTTGCTTCCCTGAGAACAAAGCGAAAATGAAGCTCCTGTTGGAGGACGAATAAGTCGGTCCATCAGCCAGAGCGCCTAAGGACGTTGAGACAGAACTGCAAGGACGCAGCCTCTTCCATAACGCAATTTCTCTTGGAAGCACAATTCAGGCTCAAATTCATGATGCACCCGCACGCCTCATCAGAACGAAAACGCTGCGGAAGATATTACAAAAATGGCCACTGGGTCCTCCGGAGGCAAACCTTCAACTTGTGAACTTTCAAACATGCGAACCAGCACACGCAGTGAAGTAAAAATACCTAAACAAGCGAAAAACCAAGAACTGCGGCGGAATTCAAATTGCGCGGTAACTTAGTTCGCACGTCTAGCGCTTGGTGGCGGCGAGCGGAGCGATGCTCTTCTTTACTCCAGTCATTCTCAAAGTCAATCCCGGGGCCCTCAGGGCGGAGGCTGGCACTTAAATCAATTCCTGTTAGATGTCCAACTTGCGAACCGTCGCTCGGCTGGACGGCCTGGGGTAGCAAGATCAAGCGCCGGCACTTCATTAATCCACGCACGAGAAAGTGTAGTATTAATACAATGCTTCACGAGGGTCATACAGCGGAACGCCCTTGAAGACCAATGGTAAAAATTGCCAATGACTAGCGCCGTACAAGTAGCCTGCTTATCGCAGTTAAGGCTGCAGGGCTAATGAAAGATTGCGTCCACGAGTCGGCTCAAAACTGCTTTCTCAGCACAACTGGGCTTAGCGCATTCCATCCACGATGTCTTGAAGAGTATGGACGCAAGCCTCCTACAATATCCTGCAATCGTCGGGCGCATCACGGGCGTCAAAAGAGACGAACCCCAAGAAAAGCAAATTAATTTTCGCGTTCGTGCAACCGCCCAAGACGAGCACAAGATTACTGCCAACCGTGCAATTCCGTCAGCGGACCATGCTGGAGAGGACGAACCTTCGTTGCTGCAATCTACTAGCCAACAATACTTAGAGAACACGTTAAACTCTCGGGCAGCTTGTCGTTTCAATGGCCTCCACTCTAGGCTAAATGCAAATTATAGCAACGGAACTTTACGCCCACGCAGCGAGTTTACTGGAAATTGGTGAGCTCCGTTTAAGCAACGCGACTGCCGTACAAAGTCTCGAAATACTCGTACGAAAGTTGATACCGAAGGCTCACTAATCACTTCCGATTGACACAAGCCGTACTGAATGAAGCACTAGTACGATTTAACGCAATTCTTAGTAGACGTGTAAAAAAGTCAGCACTGACACCTCGACGCACGGGAGGCAGGCCAAATACGGTAAATTTCTTACTTGCCCTAACGGCTCTGTCGGGCACAAATCATTCTGTCACGCGTGTCACAAAGTCGCTAGGTTGGTGTTCTTACCGCGTAAGGCACCTTACCGGATATCCCAGTGCAGTTCGCCTAAGGAAGTGCCTCGCAGCGCTGGACGTGAAGCCGTTGCGCTTGTTTCCAAGAAAGCCCACGACTACTGCAAAGCTCCAATACAATTGCCGACGAACTTAGCATCACGAACTAAGCCGTAAACTACGGGAAGAGGAAATATATCCAATTTGTTTCTCTTTGGCCAGCTATGAATGGCATGTCCAATGACGCCGGTAAATAACGGGAGCTCGCGACATGCAGCGTTGCGGACTAGCTTATTGCGAAGCATCTGAAATTTGTACTGTACAACCCAGTCATCGTGGAACGCCGTTGGGTACGCGTTTCTCAGGATGCCAATTGTCCTACAACTGCTGGCACTTGGGCACAAGTGTTTGGCAACGTTCATATGGAAATGACACTGCGGGAACAAAACCGAGCAGTCACTGAACAGCCAGTACGGAAAGTGTTCGATTTTCAAGAGGCGGTAGCAGACCCCCACGCTGCTTTACCGTGCGAATATGACAAGCAAAAAATACAGTTGTTTCATTCCTCGTTGAACGACTGCGCTTCCTTCCTTATTGCGATAAGCACTTTGAGCTTCCATACCTCTCACTTGAAGACATGCTAGGCTAGTCGCCGTCCTGCTAGGAAAATATTTGTTCTCTATGGCAACAATCCGAGCATCCTCCTGCTCAGGTTGGAACGAATCAGCGAAGACACCGACGGCCGATACGCCAACATATCGTAGCGCTGCAGATTAGGTGAAAGGTAGGGTCAACAACATAAATTTGTCAAACAATTACCGGACAGGCGCACACTTTCAGCATCGCTGCGCGATTGAACTTATCGGCAAGCTTTGCTTGAGTGGACACCGCGATCAAGAGCAAACAAGCGACGACAACACCAGCAAGTTCAGTTACCAAAGAGAAAGGATACAAAGGTTACAACAACATTTGAAATACTCTGCCGAGGGGTACCCTTCGCTTCGGGAGTCGTAGAGTGAAGTAAAAGCAAAGCACCGGAAATTTAAATTGTGCTGAAGCGAGGCACATCCAGCAGTTGCGCGCATCGCAACCTTTTATTGAAGACCGGACGAAAAACGGAAAGCCGATTGCATTACGGCAAATTGTGCCACCCAACGTGTTCACGCTAATGTTGGGCCATTTGCACAGTTTTGTCGCGAAATTTGGAAAAAACGGAACAACGCAAAGTCGGCCCATTCACCCGAGCAGACTTGACGGTCCCTTGCCTCAACTGTGAGGAACATCTCAAGAGGCAAAGGCTGCTGCGCGCATGTCACTACGCCTAGACCACGCAAGTGGCTCTCAGCGGGGTTCACGAACTCGATTGAGTCATCATGCAGCTCGGAGGGGGGCCTGCCGCCAGCTGACAACAGCGACGCTACCTTGGCCAACCGCATGCTTGGCGGAAGGACCTCCGTCCGACCAGTCGTGCCCTCTGACAGCCTTTTCGGAGGCGGCGAAAGTGCCGCACCGTTTGGATTGCGGACGGAAACGACTACACGTTTGCTGGCTTGAACGGCAACATGCGGAACCTAACTTTGCCGCAACAAAAAGAAGTTTCGCAACATACGAGGGCGCGAGCACGGGCGGCTGTTTCGCAGAGGAAATGCAGGTTGCTTTACCGTACAGGATGTCTCGTTGCACGACCGCTTTGGAGAAGAGAATGAGGTTCGGAAGCTCTCCGGCCTCTCGCGAAGTGCCTGGGCTGAGGACCGCGAGCCTCAACCGCGGCAAGCCGTTCAGTCGTTGCTACTCCTTTCATAAGTCCCAAGCATTTGCGCTGGCGTTCACCACGCGCGAACATCATTAACAGTAGCAGCAAAGTGCCAACCTGCAATCGTTAAGCCGTTACTCCGTCGGGAATAGCTATCCGCTTCGTAAACTTGTGGACATGGGGAAAGCGAATTCTGAACTGCGACTAAGCGCAGAGAATATCAACAAATTGAGGAAGCGACCTGCCCTACGGCGCAAACGAAAGACGACCAGCTCCAACGGGCCCGGAAGTTCAAGGTTCGCCAACGAAGGTTCGCGGGCCGGAACCTAAGATGCTCGCGCGCCTCCGTAAGGTCTAATGGCCACGTCAAAGCACGCGTGCTCGCAGGTACGTTCAGGGCGACCAACCGTGCTCCGTTGCTTAGTCCGCCGCGGCGCTTTGCGCGGCGACGGTGGCCAAAAGGAGAACTCCAATTCGGAGCGCAAACCGCGGGGACAAAGGTAAGCGCGGGGCCGTTGTTCCCACTTCAGCGCGCGCGGTGTCCCGGCAAGGGGCCCCAACGAGAGCAAGTGGCAATCGGCCCTCAATCGAAAAGGGTCCCCCTTCAAGGACCGCCTTGGCGCCGCGGCTAACTGATGCCGATAATTGCGGGAAGCCTTTCGCCCAACCTTTGGCCAGGGCACCCAACGACCGCTCGGGTGCGCTCCGATTCTTGGACGGTGGAGCTGGGCAACGGGTTTTGCAATTTTGAACGACGGCAGCGCAAGGGCTACGCGTCGCGTGACAAAGTCGGCTGCCCGCTCGGCGGGACGACCCATCGTTTAAGGGCGCGGCGCCGCTGACCGCTTCGCGGAGGCCGGTTGGTTCGAGCTCGTTTCCAATTCGACCTATGGCTTCGAGAAGGCGTGGCATGGGCGCGTCGGGAGACACCTCGCTGAGTAATTGAGCTGGCGACGTGCCGAGCGCTTTGGCGCAATTGCGTTTGCGCGCGGGCCCTCGGTTGAGGGATGCTGACCAGCCGCCGGCGGGCCAAGGTGAGCCTCGCGGCTATCCGGCGACGGGCCGTCCGTCTCCCAAGCGACCCTTTTGCCGACGGCCCACCGGCGCGGGTACGCCGCTCCAACGGGCCAACCGCGGGCGCGAGGCGGACAAAGGCGGCGCAGGTGAGCCGCCTTCGCAATTGGAGCTCCGCGGCGCGTCAAATCGAGGGGCAAGTATATAGAAGTGGCAAAAGCTAATAACGCAATCCTTCAGCAAGCCGACCGGGCGATCAATCATCGGTGGGATCCCCAGCCGAGGCGCACAGGCAGCCGGAATTAGCGCGGAGCGTCGGGAAGGTGGAGAGTCCGTCAAAAATGAAGGGCGATGTATTTTTCGCGCGCATTTTCATCGCCAACTTGCCGGCGCTCCTCCGACCGCCGGCGCCGAGCGGGCGTCCGGCTACCGACCGTCCGGCGCAAAGGACGAACAACAAAGCGCGCAACGGAGCAACCGGCTCGCCTGACGACGGAACAGGATTGGAGAAGTGGGGGCGGAGATGCACAGAGAGACGGACAGGAAGGGAGGGCGACAGCGGCAAATTCATTGCCAACATGTAAGCAGCAGCTCCGTTGCATTCGCACTGCGTAAAGGCTGTTTACGGCGAATCCCCATTCTTCTGGCCTGGCTTCATCAATCCAGTTAATGAAAATTTCCAAAATCGATACGCCTCCGCTGGAAATTGCCGTTAGGCGAAAGGTACTCTCTCTTTCCCTCCCTCTCGTGGAGATACTTGTAAACTCAGGTGACCCTCCGCTTGCAACATATCTAGCGTGGTTCCGCTCCTCGCCAAAGGCTAACGGCACTGAAGCGCAAGCAACAGCAGCAGCAGGAGTAGTAGTAGTAGTAGTAATTGTAGTAGGTAGTAGTAGTACTAGTAGTAGTAGTACAAGTAGTAGTAGCAGTAGTACAAGTAGTAGTAGTAGAGTTGCGACTACCGGCAACGGCAAGCCAGCAAAGTGACCGCCGCCAATGCGCGCAGATCGAAGGTTCGACCAACTGAACAGAGCTTAAGAGGCAACTGTTGTCACACTTGGGGAACAAGAGCCCATACGAACCTGTCCTTGCTGGAGAGAAAAAAGTCTACGGTGCCGGCGGCAATGGATCTGTGGAGCACAAGTGAGGACGAAGTAGTGAATGCGTGACTCAATCAACCAGGAGATGTGGAGCGGTCTCGAGCGTGTATAAGCAGTAAGAGAGAGAGAGAGAGAGAGCAGCCGCGTTGCAGAAGAAGAAGAGAAGAAGCAGAAGCGAAGGAGGGACGAGGAAGAACAACTGAAACACGACGATGGGAATGGAGATGGAAATGCGCGCGACGATGCCTGTCGACGTGTGACGGACAGCTTCGACGATCAGTTGACGGAAATGGTGACAAGAAGGACTAAGCTGTTTGTGCTGTTCAGGCGCTGTCAGATGGGTCAAAAAGTTTTTGAATCCAACACCCCCCAGAAGAGAAAAAACATCAATGATCTGTCAGACCAGGTGAGACGGCCATCGGATCAGTTCATCGGCTGGAAAACAATGACGAATGAGGAAGACACAGAGACGCACACTGACTGCATGCCGCCGCCACTCTGCCCGTCGACGCGCCAAAGAGCAAAAGGCGCGATATAAACCGGTTTTGCCGAACTCCTTCGGCTACCCGGACTGCTGCTCCTAACCTTTGCCAGTTGGCATCGCAATCCTTGACGCAACGGCTGCTCAAACGTGACAATTCAACGACGACAGCGCAATGTGGCCTGAATGGCAAGCGGCAGCCGTCCACAAACTTGCAACACACATACACACACACTCTCACTCACACACAAGCATAATGTGCGCCCACTTGGAAAAGATGAGTTTAGAGAAACCAACGACGATCATCGGTGCTCTCTCTCTCTGCAAAATATGTCAGCAGCCTCCGACGAGGACGACAGCAGCAGTCAATTGCTTATACATTGTGGAGATAGCAAGGTGGGGAGAGAGTACGTTGACCCAACCTCGGATGACCAAATTTCGCCGGTTGCCAGATGGCGCCATCGTACGGAGAACCAGTGGTGGCGCCAGTGGGCTATTTATAACAGTTGACAAAAGATCAAGCGAAATAAAATTGTTCAATTCCCCCTATCCCTCTGCGTTGGGAGGCAAGGTGCCGACCGTAACCCGCGGCGGACCCCAAGTGGGCGAAAGTTGAAAAATCCGGCTTTTGGTCGACCGGAAGCCGGCAACCGCCAGAATGGGCGCGCCAAGCGACGCCATCTCTTGGCCAAGTGGATACGTACGCGTCCTATAAGGACGGATGACGTATCAAAGCAAATGGTTAGCACAATCGAACCTAGACGTCAAGCGGATCATTTCAATCTGTCTCAACGGCTAGCAGGTGCAGCCAACGTTGACACTGGTGACGCTGACCGAAGACCATCGAAGCATGACAACAATGCCAAGCTGCCGAGGCGCTGGCCCAGCCAATGGAAACGCATGTGGACACTGCGCCATCGATAATGAGCGATAGGCACCTGGTCGGGCGGACACCGCGAGCACGCACGTCGTCTGGCCGTCGACCACTGACCTTTGGCCATCGGCGGGACAAACATGGCAAAGGCCCCTCTTACTACGATGCCCACTTTTCTACAACGGCTGACCAACAGAGGGGACCAAAGGACAACTTTTCCAGGGACGGGCAGAGAGGAGGGTAGAAAAGTGCAACAAGCCAATTTTGAGGTCAGCTGGTCAAGGCTGCCGCGCGAGTTGGTCGAGCGACTTGGCGCCGCGGGCGACCGGCAACCCGCGGGCCAACAGGGTGGTTCCTGAATTCGTCGGCGGCGGCGCCTGCCGTTCGCCTTACCTGGCTTTGTGCTCGGGCGACCGCGCGGCGGTTCTCTCCTCGAGGTGGAGGCTACAATTGGCTACAGCACGCTGTCCAACAATGGCTTTGGCGGGTGGAACGTGGGAGAATGGCAACTATTCTCGGAATGACGGCGACGGCCAGAACGGCGACGCCGCTGCCTTGGATGCCGAACGCTGTTTACGCAGCTTCAAGGTACGACCGGTTGAAAATCCAGATCATGTGGCCGCCAGCTAGTCGTCCGGTTATTGGTCGAACGGAGCACGACTCAGGCGACACCTGTCTCCTCCGTCGTCAACGGCCCTGAAGTCCCCGAAGGACGTGTACACGAGCCGCAACCCTTTTCCCGTTGGCCCAACGATGGGCGTTTGCTTAGCGGCATCCCGTCGTCGCCAAGGCTTTCCTCTCGTCTTTGGCCATTCCTTTTTTGTTTTTTTACTTAAGCGCAAAAGTTGCGGCAACTATGCGGACGGCGGCCAGAAGTCAAGAGTGTAACTAACTCCTCTTGGCGCTACGGAAGTGAAGAGCAATGGTTCGCCTTTGATAAACAGTAACCTAGCGGAGTGACCAATTTAATTTAGCCGTCATTTCTAACAACCCCCATTGTACGTATATAAACAACGACGACGATCGATCGGCGCGCTTATTTATTGTGCCCAGGTCCAGCGGCGCGAACAATGATCGAAAGCAGGTGTGTGCGCGCATGGTCATTCTTCGGTCCTTCGCTTCTGGCGTTCGGCCGGCCATTCACCACACGCAACGGCAGCCACCGCCGTTCGGCCATCGCCGAACCAATGCTTACTGGCTTGGGAAGCGACAATCGTCTCCCGGTTGTCCACCTTGGGAAGGCGCGCGCCAAGCAGCAACCCCCGAACGCGAAGTGTAAGTAGAGCAGAACAGGTAGTTTATGGCGGGAAACAATTGCTGCGGAGCGGCACGCCGGCTCTACCATACGGCGAGGGACGTCGGGAGGATTGGAACACCGGCAGCCTGCTTGCCCCAAAGGGTCCCTTGGGAACCGAAGACCGTGGGGTCGCTCCCAATTAACCGACCATTCGTTCGAAAGCGCAAGCAAATATATAATACAAGTTGCGCATAGCTGGGACACCGATACACACATTGCGCGCCGAGCTGGACGGTCGCCGCGTTTTGGCTCACCGACTTTACGCCAAGGTGGAGCGAAGGTAGAAGCAACGAACACCCTGCGCGCCGTCAACTTGGCTTTCTCCATTGCAACTTTCGAGACGCTCAGTCGACGCGGCAAATGTTGCATCCGCGCTGTCAAAGGTGGGTGGCAACGGCGGCGCAGCCTTCGGAACACGGCCAAGCTGGCAGCAACGGGTCGACGGTGACGCCATGTTTCATTTCTGAATGACCCGCTGTTGCGGGACGCGCGTTGACCAGCGGCAATTCAACGAAACAAGTGAATGGACGACGAGCGGTTGGCAGCGGAATGCGCGGCGCAGCGAACGTCCGGCCGGCGTTGGAGTGGCGGATTTGTCGGCCCGCCAAAGTCAAAATTCAACAGGTCTCCCAAATAGGGACGCAACCGAAGCGGAAGAGCCGACCGCGGGGATGCACATTCCTTGGCGGCAAATTGTTTTGCCGGTCCGTTATTATTATAATTATTATTGATCAATGTTTTTCACGGATTTTCCCGTTAAGCTTGAAGTATCTGTAAGTGAACTGAAGCGATCTCCCTACCAACGGATGGACGAGAGTGGTTATTGAAAAAAGAGAGAACGCAATCAGAACACGTACGCAACCGTATATTTCGGAACGCTCGAGCTCCGTCATCCGCGGTGGTGGAGAGCTGTTATTTCTCCGCCGTGGGGATTGAATAGCCATAGCGGACAATGGGTAGCGAAGGTCAGGCCGGTATGGAGCAGCACCTGGTTTTATTTACAATGGAATTCCACACATCACTGACCTGCGCGCCCTTGTCGCGGTTGATCGTGTGATTGGATCTTATATGAAAAAGGCTTCTTTAATCCGCGGCAGGTGGAATTGCTCTTCATGGCAGATTTGCTTCGGTCGCAGGTAGAGTGGGCACCTGGAGCTGTGCTCAACGACCGCGGGAGCCTTCGCTGCCTCATCCAAGACCTTGTTTGGATCGCGAGTTTGGGGTCGTCCACGTCGGCGCTCTCGACACCCGCTTAAACTTCCCTCGGCAATCTTGCAACGGGTCAGCGCTGACATGCGCTCACGAAACCTATCAAGTACGGTGTTGATGGAAAAAATCACGGACTTCCCTCCCGCTGAGGCTATCGTTTTCACGAAAAGATGGTAAAGCGTTTATTTCGTGAAAATGAAAAACAAGAAGCTTGCCGAAACTTTCGAGCCGAACCTTGGCTCGTCGTCAGCGCGGGTTTCTTGTTGGCCTCCTGCCAGGTCTGGCTTTCAGGAGAAGCTCCTCCGCCTAGCCAAACAGCGGTGGGGGCCCTTCGAATCAAACTTGATCCCTCGGCGCTGATTCCGTATTGTACGTTGAGCCGCCACTGGGACGACGGTCGGTAAGGCAGTTGCTCTGAAAGCTGGCCGAACTCGGAGGGAATCAGCCCCGAGGGATCAATTTTGATCCGACGCGCTCCCACCGTTGTTTGGCTAGGTGGAGGAGCTTCTCCTGAACACCAGACCTGGTGGTTGACCAACGTAAACCCTGCGCTGACGACGAGCCAAGGTTCGGCTCGAAGGATTACACAACAGTAACGCCGGCACACAGCGAGATGCTGAAGACGGAGCGGGACAGCTCCGAAAGCTACGTCCGTCGATATTATTCGATTTGTTTGAACAAAAAGCAGACAGGATAAAATACGTCGTAAACCTCCAAAAATGAGAATAAATCCAGCTACAAGTCCTATATTTGCGTATTATTATTATTATTATCATTATTTTTATTATTACTATTATTAAACACTGGGTTTCTTTTAATGGGCCTTGTTTTCATGATAGTTGTCCGTCAAGCACGGCTTGTACCCGTAATGCCTGAAATTCAACGAAACAACTCCCTACCAGCGGGTGGATGGGAAAGTTATTAGGAAAGATCAGAACACTATGTTAGCCTTCAGAGCTTTCGGAACGTTCTGGTTCCGTCGTCAGCGACCTGTAGCTGTGATGGTTAAACCAAGAGCTGCTCTTGCTCGTTGAAGACGGAACTCGAGCGTTCCGAAATATTCGAGAACCCGTATGTTGTGTTCTGACCGTGCTCTTCCTATAACTACTCTCATCCATCCGTTGGTAGGGAGACCGTGTCAGTTTACTTAAGGATTTATCCACGTACAGAAAGCAATGAGAAAAATCAAAAATCCAACATCATGGAGTATTATTATTATTATTATTATTATTATTATTATTATTATTATTATTATTATTATTATTATTATTATTATTCTTGAATACAGGATGCATGGTAACGGGTCGTTGGAATGACATGTCTTTTTGGACACGGATTACCCGTTGATATTGTTTCAGTGTATCTGCAATTGACCAAAAAACCTCACCAGTCAACGATGTAGTACGTTACAGTGCCCTCGCTATTTTTTACCCATAAACTAGCCCATCGTTGACTGGTGAGGTTTTTTGGTCAATTGCAGATACACTGAAACAATATCAAAGGGTAAACCGTGTCCAAAAGGACATATTATTATTATTATTATTATTATTATTATTATTATTATTATTATTATTATTATTATTATTATTATTATTATTATTATCGTAAGCTGTATGAGCATTTGACCGATGCATCGGTTTGGCGGATTAATAATTCCCAACCGGTGGGGCAGGGCTCGCCTGCGCAAAGGCTTAACCGCTGGCCGTATTTTCATCAAGTTTTGCGTATTCCGCTTTTCATTCATCGCTGTTGTTTCCATCTTGCAGTAGTAGCCGGTTGATTCAAACGTAAATTGATTCAAACAGCGCCAGTGGGCGAGCAAACTCCAACAGCGCGTCCCCTTTGGTAGCCAATTACGTGGAGAGGTCCAACGGCCCAATCAAGGAGGCACTTTCCACTAATAATAATGGTACGAAATGTATATGTTGGTAGTTTTGCAACAGGGCAACAAATTTGCATACCTGTTCGATACGGAAAACCCGTTTGACGGTTCAATTCACCAATGTACGGAGCTTTCGGAACAAACACGTTCCGTCGTCAGCCTTTTAGATCTTCAAGGTACGTTTCAGTTTTTAGATCTTGCACATTACTGATGCAACATGCAAGATATAAAACGCTGACGACGGAACGTGTTAGTTCCGAAAGCTCCGTACATTGCTGAATTAAAGCGTCAAACGGGTTTTCCGTATCGAACAGGTATGAATAGTTTGAAATGACCGTTTCTTCGGGAGCCTTGTTCCGGGACAGACGAGCAAAGTGTCTACGCATTGGCGGCCATCGATGATCGCGCTGCTGCTCATAGCCATTCATTCGGAGAAAAGCAGAAATTGAGCAGATCTCTCTCGCTCTCTCACTTTGAATTATGCAATGTGCACGTACAGTTTGCCGGCTCTTCTGATGTCCAAATGAAACGTAATTAGCAGGTGTTTCACACGCATGATTGCAAACTGCCATGGACGGCAAAGGCGGAATAATAACTTGTTCGATAATTTCTTGACAACAGGACAACCTCGGGGCAGCAACACACCATGCAGTGTTCGTCGACGGTTGGCCGGAAAGTGGCGCCATCTTTGCCGGTCAAGGTTGTACGAACATTCGCGCTGCTTACCTAATGGCGTCTTTGGAGACGTACTCGAAATGACGGGATCCGCAGCACTCTTACGCCACGCGGTCCGGGGAGAGGCCTTTAGCATCGTTAAGAAAGGGACCCTTAGGTTGGCACCAAACGACAGTGGACTTGACGTAAGCATTCTTCATTCTCCGGGCCCAACCGCACGACCCTCACTGTTGGCAAAATGTGCAGCTTGTCGGAGGCTCCAATACGGACAAGCGAAACGTGGCAGTTTCGGGAACTGCGTCACGCAGGGTCCAACCATTTGCGCATTTCAGGGAAAAGTAAGAATTGGAGCTGATGCGCAACTGACCCAACGCGCAAGGAAGGCTTTGGGCTCCGGGATGCCGACTCGTAAGCTTCAGCGGAAGGCTTCGCACACTTAGGCAAGCTAGTACGTAAGTCCATCATTATCAAGCGATGAATGACGAATGCCTTGCGGCAGGAATTGCGTTGTTCTTTCGTCCGCCAAACTTACCGTGATGAAATTTCGCTATTGAAGCTTCATGATCGTCACTGAAAGGCGTCAGAACGGACGAATCGCAATTGCCATTCTCCGAGGCTGTCCAAGGTTGCCTTGCGTTACTACGATGCGCGGGTTTGCTTTGCAACTCGAAAACAGCTTTGTTTCTAAGTTACGACGGGACATTTGCCCTAGGCAGTTTTGGTCAACCAAACGATTGAGACCAAGCTTAATTGCGGCGAAGGCGCGAAGCCTCCGGAACCAAGGTTGGATAGAAGAGGCCCCCTGCGTGCTCCCGCCGTGGCGTCCGCGGAAGTGCAAATGGCTTCCGTTTGTTGGAACTGGAATGGCCAAAAGTTGCAATAGCACAAGCAGTTCATTTCTTGATCAGCAAAAGTTTCATTAGTTCATTCTGTGGGCACTATATTATTTAAAACACCCTTCCTCCGAACGGAACTTCGTAAAGTGTTTCCTCTAGCATTCATGGAATTTTCCCACCCGGGGTAGTGCCACTCTTTGCTGATGTAATATGCAAATTACAAATGGACCACGTACGACGATTTGCCGTTCATTGGAGCAAAAAGACGTATTAAACGACGAAATGCTTGCAGGTTCTTTGGGGCTTCGTTTCCCAACGAATTGCAGCAACAGACCCGACTTGGAGGACAGGTGAATTGCTGAAAATTATCATGAGTGAAGCGGAAGTTTCGAAGCCGCATTTAAAAGCTAGCTCTGATCCTTCTGTCTTGTAAAGCAACAGTACTTTGAGCGCCCAGTCTCAACGGTGCGCTGTAATATGCAGGATGGGCGTATTTACGGCGGAAATGCAGGCATGCGTGGGAAGTCAATTTATGGCGATTGGAAAACGATGTCGCGGTAACTGAAGTAATCTTGAGGTAAGTCGACGAACACGAGACATGGAACCAAGTGAAGTGGTGCTGTATGCCAAATGCAGGCACTGCACTTTCGGCCGAACACATAATATTCGACCGAGAATGCATTTTCAGGTGTTTAGGAAGCCCTCAAAATGTTTGCGCATTCGTACGCTTGCTTCAATCGTCGGAATTAATTACCATGCGAACCACAGCCATAACTTTCCGGCTCAGACGTGCTACGTTTTCCGTGTGTTTAAGTAAACCTTTACACATGCTCCACAAATTGTTTGCTTGTAATTGCTGCGAACGCGCGAGTCCGAAAACTTTAGAAACCATTGTGCACTCATCGCATAGACATCTGCATTAATGATATGAGGATAATTGAACAATTCGCCTAATGACGTGATGGATGAACGACGTGGAGTAATTTGCCTCCACAACTAGTAGAACGTGGCACTGCTTTGCCCAAGTTATTTCATGCAAGCTGATCCCCGCCCCGGATGTTGCCATAAATTGAGCAATAAAGCATACGCGAATTCTTAATGGAACCGATGGTCCACCAAATAACAATGTGCAGGTACAAACATGAGAACGCCTGAGTTACCAATCGCGCCTTTGCTGAAATCAGCCAACGCAGGTAGTTCCCACGTTAGACGTAACAGTCTTTTGCGAAGACTGTGGGTGCCTCTGAATATGAATCCTCAAAACCGTCTCGACTAACTGCTTCATGGTCGTTCACGTGCTAACGGCGTCTGAATATTCAGATACGTTTTAAAAATGCATTTTTGTCGCATTGCTGAGAACGTGATACCTAAGTAGCGCCCTTCCGACTCCGTTCAATCATTCGGCGTTGATCTGCCAAAAGGTTGACTTCAATATCGCTTGCCAACAAACCGGCAAGTGCTTGAAGAATAGACGTGGTCCTACTTAATGCAATCGCCCAATACACCTCTGCTTTTTCTAATTCGTTGACCAACATTCAATAAAGTAAATAAGGCTCACAAAAGTAGCAGACGCTTTTAGAGCAAACTTGTTTTCCATGCAGCAACAAATATCGACATTCAGTCTACCGTATATCAATCGGATATGGTTGAAAACTGGATGCATC
Source organism: Trichuris muris (assembly GCA_000612645.2). Lineage (NCBI taxonomy): Eukaryota > Metazoa > Nematoda > Enoplea > Trichinellida > Trichuridae > Trichuris > Trichuris muris. Next base: position 16,495,830 of record CBXJ02000282.1, on the reverse strand, counting down.
GTAACGGGTCGTTGAGATGACATTTCTGTGTTTGGCACGGTTTACCCGTTGATATTGTTTCAGTGTATCTGCAATTAACCAAAAAACCTCACCAGTCAACGATGGGTTAGTTTATTGGTAAATTTGTGAGGGCACTGTAACGTACTATCGAAGCTTTCGGGATGCTCTAGTCCCGTCGTCAGCGAAAAGGAGCGTCCCGAAAGGAAACCCCAATAAACAGTAATACTAATGTGCAGATATACCTTTGCCATGGTTTAGATAAAACGCTCGATAATTTTCACGCCTGGTTAAAAAGACAATATACAGTATACTTGATTTCCCTTTCAAGCCTACAAGTGTAATTTTCAAGGGCAATTTCAATGTCCCCCGTTGGGTAGGTCTTCAGCGATGTAAGGGTGGAATACGGAACAAGGCTGTTCCGAAAGCTTCGAACTGTACGTTGATTGTGTCTGTTTTTTCACCAATAAATACCATCTAACCAGCCACTGGCTAAGGTGTCGTTTTGAAGTGATTTCAGACTCAATACATTTCGACAACGGGAACCTCAACCGCTAAACAACAACATGAATACGTTTGAACCCGTTACAAAAAATCCCATTTTCAACATACCAATACAATACATTAATTTACGAGCCACTATACGTAGACGAAGTTTCTTGTAATGGAATCATGGAGCTTCGTCAAGGTTCTCTACGGCTTGCTTCCATTATTCATAGTCGGTAAGAATGTAATCCCACAATACATGCTCCACACGAACTTGAATGGATAATTTACTAGGAAAAGCACATGCAACGCTGAGCGTACAGAAATGCGAAGCTGTCGGAACTACGTTGTTCAGTTGCAGCCGCTTGGGCAACGAGTAAGATGCTAAGCTAATCCCATTGTCCGGAAGCTGACGACGAGGAGGTGGTTTTGAAAGCTTTGCATACTTTTGCGGTCAGTACTGCTCGTATTCATGGCTTCAGAGAAAGCCGTTTAATAAATAGTTAGTCACCGAAGATACCCTGAAAACTGGAATACTGATAAAAGCATTTCACATACTCTTTTAAAGCATGTGCAATGGACATTTGAAAATTGGGTATTTTTAACGGCGTAATTAAACATAGTATGAGAGTACGAATTTTCACCGTTCTTTAGATTTTATTAGAATTTCGAAGCTTTCGGGATGAGCCTTGCCCCATCTTCAAGCGGCAACAATATAACACAATATGTCGATTATGAAAAAGACGAGATGATACGGTATCCTAGTTCAATCTGCTTTAATCGGCAAAGCTGTTTGCACAAAGATACCGCATCATTTGATCTTTTTCATAATTATGAAACGCCTTGTTACTAATACCTCTTGCTTCAATACGTCCGTGTGGTAAACTTGTACAGCGGTGATGCTCATGTCGGTCATCCAGGACACGATAAAAAGTAGTATTATCTCGTATTATCATATCAAGCATTTCACATGAGATAACGATTCGTTCCCTGTAAGCAAAATGCTAACGAAAAGTAGATTGATCTGAGCGCCCGTATCCGCCGGTTTGAAAATAAGCAACTTTAGCATGGTCGTTTATACACCAACATCCAGGATAAAGCTCTGAAGTTTGCCATTTTGGAATAAAAAGTTTGAATAAACGGGGACAATTCCGTGTTACTAATGATCGCATATGATAAAATTAGTTGTTCTATCTTCCTCAACGAATACGGAATACCGTGACATCAGAGCTCATTGCCAAAAGGACAGGTTCAAAGAGTGTTCTCGCCTCTATTGACGATTAACGGTTTGCCTATTGGTTAGTTGGACAACTACTTTCTGATTACAGATTGTGTCCAAACGTCAGCTGCTTTATAACGATAACAAACTGCTTCATAAATGAAATCACAAATCTTATCCGATACTTGCGAAAACGGGTTATTTTAGCGACGCTGAAATCCTATCGATAAATCGCAAAGCAACCATTACTTGTTAAGATGGCATTTTAACACGAGCGTCTCTGACGGTGACATCCACGCGACATGACTTCTTTCCATGACAGTAAAACGCATGGGGTAGGCAATCAACAAAGAGGCACTGCGATGAAAATAAACAGGAAATGCATTTTTCAGAACAACTCTCACACATAGCGTTTAAGATACCCACTTCGGAAATTTGTTGACATCAAGACAACGACGACACATTCACGCTGTGCAGACATTATCGTGAAATGCATGTTCAGCCGTTCTCTTTGCTTTTCCAATAATTTCCCATGGCAACACATAAGCTCTATCCGCAACTCAACCGAGAGTTTCCCTTCAAAATAATGAAAAGTTCTGCTTGACAACTCCATGTCACTTTGCTGCACAAACAAACAACCTTCGATAAATGCTAGCTGTCGCGAACGAAGACATAGTGGGACGAAGCGCAACGACAAAACGAGCGAAACGTAAATTCAGCTTTACTTCTTCCTCACACACCTAAAAAACACAGAACCCCTACCGCTTCACCTACTACTCCCGATCATCAGGTACGTCCTCAATCCCCTGCGTTAGGGTTACGAAACTGGAGCGACACGGTTCGCGACACTAGCAGTCAAAAAATTTGAAAGCAAAGCGGCGCATTGCTGTTCGAAATAATTTACTTTAGCGAAACAACACGCTGAAGAAAAAAGTGTTAAAACGTTACCAAAATGCTCTACACTTGCACGTGCTCGGCTGCGGTTCGATGGGCGCCGTGAAATACAGAGTCGCGGTCAGTGACGTACTCCCCCAATAGCACGTCGTCCATGCTAGCTATTTTGCACTGGCTCGGTGCTGAGCGGTCATTCTAAAATAGTTTCCTTGTAATTGACGATGTAATAAAAGTTTGTCGTCCCAGAGCATGACTCACTACCGATTTATCGGTAGGCCCACTTATGCTTCTGCGTCGTACGGCCTAATCGCACACTCTCAATTCTAAGTGCCAAAGTAAATGATTTCTCGTAAAGTTGAATCATCGTTTCCTCTGGCGATTAAACACGCACCAAGCGCTGCGCTTTGAGAGCTTGCTTTCTACTTGCCATTCCGCCAATTTCAATTCAAGCAAGAAATTACCGATGCACCGACATTCTCTTTTTCTGACCAGAAATAAAACGCTTTGGAACCTTACGCTCTTACTGCTGTTGTGCATTTCACCAACCAAACTCCGAAATGCATGGAACCTAATTCAAGACATAGCTATAGGTTAAACGTAATGCGCGATACCAGACTGTTCAAAAGAATGAAGAAGAGCTATGGACAAGCACTGCTTTCGGCGTGCATGTTGAAGTAGCGGAATTTTTCTTCAGGTAGAATTGTCCTCACTGAAGCAATAGCTCAAGGTTCTTCAAAAGAGACAAATCCTAACTATACGCGACGACCAAACAGTACGCACACGCGGTCGCTCGCTTTGGTGCCATTTTCGAAAGTCCACGGCTCGCCGTAAAGTGCTACGGCAGAGCTACGCCTTTTAAGATGGCGTGGGGCAAACAAGCGACATGTCCCGTTAAAGTCCAGGACAGAAGCCGTTTCGATTCGCCTTCTCACTTCTCATGAGTGAACCCCTCCGGATGAGATATTAATAACAGCGAACAAACAACAAGCGAGATGGTCCCGCCATTGCATTTTTTGTATGTCCAACAAAAGCTGTACCTCTGAATTTACATGCGCGGTGCTCCGACCGCGGAAACAGTTCAGGCCCAACTCGCACTGGCACGAGTCCAGACACGATTGACCTTCCTTGAGGCCATGCTGCACGCAAACACTGCCGTTGGTAGAGGGAAAGTCGCCAGTGGGTACATCGTCGTGGCAACAGAGACCTATAATTACAGGCGAACGTTACTATGGGGACGATAAAATTAACGAAGCGTCAAAAGAATTCGCACGTTCTCGTATGCAAATTATCAAACAGCAATAAACCAATAATAAAATCCGTTTCGGAAACTGGCATCTAAGAAAAACGGCCGACGGGGAATCAAACTCTTCGGAAGTCAGCAGCTGTCACTATGAATACTTGGTGAGCTGTTCCTTAACGGTGAAATCTTCGACATGCTGCGTGCGCGCTTGAGAGTTGCTTCCTTCGCTAAACTGACATGCAGAGAAGCGCCAGGTCCTATTCTTCACTCAATGTCTCCATCAAAGTTCCGTAGTCCAATAGGAATGGTCGATGTAGCCTGGCGCGACGAAAAGTAAGGAGCAGTTCGAACGCATCCAGTTTCAGCGTTCTTTAGCGGATACCAGTCTTCTAACGCAACACTGCGTGGTTATTGGCCAGTCAAGCGCAACAGCCGCAATATATTGCTTCAATGGAGATAATAACTAGTTGCAGAGTGAACTTCCACCATGCAAATAACATACACACACACACACGCACACGAAGATTTCCACTTCAAAGTTCCAGTATGTTCAACAAGTGCACGTGTTGACACTGGAATTTTAGCAATTTGTTTAAAGTATCGAACATGATGCATTAACCGAAATGTCTGACTAGTCAGCAGCGGCAAGGCTCAATGCATTGTGTTTGATCTGCCGGTTAACGAGTAAAAACGACAAACTGAACGTACCCGGCTTGCACTGCCTATGGTTTTTGCACACGGAGCCTCTGTTGCCGTACTTCTTCATGCTCAAGTCGAAAATCAGCGGCTTCTTGGCAAAAGGAGCTGCTGTCGACGACACCAGCAAATCAGATGGTCTCAACCCATGCCTAATGTCAAACCGGCCAGCCTTGGATTGGGAATTGCCGCGCAGTCGTTGCCTGTTCAAGGAGTTTAGAAGTCGTGCCATCTTGTGCAGAGGCGTCGTCTTCGATGAACCATTTTGCGAAGCAATCTTGTAAGACTTCTTCAACGCGCTGTTGATGCGCGACAGCTTGCCGTGAATAAGTACCAATTCCCCTTCGATTTTCTTTTTCCAAACTGAGTCCACCGCCTTCCTACGCTTCTTGCAAAGTCTACCAACGCTATTTTCAGCTGACGACGAATCATTGTTGAATGCCCTCTTCGAGTGATCATTCAAATGCTGCTTCAGAGTATTGATCTCGTGAGAGAGGCGCTTCAGTTTTCTTCTCTTACGCTTCAGAAGCTTCTTTAGGCTAAGACGCGAAAAGCTGGCACTCTCCATTTTCTGACCTTCAGGGCGATGCACCAAGCTAGTCTGAGCCCGAAGAAGTCTGCGCGAGTCGTGCGACGTTCCCTTGTTCGCCGTTGTCCATCCAACGTCGCACAAAAGAGCAAAACAGATTGGAAGACAGAACATGCCAATCTGCAACGCCATGATCGCTTTCCTTGACTCAGCAATTCCCGACGCGCCAATCCCGCCTGTTAACTCTGATCACCCGACTCTGCAGGAGATGCGAGTGAGAAACGTTGATCGAAAGATCTGAAAATGCATGCCTGATTCTTTTTTCAGATCACGTCGTTTGCTCCAGCCCCAGAACGATTGGAGTAAATATATATAATCATTTGCAGTTAACGCAAGTTGATGAGCGCGCCAGACATTGAAAGAGCAATCAAAGGGGCCGAATCGATTCAGTCAATCTTAATTGAAATGCACATTTAACTGGTCCATTGGAATTGGGTCATAACTTTTTTCACCACAGTTGTTACCATTAAAGATTTTCGACGGAAATAAGTGATGAAGCACTTGCTTAAACGACTGGCCGCTAAGCGGCGAAGCCTTAGCTACAGTAATCAAACCGATTGATAATGAAGTCGATGATATGCACGGCCATTTGATAATGCAGGAATTGAAAGCAATGAATTGACCAACCCGCCTTAGCATTTATCCGGATCAACCCACTGCCAGAAACTAAGTGAGCATAAAGCGAGCGGAACCTAAATGTGACAGAATCTCCTGTTAGCACATCGCGTACTAGCGGGGGTCCTGCTAATGGAATAAGGTGGATGCAATTTGTACAGAAGGAACCGTCCGTTAACAAGCTGCACATTAGCAGGAAGTCCTTGCTGCACCCATGTGCTTACCTCTGATCGAGAAAGCTACTTAGCGGTTAGGCATAAAAGGCAGTGGAATCAGCTAGGCAGGGATTGTCACCAGACACGAACATGGTTAAACATTGGGTTCTTGCACACGGGGTAGGTTCTCGCCTTTGTAAGCAAACAGGACAATTGCCCGTGACCGAGAGAAGCTTTATTCTCTAACGGAGCTTTCGAAAAGTTCTCCTGTTTCCGTCCTCGGCGTTTCAACAGCTAGTGGCATAATCTTGTAGCAAATAGCAGCGAGGTGCCTCAAAGTACGAATAGTAATTTTAAAGCCCTTTTCTTTGAATTTTCCATGTACTGCCCATCCTGGGACTTTCGCACTGGCAGCACTTTGTTCTTGTCGCCACCGCCGGTGCCTTCATCCCTGTTTATACATACGTTGTGGCGAATAAACATAGCCTCCTTGATTTTTCTTAACAGGAACTTCCTTTCCTTCGTTATTCCAACAATTCTCAAACTCTCATGGTTGCGCACATTCCGCCACATGGTCCACCACGGCCCACCCATTAATGCACTCCGCCATGATTTTTCGTTGGGTCTTTGTCAGTGGGCGTCCGCGGTTTGTTACATTCTTCCCTCTATTCCTTTTTTCTGCGTTCCTGTAACGTTCTATTCCTGCCAGGTGTTGTTGGAATCTATGTTTCATTCCATATCCGCTTTCACCGATGCAACGTGCACCGCAGCAACGTTTTATTGGGTACACCACGCCTGCTGTTACTTCTGGTGGGATTCTTGCCTTGTCCAACCGTAGGACAGATCTCAAGTCGCAGTGAGTTTTGAACACTACCGTCACGCCAGTTCTCTTCATGACTCTTTTGATCTGTTCTCCTACATCTGGGTAATAGGGAATAATCAATCTGGTTGTATCATCTGAATTGCTCCTTCCGGAGATTCTCTGTTCCATCCATTTTCTAATTCGGTTGTTGACGCGTTATTTCACCAGTTCTGGTGGCTAGTCATTGCGCCACAATGTTGTCCGTATGTTCCTAATCTCTTCTTCTACGTACTCTTGACTGCATATGCTCAACGCTATGTCCCTGATTCAAGTTGTAATCCCTTTCTTTACATTCATTGCGTGGTTGCAAAGAAAATTCAGGTATATACCTGAATGTGTTGGTTTCCTGTGCACTTTGGTATTTAGCCGAACCAATTTCTTTATAACCAGGACATCTAAGAAAGGTAGTCCCCCATCTTTTTCTTTCTCCATTGTGATTGCTACCTCGTTCGGGAAAAGGCTACTTTGGCAGTCCAATAGCTCTACCTCTTTCCCTTCTTTTATTATAGCAAACACGTCGTCTATGTGTCTCTTGAAAACCTTCACGTGGTGGTCTGACAGTCCTGTTGGGAAAGCCTTCTTCTCCAAGTCTTCCGTGAAAATCTCCACGAGTACTGGAGATAGTGGGCTTCCCATTGGTGCTCCTGTCCTTTGTGCAAAATGTTTTCCATTCCATTGAAAGTGATTACCTTCTTCCATGCACAATTTTACTAACTGTGTCAGTCGGAATGGTTTTAGCTGCATTCTGTCCTTAAGTGAGACATCTTTGGATAACAGGTTGGTGATGACGTCATATGTGTAGGCCATGGTCAACTGGCGAACTACCGCATAAAGGACCGAATTAGAAAATGGATGGAACAGAGAATCTTCTGAAGGAACAATTCAGATGATACAACGAGATTGATTATTCCCTATTACCCAGATGTAGGAGAACAGATCAAAAGAGTCACGAAGAGAACTGCCGTGACGGTAGTGTTCAAAAGTCATTGCGACTTGAGATCTGTCCTACGGTTGTACAAGACAAGAATCCCACCAGAAGTAACAGCAGGCGTGATGTACCTAATAAAACGTTTCTGCGGTGCACGTTGCATCGGGGAAAGCGGATATGGAATGAAACATAGATTCCAACAACACCTGGCAGGAATATAACGTTACAGGAACGCAGAAAAAAGGAATAGAGGGAAGAATGTAATAAGCCGCGGAAGCCCACAGACAAAGACCCAACGAAAAATCATGGAGGAGTGCACATTAATGGGTCAGCTGTCGTAGGTCATGTCGCGGAATGTCTGCAACCCGATGAGAGTTTAAGAATTCTTAGAATAACGAAGGAAAGGAGTTTCCTGTTAAGAAAAATCAAGGAGGCTATGCTTATTCGCCACAACGTATGTATAAGCAGGGATGAAGGTACCGACGGCGGCGACAAGAACAAAATGCTGCCAGTGCGAAAGTCTCAGGATGGGCAATACATGGAAAATTTAAGGAAAAGGGCTTTAAAATTACTATTCGTAGTTTGAAGCACCTTGCTGCTATAGGCTACAAGATTATGCCACTAGCTGTTGAAATGCCGAGGACGGAGACAGGAGAACTTTTCGAAAGCTCCGTTAGTGAATAAAGTTTTTCGGTCACGGGCGATTGCCGTGTTTGCTTACAAAGATGAGACACGAACATGTTTCCTTAGTTGGAGCTTAGCCGTACTCATGCCGATGGGTTCACAAATTCGTCTTGTGGGACCTGGTCACTTTCATCCAGGATTAGGCCGTTTGAAAAACTAACGAAGCTCCAGTACCTCGTTCCAAACGATCATTACCCGATCAGAAAATCTAACAGGACAATTTGGCTCACGCTCTCCGTTCATCCATGTGTCCTGAACTTTGGCGTGACTTAAGCATTAGCTCCAATTTTCCGATGCTGAAATAGCGTAATTACAGCCCCGGGATCCTTTCTGTTATGTGCCTGTTATGACCAGTGGTCAGATACCGTCGGGACAATTAGGCAGATAACAGAAACGACCTACAAATAGACACTCCAAGCTAAAAACACGACAGCGATGTCTGACTCCTGTTGAATAACCAGTAAAACACAATAAAGCATTCCATTCCTAGCACAGTTGATACAATGCAAAGGAAGTAACAGAAATGAAGTAGGTACGATGAATGGTCCACTTACCACCGATAATAAAATGCATGTAATTGAAGACAAATGCTGATCAACAGATCGACTGGCAGTTATCAGCTGAAAAAGCGGTGATTAATAGATAGGGTGAATAATATTAACTCATTTTCGATATCAATAGCACACGCACATGCTTATTACCAAAAACGGGTTTTTGTCGCCGCCTGCTAAAGTCACGCTTCTTTACATTACTAGAAGATATATTATTATTAGAAGCGACTGATTAACAGTCGGTGTTGTTCATTGATTATGCAATCGCGTAGTTAAGACCCTGGACAGTAGTATCCTCGGGCAATTTTCCATTTGATCTCCGAGTAACCACTTGGCGTACGTTCGATCTTGTTTGCTTTTGCAAATAAGTTATCCAACCATCCGCTGCTTAGGACTTCATGCAACTCTACACACACAATAACACTGATGGGCAATGAAGCCCTTTCGAAGAAGACAACGTTTGACGCGCAGCATTTCTAAGATGCTCTTATCTTGTCCTGGGCGGGTAGGAGGTTAGCATGAATACCAACTAACAAAATTCATATTCAATACGGCAAAAATGTTCAGCTAAGCTGCAAGCACGACTATTGCAATTGCAGGTATCCGACGGCAGCAACAATCGTGGCTTGAAGACTGATACCACCACCCGATTATAATGCAAGGTTGGCTTTTTGATCTATTATTGCCGTGTAATTACGTAAACAGCGTGTGCAACAGAAAAGCGTGATTCATTTCATTCTTTCATCGCAGAAGTTTACGATCAATTCACAGAAGCTGATCATCAATCTTGTTAAAAACAAAATGTTCACAGGAATTAATCTGTCGACATTTTTCACTCATTGCATTATAATTACGCTTGATTTAAACATCTTAAACGTACTCGCCTTCACTGATAATTGGTACTGATGCATTTGCGTGGTTCGGCATACGTTCCTTGACCACAGACACAGCTCACTGGTAACAAAAGTACTTGGAAAATGGAACTAGCAACTCGTTATGAAGAAATCGATACATAGTTAACCAGCATTGTGAAGCACGAACTAATAAGCAGTGCTTGTTGGATACTGGTTTCTTTGCAAACCTGCAATAAAATAACAACAGTACGGCGAAGAACGTGGATTGGAACTTTATTAGCAAAGCCACAAGGTACTGAACGCACAAGTGTGAAAAAAATGAAGTGGCGTACATCCCTGAGAGGATTTAAAATTGCAATCACGTCCTTAAGATGCTGGTCAAAAAGTTATGATCAAAAGGTTCGCAGATACATGCAACGGGGACATGATTTGCAGAATTTTACACCACTTTTTAAGAAAAACGCAGCACACCACCACTGACAAATTCGTGTGAGGGCTATTATAAACAATAATGGCGACTTTAAAGTGTGTAATAACTGATGCCTACACAACAGAACAGTTCGACGTTTATTCTGTCAGGCTCAGGTACAACGGCAGTATGGAAGGCTCGTATTACTTCAAATAAGGTAAGATCCACAAAGGTGGACAAAACAAGAAAGGAAGCTGAACAGCGGCCAGTTTGCACAGAGGACTTAGTACTCGACTATTGAAAACAAAATACATAGACACCTGGTAAATTTCACCTAATGGGAAGGAGCTACTGCAAATCAGCCGTTCTTCTGAGAAACGTTTAATCCACAGGAACAAGAAAACTTTCGGAGCTTGCCCCTTCCGTTTGAAGCTTCACAGGGAAAGAATAGGGCATCGTAGGACAATAAGGAAGGAATAGACGAGTGTGTAAACCGTTTCGTTCATCTTTTCAAATAAATAAATTCTCCAAAGCAAGAGCGTTTCGCTGTCCTAGTTTTGAAAATACTCATGTATATCGCCATTTTTAAAATCACTTAATACCTCAGGAGTTACCCGTGCATTGCTAACGTTCCGCGTAACAGTGACGTCCAACCTAACGAGAAATTCACCATTACTAAACCACTGCGTTCAGTAGCACCAATGGCTGCGAACGAACCAGTAATCCAGAGGAAAAAATCACCAACGGGTTAAGAGGTGATCGCTAGAAAAGTACCGTAAATATAAAAATGATCAGTAAATTCTCTGAGCAATTGCAGTGCAGCACTTACGCCAGTGGCAAAATTCATAAATATTGAATTTACCCGAGCAGAGAAATTCGACTGGCCGACTTGAAGTACGGCAAGCAGCAGGAATCTTCCGAGCTCTTTATTAGCAGAGACGCCTTTCCCATTTTGCCAAACAGCAAACCAAAACGGAATACACCTGAGAAATGAGCACCATAAAAGTGTGGTTAGGTAATATCAGACTACTGTAAAACTGCTGTTTTTGTAAGCACTTGGGACAATTGCCGTGGTGTTTGCGCGACCTTGTTCCGGAAGGAACCTCACTCACGAAACAGCACGCCTTATTTTGGACTTGACAGTTTGTCTTGAAAGGTAGCATTTTTCTGCGCAGCTTTCTTCAGTAGTTGCGTACGCTTTTACTATTACAGCTGTCGCTCAACTTTTAAAAAATATTGCTCATTCCTATGTACTAAGTGTAAAGTGCATTGTAGTAATGTCACGAACGGGTAGCGGAAAGAAATACGCCAGCGATAGCGCAATAAACTACGACTTGTGGTTGGAGTTCCTTCGGGATGATGCCGAACTGAATGCTCGATTGGCCGAGTGCAATGACGAATCGTTTGACTTGTTGTTCAAAAATCCTGACAAACCGACATGCAGTCTTCGTGCTGTGAAGCCTAGTTCTCCTCCTGGGCCGAAGATTATTGTAATAGAGGATATTACGTCTGCGTTTCATAAGAAAGGCCGTAGACGCAAATCGAGGAGACCTGCTAAATGCGCTCGAAGTACCATAGAAGAACCTGTTTCGAAGACCACTAACACACCTTCCTCTGTACTGGTGAAGCCTCGCAGAATCGTTGTGCAAAAGGAAGAGAAGCGAGATGTTTGTCGGCTGATTCAAAAAAGCATAAAGGACTTGCCTCGTGGCACATTTGTATTCTCTCCACCATTGGAAATGGTGCTTCCCGGGAGATCGAATCAGAGCTCTCCAGTTTTACCAAACGTGCCTGTTGAACCAGACGAAGGTAAAGGTTGGAAATGTCAGTTGTGCAAAGAAGCCAACCCACTTCGTTCGAAGTCGTGCAAGTGGTGTTTATTCAAAAAACCAAACAAGCAGTTATCCGTCGCTATTAGTGACCTCATCGGGAAACGAAAACGACGTTTGGATAAACCTCCGGAAAGGAGCAAGGGAAATAGCAGCACTGTTAACAAACCACTTCAGCAGATGGACTTGGATAGCAGCACGAAGTTGCATTCAAATGGTGAGTTTGATTATATATTTTAACGCATTTGGTTCGCCTGTTGTCCCTTTGACCTTTTATTGATGTGTAGCCTTGCTTTCTTTGAAGCTTAGTTTTTCAGACTACGATAGTTTGTGTCCCTAATTAGGATCTGTTGAAAACATTAGATTATGTGTATAATTTCAGTCGAAAACAGGAGATTTTGTAACGGTGTAATGAAACATGATAATGATGATGTACGGCACTCACCGTTTGAAAGAATTTTAGTATAAAAACACCGTAGCTTTCGGGACCGACCGCGTCCCGTCTTCAGCGGCTGATAATGACAGAAAAAGTTTAACAAATGTGGTAAGGAAGTCTAATATTGGATGTCTTGTAACGGGTCGTTTGAACGTCATGATGGCGTGTACGGCTTGATCCCGTTGGAAGTAAAGATTGTCTGAAAGTACACCAAGAACTACGCCCTACCAGCGAATGGATGGGCAGTTATTAGGTAACACAACAGAACAACGCAGACCTTCGGAGCTTTCGGAACTACCTTGTTCCGTCGTCAGCGAATATTGACAGTCAATATTCGCTGACGACGGAACAAGGTAGTTCCGAAAGCTCCGAAGGTCTGCGTTGTTCTGTTGTGTTACCTAATAACTGCCCATCCATTCGCTGGTAGGGCGTAGTTCTTGGTGTACTTTCAGACAATCTTTACTTCCAACGGGATCAAGCCGTACACGCCATCAAGGAAGTCTAATCTTAAACCAGGAAGTAAAGATTTGAGACCCCGGTTTTAAAGTCCTTGAACTCTTGAAGTATGTCCAACCTTTGAGATATCACCAACACCCTTCTCTCTGATGATATATGAACCACCGTCATATGACGTATTTCGCTTGCTTCGGTAGTGGTACATCTCGGTGCTAATATTAATGAAATTTGCTTCCTTTTTTGGCTGCGCAGTCGTTGTTTAGAACTTTGGCACTGAGGACGGGTACGCGAGAAGTACCCGAAAGCTCTGCTTTTGTTGAGAATAAAAGCTTTCAATTAACGGGGGAAACCCGTGGATATTAGATGTTTCGCAGAAATTTGCTGCCATTAGTACTGGCTAGCACTGAAGAAGAACAGACGGGGCTACAAGGAAACAGTTCAGTTACAAGCATGACAAAGGCTCCCGTTAGCGAGCCTGTTTTCATTACCAGCTGTGGTTGTTGCAGAGGAAAAGAGAAGTGCAGAAGAGCCAAATTCACCAAAATCGAGGACTGTAAAGAAATGCAAAGTTTGCACATTTCCAAACCCGCCTACAATTGACAGTTGCGCATTTTGCCATTCTTCCTTGTCAGGCGTTTCCGCACTGCCGATGTCGCCATATTGGGCGTGTAAATTGTGTCGGATGCAGAATCGAGCAAGCGCGCAAAGGTGCGTCCGCTGTCGTGCGATCAAATCTGAAAGCGAAGCAGCTGCAATCTGGAAAGAATTCCATCCAATATTGTAACGATCGAGAACGATGGGCAGGGACTGTGTAGACTGGTATACTGTACCTGTGCCTTTGGATGATTTTTTGTGTTGAACTGAAGTTCCGTCGTGTGACCTAGTAAACTGTTGCACTGAGTGCGTGTTCCTTCGGGCGTGTCATTACTATATGTTGCGTGGATGTTGCAAATTGAGCACATAAAAGGGCCTTGAGCGATAGTGGTGTTTCAAAATGGGATTGCAGCACCTACCTTGCTTGCAAGCTGCCAGAACTGGATGGTCGGTGTATGGTGGCAAGTTTGTTATCGAAGAAGAAGAGGCAGGTCGGCAACAGTGCACCTGCAGTCGCGGGTTCCAGCAGTTTGCCACCTACAGAAATTTCGAAGGCTGAAATATCCCTCGAAAGACCTAGTCGCTGCGGAGAGCGTCCGTTGCTATCCCACTTTCGTCGAACGTTACTACTGGCGGATGAAAGCAAGCCAGTGTAAGTAGGAGTACGGAGTGGACCACCAAGGAAGTTGTTCGAAGAACATCCTGTTGCTTGACCATTAGGAGGTAGAAATGCGGTTTCTTCGCTTGAGCCAATGCAATCGATTGCATCTGCGTTCAACTTTTCTACAAAGTTACAACCTGCGGCAAGCTCGGCAGAATTCACTTCGCGGCCATTCACGTCAACCATCAACAAAGTAACTATGTCAGAGCCGTTTGTCAAAGTCGCTTTATATAATAATTAGCAAAGGGCAATGAATTAAAAGGAAAAATCTTTAATATCTTGGAAATTTTGTATCTCGTAACTGTGTGATTAAGCTCTGCGTTTATGAGACGGGTTGGCATCACTTTTGATTGCGTCGTCATAAGAAAGCAGTAGTTTGCACGTCCGTCTTCAGTGATCAACCATTCGATAACATAAACGCCTAGAATAAACAGTGAACATTTATGGCCTATAAAGAAACAAGGATAACTTATGACAACAAATGCAGCAGCCATTGAACGAGTAGCCTGAAGCTCCGTCTTCACGATGTCATCACATGTGAACATCGGGCACAAGCGATGGCTTGGTCATCGGGGGATTAGTGCATCTCGCGTGTTACAATAGTTTACGTAATTGGGTCATCAGGACGGCGGCAGGAGTCATTTGCGGACTGTAACGGACAAAACCTGGGAAGTGCTTTATAGCAGCATTCCGAAAGCTGCGAGACTAGCGAGTTGTTGCTCTGAATATTTTACCCAGTAACTGACCAATCCATCCGTTTGTAGGGCGTTGTTACGTTTAATTTCAGACATAGAACAACAGGAGAAATTTGTACAAAAACAGTTCTACCGAATCATCTTTACGAAGCAGTTATAAAACGTCAGTATGAGTACTGTGTGTTGTTACCTGCATTTCATTCTATCAGCGTCAATTTGGATGCGGGCGCTTGCACGAGTCCGAAATGTTCTAACGTGTACCAGACACCTCGCTGGCGCAACTGCTCACGTAACATTAAATGACGCGTTGACATATCGACTGCTGGACAGATATCTACAACGTGAAGAATGCAAGGGAAGTGGATACCCTTATTCCTGCTCCAGATTGGTTATTCTACGCTCGCGCTTGAGTGAGTACGAATCGAAGAAGAAAGACTTAGGATTCCTGGAAAACCTGTGCGACGGTTAGCAAAACTTTGACCATTGAAAATTAGCTGCCGAAGCGTACGAATTTAGTTGCTTCCACGGACCTGGAGAGGAAGGCTATTTCGTCGGAGATATGTGAAGTATTGAAGCATTTGCATGCAATCGAAGAGCAATTCTTTGATTCAATTTTACTTGAAAACGCCTACGACTCGGAGAACGAGCTCTTGATCGAAGTTAGCGCTGGTGTTGGCGGTGCGGAATCTTGTCTTTTTGCCGCAGAGCTTTTCAACATGTACCAACAGTACGCTATTTATAAAAACTGGTCAACCGACGTTTTGCACATGGGAGAAGCAAACTTAGGTAAATCCCGTGCGTCACATTCTTCTTCAACGCTATTTGCTGAAACGGCCAAGGTCGTTCTGGCTAAGTGCCCGGCAGTTTCTTTTGTTCCATTGTCAAGAAGCATTCGTCAGCAGCCGAGCGGCGGGATTTTGATGGACGGTTGTTGCGGTGGAACTTATTTAAGATTTAATTCCCACTTAGGCCAGCCTTTGTTGAAGATATTCCCAGGTTGAACGAGTGAGATAGATGTCGCTCTTGCCTTGCTCTAAAATACTACTGCTCCTGTTGGTATAAAGTGCAGTGCTCTTGTAGCGAGGACCTATTCAAAATCAGCTTTGGGGCAGCAAGGGCAGGTTCTGAAACTGTTTGGTATTGCTGGTTATGGTCGGTGCGGGCAACTAAAGGATAAAACAGGAACGAATGTAAATGCGTTGCGTTTGAACGACAATGACATTCACATGACAGATGGTGAGCCCCTATGGTGGAAAGTAAGCAAGTTTTTCGAATCCCTTGAGGAGAATCTTCGGATCAAACCGATCAAGACCAGACTTGTTTAGTACAAATACTGATATCAATAAAACAGAGATTTCCAGGTACACCTTCCTTTACTTCCATCGTTCATCAGGCTCCACGCTTGAGTTCAAATTTCCGCTGAGACGGACAGGAAGATTTCGGAAGTCTCCGTTTTTGTCTGCTTTAATTGGAATATTTGTGAACAATTGTCCTGCTATACTTGTTACTAGTGGCGTAATGCGTCCTCGCAAGCATAGCTTTTACGGTTTAAATATTTTTCTTACCAAGCTGGAAGCAGTTGGTTCTCACGTTTCTAACTGTGTACCTTCTATACTTTGTATATATTCTAGGGGGCGTTCGGTCAGTTTCATTTTCCGTGACCGGAGAAAGGGCTTTCAACTTCCTGCAGTTCGAAGGTGGAGTTCATCGCGTTCAACGTGTCCCCATTACCGAGACTGCCGGTCGTATCCATACGAGCACAGCGACCGTCGCCGTGCTGGCCATGCCGCGTGAATCAGCTCTTGTTGTTAACCCTAAGGACGTAAAAGTTGAAACGTTTCGTGCAAGTTCTAAAGGTGGACAGAACGTCAATAAAGTGGAAAGTGCTGTTCGCTTGTGCCACGTTCCAACAGGTAAGACAAATTGTTCATTCACATCGTTTGCATGATTTTGCGCAGCAGGGTAGCTATAAGACGATACTCCATTGCGTTGAGTAGTGATTCTACGTTTGTGACCATAAATGTGCGGCACATGTATTAATAATGTCGCAACCGTATTCTCTAATTTGTTTGAACCTGCACGTCGGCACTGAAACATTGTTAACCTTGTTCGTTTGAACCCGGATAGTTGAGAGAGCGTGCGAAGATTTTCTGATTCGCAGGTTCTTAGCGAAAAGCCGAGCTATTCGAAGTCTGTGCATTGAATAATTCGTAAAAGGTACAATGCACAAGGAGATAAAATGTTTTCAAAGGACGTTTATGTTCTCATTATCACTAACGGTCAGTTCGGTTAATCGAGAGGATATTTGTTGAAACATAACCACGAAGCTTTCATTCATATGCTGAAATGGACGCATTATGGAGGATCCAAAAGGCCCGCAGCATATTCGAAAGCTCACGAGCTGTCACCGTTTGCAATAATCCATCACAGCAATGGGAGTACAATCGAAAATGAAACATTCTCGAAATGCTGTCGTCATCATTTGTTTGATGGTGCTTCTGCGTTTCTTAACTGCAAGATATAAGGTACCATTCAGGCAAAGAAGTCATTGCGAATCGCATTCTTGTCCTTCGAACCTTTTCATATCAACACTTAAATGTTCAAACGCGTAATATTGGCTTTGCTATTGAAAACGACTAAGACCACCCATTGTCCATCGCCTGTCAAAAGTCATATCAGTGTAAGCGGGCGGTTTTGGCGTTTTCGGTAACAAATTGAAACTCAGTCTATTACACTTCCCTGTCGTCAAACTGTTCTTCCTCATACTAGGTTATTGAAATGGTTTGTTCAGGCAGGGGCTTTTAAGTTTCGTTCAGGTAGCCTTATATTAATAGTACCATAGCACTTCAAAGTTAGCGTATTATGCAAGGAGAATGAGTTCTTTTAGGAAGGTGTTGGCGCCAAGACTTGGACGTTATATTTTCATACTGTGGCTGTTTTGTTCTTGTAGCGACAAGATAGGGGGTACAAACGTTTATTCAAGTAGTACGGCAACCGGTATAAAGCAGTCACAACCGTCAACGAGGAAATCAGCCTCTCGAACCGTGCACCAGAAGCAACAACGCCGCTCGAAGCTTTTTCGCGCCGCTTATATATAACTTCGTTCACATTCGATGGTGCGCATTAATTGCTGACACCTGCGCCGGTGGAACCCCGCGGCGAGTACCCAGAAAAAGTCGCTCTGCGTTTCTCAGCTCCCTGCTCGTTCAAAGGCTGCCGGTTACAATTCTCCTCATTGAAAATGGACAAGCGCTAGTCTGGGATAATCGAGGTTTCACTGTAGTATCTAGTCCTCCAGCTCCCGATACTCTGTTTCGTTGTTGTTCATATTGTTTCTCTGATCTCTTGAGTTCACGGAATAAATTAAAGCTGGACGGGTCACGGTTTCGACCTGATAGCGGATGTCGCTCGTCTGGTTGTTTGAGCAGAGTAGTTTGCTGAACCAAAGACTGGATGCGGGGTGACCATTAAGCGCTGAAGACGGACCGCGGGGAGGTCCGAAAGCTCCGCAGAATTGTGCTTGTTTGGATTGAGTAATAAAAGGATTCTGATTGAACGGGGATACTGTGACTATTCCTTTCTATTAAAATTGTACCCCGTTACGAAAGTGGATTTACTTTGAATAAATTAAAGCTGCGGTTATTGAGGCGCTATATTCGAAGCTTTTCTATTTGTTCTTTCCGTTTGATTTGTCGATTATGCTAAGCAAAAGAAGTTGCGTTACCTTTTTTGAAAAGCTGTGAGTAATAGACCGGTCCCGAAAGCTTTGCAGAAAATAAAATCTCTCTTCAACGGGCATATTGCCGTTTTTGACACAATGAAACTTAAACCCGTCAGAATTCCTTTGTTCCAACGCAAGGCATAGTGAAATTTTGCATCGTAGGTATTCATGTGGAATGTCAAGTGGAAAGGCAACAGGAGCTGAACAAGAAGAAGGCGATGCAAAAGTTGGTGGCCATATTGCATGAGAGGTCACGTCGTGATCAGCTACGTGAGATTGACCGGAAAAGAAAGGCGCAAGTAATTGGCCGCCATCTATAGCACCTTACTGGCTGTTCGTCTTCTTTGTAGATTGGCTCTGCATCGAGATCTGAAAAAATAAGAACGTACAATTTTCCGGACGATCGGGTCACTGACCATCGAACGAAGCACAGCAGCAAACACGTTGACCGTATATTAGGCGGTGGTCCTGAACTTGACGCATTGCTTATTAACTTGCAAATGTATAGTCGCCATTTGCGCTTGGAAGCTCTGTTATCATGGTGCCTTGAGAACTTCAAGAATGAAGTGCACTAGTTTTCCGTATGGACATGATTAAGAGGATGCCCTTGAGTAAGAATAACCCAACGTCTTATTGATGAAATGGGTAAACATGTGGGAATATGTTGTACTGTTTGTTAAGGAAAACGCAGCTTTCATTGTAGTTTGATCAGTCAACCTTGCCCGGCATCGTGCCATTGCTGTTAGCCTACATTTGAATAATAAAAGGTGAGCATTTTTCAATGTGGTGGTATTACGGCTTTCCCGTTTTTTGGATGGTACCTGTAATAAAGCTGCAAATGCCCTACCAGCGGATGGATGGGCGATTATTAGAAATATCACAGGTAAGAACGCTTATCGTATCGTAGCTTACGGAACGCCCTGGTTCGGTCGTCAGCGATGTTGAATTGGTTTATTCCGCTCGGGGATCTTATAGGCACAAAAGGGGGTCAAGGTGGGGATAGGCTTGGTATGGTGCAGCATTTGGATTTATTAATAGCTGCATTCCACACCTCGCTAATCTTCACGCCTGTGTCTTATGAACAACCGTACCAAGCTGATCCCCACCTTGACCCCGTTTTGTGCCTATAAGATCCCTGAGCGGAATAAACCAATCCCCTTTTAACATCGCTGACGACGGAACCAGGGCGTTCCGAAAGCTACGATACGATAAGCGTTCTTACCTGTGATATTTCTAATAATCGCCCATCCATCCGCTGGTAGGGCATTTGCAGTTTTATTACAGGTACCATCCAAAAAACGGGAAAGCCGGAATACCATCACATTGAAAAACATGAAATCCGTTACAAAACACCCGATTTTCAAGGTGAGCATTTGGTATAAAGAACTATTCTTTGCTATACAGCGGCAACAGGTACAGACGACAGAGTCGAGGTTTCTCGCATTGAAAGAATATGCAGATGTTTTTATTCACTGATCAAGTGGTCATTGTAACGGCCGATTTTTATAACCCTCGTGTTTGCTTCTTCAGTCGGCCTACTGCGATCAAATGCACTTGAAGGGCTCCGCCCAACGGGCGTCACGTTCGCGTTTCTGCTTTCGTAAACAACCCGCAGTACTCGACACATGCTGTCACCCAAATGTGCTGGCCAGCGCTTTCTGCCATTACCTAAGCTTAAGCTGAAACGTAATGCTTGCCCTTCGGCATAAGCTTAGGGAAAGGCACAAAGGGCGTTTGGTATGCCTGGGAGATAAAATGAGTAGGGTATGGCACGTTCATGAAAGCAGTCGAACATTCAAGCAGAACAGGTATCGCGTTTCGTATGCGCAAATATGAGAACATAGCTTCAAACATTCACAGTGTAGGTTGGCAAGCACGCAGCGAAAACGGGCTGAGAATTTTCCCTGTAGAAATGCGAGCGTGACACTGGTTGGTCTGTACCTGTCAAGTGCTTTTGATCACAATAGCTCAACTGAAGGAGCAAGCACGAAGGTTATAAAAACTGACTGTTGCAGTAGCCACTTGGACAAGGATGGCGAATTGAATGAAAAGACCTGAATGAATGTTGACGCACCTTCCTGAACATGTGCACCGTAGTGCCATGTAGAGGAAGCAGGAATAACTTTCCAGCCGTTCCTTCGTGGGTCCTTACGGATGCAATCACAGTGGGGCCCAATGACGACGTATAGGACGGGGTCAAATGGCTATAAAACGCCCTGGGAGAGCGATGGCGCGAAAATGTTGAGAACCAATGGTTTGATGTATTTTTGTTATGGCCATTATGGCAGAGTTAATAGTGTACGAAATACGTTGCGGAAATGCATTCAAAAAATTTGCGCAACCAAAAATATGTGAACCTGCTTTCATTACTGCTCGGCTCTTTCTATCCCTTATTCGGAGTGACCTAACCCTTGCCGTGCCTGTGCACACGGCCAAGGCGGATGTACACCATCGCGACGCCTCGTTGGCATGACGGAATATTCAAAGGATTCATTCTGAAACCTTAACTCCGATTTATCTTCTTTTTCTGCGACCCACCGTAAGCACGACGAACCCACAGTTCCAATGAGCGCCTCGACCGAAAATCGGGACACAGATCTAGAAGCACAATTTAGTAACATCAAGATATCGCGTATAGATGCCCAGTTGGACGTTATGGCTATTCGCGAAATTTTGAATTCGCATTTTGCTCGTTTCGGCATCGTGAACGTGCACATTGTGAACGACGGTCTCAATCCGACAATCTATGTAAATTTTGAAAGCCCGCAGGATGCCAGGAGAGCATGGAAGGACGTAGCGACATCGGTTTGCCAACTACTTGGAATAGCATCTCTCGTCGAGCCAGCAGGGCTTGAAAAAAGCCATTGTTCTTCTTTTAAAGAAGATAAGCGAAGTCGGTCGAGCTCGAGCTTAGGTGTTCCTGCGGCATGCGCCGATAAGAGTGCCGTAAGTACAGTTAGGCGACGATTTCACAATTGTTTGACGATTTTGGTGTTACTTTTTTTTAATGTTGAACAGGTGAAAGAGTATTGGAGTCGTACTAATACTACTGTTCTGCATGCCAATTTTTTTGTATATTACCAGCATTTTGCGTTTGGAAGCTGATATCTAGAAATTTCGTTGGATAGGTAGTAGACATGCCTTTTGATCATTTCCAGAGTAGCTGCTGTTGACCATGGTGATATTCTCTGCGAAAAGAATGAATTTCTACATTTTCTGGAAGCGATCTGGCTAGCATTGATGCGGCATAGCGATTCTGCAGCCAAGTAACTATGGCAGTATGCAAATTAGATCCATATGTCGTTACTATAGCCATAGGTGGCTCGTTCTGCAGATCACGAATTGGACCATTTGCAGCCAACCGGTTCCATCGCTAGTGTTAGACTTCTTGATCACAGTAGGCACAAATTACCATATCAGTTGGTGAGGCGATCCAAAAAGATGATTAAGATTGTCCACATTTCACTAATCTCAATACTCGTTTCGTAAATTCCATGCAAAACCTTGATTAGCTATGACTTGTCCAATGAGCTATTGAAATATTCGGGATGGAAACGTAGAACTGTTTGTAATAGTTGCGTGCAATTGTTCCCGTTAGGTCACATGCGTATCGAAGCATTTCCTCATTCTTTTGGGCAATAATCTCATAAAGTTCAATGGTAGTTTTTTAACGGGAAAGGCTGTGTACCATTATTATGATGTTTACTAATAATGTAATATATATATATATATATATATATATATATTGAAAATTGGATGTCTTGTAACGGGTCTTCTATTTGTCATGATGGCACGTACGGCTTGATCCCGTTGGAAGTCGGGAGTATGTCTCCAAGTACTTTCAGACGTACTCTCGACTTCCAATGGGATCAAACCGTACGTGCCATCATGACTACATATATATATATATATATATATATATATATATATATATAACAAAGTATGATCGTAACGGGCTGAATGTATTTCTTTGATGTTTTCACGGAAAGAACCCGTTCAGTTCGCATCTTTTTATTGATGGGCACAAAAAAGTGCGAGATACAAATGCGGAGCTTTCGGACCTCCTCTGGATCCGTCATCAGCGCTTCGTTCCGTGTGCCGGCTGCCCAGTTAGTCGGTGGGTCCGCAAGTTCCTCTGTTCGACCAACCTAGCAGACAACGTCAGCTATCAGGTCAAGTCTGGACCCGTCAAGCGTTGGTCGTTCGCCTAGTCGGTCTTGCAGTGGACCTGTAATCCCTCCGACCGACCCTGGCAGAGGCACTACGTGTAATCCCTCCGACCGACCCTGGCAGAGGCACTACACGTAGTGCCTCTGCCAGGGTCGGTCGGAGGGATTACAGGTCCACTGCAAGACCGACTAGGCGAACGACCAACGCTTGACGGGTCCAGACTTGACCTGATAGCTGACGTTGTCTGCTAGGTTGGTCGAACAGAGGAACTTGCGGACCCACCGACTAACTGGGCAGCCGGCACACGGAACGAAGCGCTGATGACGGATCCAGAGGAGGTCCGAAAGCTCCGCATTTGTATCTCGCACTTTTTTGTGACCATCAATAAAAAGATGCGAACTGAACGGGTTCTTTCCGTGAAAACATCAAAAAAAAAGTATATATATATATATATATATATATATACAGTAGGCCCTCCGTATACGCGGTAATTGGTTCCGGGACATACCGCGTATAATCAAATTCCGCGTGTAATCAAGTCCACCGTACAGAAGATGCGAGAATACGTAGGCAATGCGCGTACTTCTTCCTGCAGACTTCAAGCAGACTGTTCGTTCCAGTTCCAATGCCCAGCGCTATTTAAATGCTAAGCGAGTAGCTGTTACGTAATGCAGCGAATTAGAAAACAGCAAAGTTACTATGATACTGGGCCAATTCGAATGTGTAGTACTTTTATCGTTATCGTAGCAGCTTTGCGGAAAATGTACACGCTGATGATGGGAACAGGTGGTTCCCATAAGCTCCGTGTTTACGCTTGAATAAAAAAGCTGTACAGGGTGTAGCCGTTTTTGATCAGATTTACTTATATTGAACAATACGAGCAGTTCGAACACCGCTGTTGGGATACTGTTAGATTCAACCTTCGTCAAGAAAACTAAATGACCACGGAGCTCCATGCCTTAGCAGCACGTCTGCTTAGAGTGTGCAATATGAGAAGTGCGAGCTATTTTGTCTGCTCAGTTAACTAAAATCTCGTCTTGTCCATTCCATAGTAAGAAGCCTTTGTGATTAATTCCTTTGCAGGCAAAATCGCTTCAGGCAAACCCAGCAAAAATTTATCACGAAACAACGCAAGCTGCACAAATATAAAAGTGACTGCCAAGTTGCGTGACAGCACTATTGCCTTTCATAAACATTGTATATTATACATCAACTTGGAAAGTAGCTGTACTTGACAGTGATTCGTCATCAGCTCATAAATGACGTCATTGCCTTCTCAGTCAAACCGCGTTGAGTCAAATGCGCGTATACGGAGGGTCTATTGTATATATATATATATATATATATATATATATATATATATATATATATATATATTGATGATTGTCACGGATTTTTCCCGTTTTTGAAGTATCTGTAAGTATACCGAAGCGATCTCCCTACCAGCAGATGGATGAGAGTGGTTATTAGAAAGAACGCAAACAGCACACGTACGCAACCGTATGTAACCGTATATTTCGGAACGCTCGAGTTCCGTCGTCAGCGGTGGTGGAGAGCTAAGCTTGAGTTCCGCTGACGACGGAACTCGAGCGTTCCGAAATATGCGGTTACATACGGTTGCGTACGTGTGCTGTTTGCGTTCTTTCTAATAACCACTCTCATCCATCTGCTGGTAGGGAGATCGCTTCAGTATACTTACAGATACTTTAGAAAACGGGAAAAATCCGTGACAACCATCAATGAAGATCCACATACCCGTTACAAGACATCCAGTCTTCACAAATATATATATATATATATATATATATATATATATATATATATATATATACCGTAAGCACGGAAAAGAAAATAAGGCAGTTTGCTTCAATAAAGCGCATGTAGGCGCTTGGATCTTCGTGCTAAGTAATTTTGCTTTACCAGCGACTTTAAATTTGCATCCTTTAAATGAATTGTACTGTTTTAATTTGCCCCGAGAGGCACTGACGGAGGAATAGTTGCTGCTTGTTTATCCGATGTTTGTTCATTTGTTTGGATACTGTCCATCTTCTTTAGAAGATTACTTTCCTTTAATGTTGCTTCTATTCTTAGACTGATGAATTTGGAGGGTGGAAGGAACCGAATAGAGAATTATTTTCGGCATTTCGGCTTACAATGTGCATGCCTGAGGAAAAGCAGTCCGTTCGGGTACTGTTCGTTGGAAGGTTAAAGAGTAACATAAGTGAGCGCTGGCTACAAACCGCATTTGAACCGTTTGGACCTATCGATTCCATATTTATCAAGCGGCGCGGAGCGTATGGTTTCAAAACGTTTGCATTTGTTCGATTTGAAAATGCAAAAATGGCGCGTGAGGCCAAATCAGCAATGTCTGGGTACGAGTTTGATGGAGTGCCTTGTACCGTTGGGTATGGGAAGCCCGTACCAAGTCGGTTGCTGTGGGTCTACGGTTTGGGTGATGTTGTTCGCGGCCGGTGGTTGTGCGATACGTTCACACGCTTTGGTACTATCGATTGTGTTTTAGCAGTGAGAAGTCAGCAAACGTTGTACATTCTCTATGAGAAAAAAGAATGTGCTATGGAGGCGTGCAATGCTCTGAAAGGGAAACTTATTGATGATGGAAAAACGGATAAGCGTTTTGAGGTAATTGTTTTGTTTTCTGAGTCAGTTTCCGTAGTCGCTTACGTTGGCCGCTGTGCAGTTTTTCACTTTTTATAAATCTGAACCATTCGTGCAGTTATCTTATAGATGAATGGATTTTTAGGGCTTCGATTGACGGTTGTGGAGCATTTTCGTAAGCAACTGGCATTGACATTTTTCCATTTGTGAAACAATTTGCTTTGTGATGTCTTCTTTTTCTTCTTTACGTGCACGCCTGTGTGAGAACAACTTTAATTAAAGAAAAAGGAAAGAACGAAGCTTTCGGGAGAGGCAACTCCCGTCGTCAGCGTATGTTGGATGAACCTTCATCCAACATACGCTGACGACGGGAGTTGCCTCTCCCGAAAGCTTCGTTCTTTCCTTTTTCTTTAATTAAAGTTGTTCTCACACAGGCGTGCACGTAAAGAAGAAAAAGAAGACATCATGAAGTTTAAAGAGCCTGTAAGAAGTCACGTATTACAATTTGCTTTTGTCTTTTACTTATGTGCTGTCAGTTTGTAGGTTAGGGTGATTCTTTTTTTCTCAGTTGCCGATTAATAGACAACGATTTCATTCCGCTATAACTGTTGTTACAGAGTCATTAA
Organism: Trichuris muris; assembly: GCA_000612645.2. Taxonomy (NCBI): domain Eukaryota; kingdom Metazoa; phylum Nematoda; class Enoplea; order Trichinellida; family Trichuridae; genus Trichuris; species Trichuris muris. The sequence continues at coordinate 16,469,847 of CBXJ02000282.1, read as the reverse complement.
TGCATTTTAGTCAGGAATGTTTTGAGCTTTAGGTTGACTTCGTCGATCCAAACTTGATGGACAAGTATGCGTCCGTAGGAAGAATACTTGTCCCCCCAGGAAGTGAATTTAATGGACGAAGCTGTGGACATGTTCAGTCTTACAGAGTGCTTTGCTCTCTTAACTCTGGTCATAGCAGTACTGAAATGCTTCTGCGTCCTCAGGCACAGCAGGAACAAGTATAGGACGCCATCATTCGTGCGCATGGTTGTTGCCATATGCCACCGGTGTATTGTACCATCGGAGTGCATCGAATCGTGATTGGTACGACCAAGAAGCGTCTTTCTCCCTCATCATTACTTTATTTTATTTTATTTTTTTCTTTGGCGCTGATGACGGGTCAGGTTCGGTGCTTAATTACGCGCCTTGCTCTCCTTCTTGTGTTATTCGTATAACGCAGGTACAAAGCAAGTTCACACTGCTCTGACACAACCAGCGTTCGTATATCCAGTTGTATTCCAATATACAACAAATGGGCAACTCTAGCTTTACTGCAGGCGACGACTTGCGTGAATCTTCACGGCATTTGACATGTTGCGCGAAGTATAACTCTGTACATGAATCCGCCATCTCAGCAGCACGCTTGTGTACTTGCGGCCTTTTGATTCTATTCAGCTGTTACTGTATTGTCCTTTGCAGACGAGCGACGCCAGTGAAACCGAGTTTTGATGCGGAAAATCTCGACGCTCTTGCAAATGAGTACTGCAGGTTTCGCGGCATGAATGAACATTTTGCATTAAAGTGTGCTTTACTGTTAACCGCAGTTACCTGAATAGGGCGGCATAATAAAGTATAACCAGGTTTGCTTAGCTATGTGAATGTTCAGAAAAAGTGATCGCTGTAAAACACATCGAATGCTTCATTTGCTTCTCAATGCTAAAACTAGCCGAGGTTAGTTCTGATGAGTAGAATACAAGAAAGTACCTATTCAGAATTGTTAATAATTTTGTTTCTAAAACGAATCTTTCGCAAATTGACTTGTCCCATCATCAACGCTTATAAAAGGGCAGCACGAACAAGCAATTCAGTGAGGATGCAGAACCATTGACCGCCGCCATTTGGCCGCTGCAAGGCCCCTAATTTTGGTGGTTCTACTCCTTTTTGCGAGGCATAACTCCCCACTTGCGACGCTATGCTGTCCAGCACTGTGGTTCTGCTCACACTAGCAAGGATTTGATTCAACTTTTCAAGGTCTTGCTCCAAAAATTGTGGGGCACTGCAACCCCCTGCGAGACTATGCTGCCAACGTACGAGGCTTTGTTCCCAGTTGTGTGACTTTAGTGCAAATTTCGGCGCTTTGGCTCAAATTCGATTCTTCAGTGCACGTTGTGGCGTACTAGTCCCACCTGCGAGGGCCAAACGCTCCGCAACTTGTGCAAAAGGTACGCAGCTGGACCATAGCCTCGCAGATGGTAGTAATGCCCCACAGTTTTCAGGCCATGACCCTGCGAGGTGGATCAAGTCCCTGAAAACGTGAGTAAAACATCGGAGCTGGACAGCATGGCCTCGCAAGAGGGAGTTATGGCTCGTGAACAGAAGTAGAACCTTTAAAACGAAGGATGAAAAGTTCTGTGGGAGGCAAATTTCCCTGGCGGACAAATGGCGGCGCCGAAAAAGCAGTATCCGATTCTGTGATTCCATGCATTAGCATGAATTCAAAAAAGTAGACGAAAGTCTCTTCTCAAGAAGAAAGTACCAACGAGGCCGGACCTTACCACGTCAGTGAATTTCTGGGAGCGTCTGCCGCGAAACCGGTGAATGATTCCTCGCGGAGATTTCCGATCGCAGCAACAACACCCTAATCCCGGTGATCAAAGATCACATCTAGCCTGGGACCACCGTCGTTTCCGACGAATGGCGCGCCTAACCACAGTCTAGCGGAGGAGGTTATCACACACTCGCGTGTAAACCACTCCATCAATTTCGTCAATGCCACGATTGGGTCACACACGCAGACTGTGGAGCCCATGTGGGCCCAGGCCAAGTACCACAACAAAGCCCGGTGTGGAACGCACGGGCATATGCTGCAGTCGTACCTGTGCGAGTTCATGTGGCCCAAAAGACCGCAACCCACTGAAGACCAGTTTCACAAAATACTGGCAGACATTGCATCGCACTGGTCCCCCGAATGAAACATTCTCCGTGATTTGTAAATAGTGTGCGTAGCCCGAAATTTGTTCGGGTTCGCGGCTTGTTCGTGTTATTAATTAATAAGCGTATTACGTTTCCTCGACTTGAACTTGCAGATTGTAATGAACTTTCAACTACAAAATGCCGTGAACCCCGCTGCGCAATTTAATACGTCTAGGTTATCGGGGAAATTAACCCCATACGCTACGGTCCTCAAGCACTAACCACGCGTACGCCATTCAACATCGGGAAAAGTCGCGGTGCGAATCTGCATGCATCATCGAACACGCTGTAGGTCGCAGAGGAATTAGCACCACCGCTATGTGCCAAGGATAATTCCCCATACCGCACAAAGGGTGACAAGTAAAGCATTGACCTTGTTGATGCGCAGGATGCCGGGTGAATTCTAGACAAGACCCGAACAGTTTAAACCCATGGCATCGATAAATAGAACCCACTTAAAAAACTCTTAATGATGTGCTTAATTTGTTACGATATATACGCTGGACTTACTGCAGCTATAAATTTTATAAACACAAGTTAAAACCGTCTTCTTTGTTTGACGGGATAATTTCATAACATTCCATTTTTTATATCACGGTTAAGTTCCTTTTCTTTGTAAGAATATTTTTCTTATTAGCAGAGCTTTCAGACGTTACTTCGTCCATCGTCAGTGCTAAAGGTAATGTCAACTGCCCAGTACCGGATACAGATAAAAGGACAACGGCAGAAAAAGGAAGAAACATCGGATAGGGAGGGAGAAACAGAAAGAAGAAGGAAAACACCGGAAAACAAACTTTAAAGGACGGTCGTTTTAAAGTAGATTTCGACGCACCTTTGATTGTTACTGCTTTTTTTCGTTTTGTGTTGTGTCGCTGCCTCAGTCGATCGGATGGGACGCTCGCTCTTCCGCATGACTGACTGGGCGGACAACAATCGCTTGACGGGTCAGGATCGACCTGATAGTTGATGTTGCCTACCCGGTTGGTCGAGCGGAGGAGCTTGCAGAACCATCGACCGTACTGGGCAGTTGACATTACCTTTAGCACTGATGATGGACGAAGTAACGTCCGAAAGCTCTGCTAATAATAAAAATATTTTTACAAAGAAACGGGACTTAACCGTGTTACAAAAAATGGAAAGTCAAAACCATATGAAATACGTTTTGGAAACACATTGAAACAGGTTAACGCAACCAACTCATGTCGAACCTGCCTTCATTATTGTTTGCTTCTTTTGGTCACTGATTCCGAGTACACGAATTTTTTAGCTTTACAAGTTGTGATGATGGACATGTCACTTCTCAACGTTTTGCTGGTATGATGGAGTATCCTAAAAATTCGTTGGCAAGCCAGAATTCCCATTTGTCTTCTGTGTCTGCGACCCACTATAAGCACGACGATTCCATGGTTGTAATGAACGCGCCAATCAAACGTGGCGAATTAAATCGAGAAACGGAATTTAAGAACATCAAAATAACGCATATAGATAATGAACTGCCTGAGAACGTTATTCGCGAGCTTTTGGAATCGCATTATTGTCGTTTCGGCCCCATGAACGTGCAAATATTGAAAGAAGGTTTCAACCGGACGGTCTACGTAAATTTTGAAAGCCCGCAGGATGCCAGAAAAGCATGGAAGGACGCGGTGACAATGGTTTCCCAACTCCTTGGAATAACAGCTCGCGTCGAGCCTGCAGGGCTTATGAAAAGTCGTTGTCCTTCTGTTAAAGAAGAAAAGCGAAGTCGGTCGAGCTCGGGTTTCGGTGTTCATGCGTCATGTCCCGATACAAGTGTCGTAAGTACAGTTAAACACCGATTTCACAATGGTTTGACGATTTTGGTGTTATTTTTTTAAAGTTGTAAACAAGTGAAAAAGTATTGCAACCGTACTAATACTGCTGTTCTGCATGCCAGTTTCTTTCTATACTGCCAGCATTTGGCATCTGGAAGCTGATATCTTAGAAATTTTGTTCGATAGGTTGTAGACATGCCTTTCGATCATTTCCAGAGCAGCAGCTAACAGAAGCTGCTGTCGATCATGGTAATATTCTTTGCGAAAAGATGGTGGAATTTCTGAGTTTTCCGGAAGTGATCTGGCTAACATTGATGCGGCATAGCGATTCCGGGGGCAGGATGCAAATTAGATCCATAGGTTGTTACTATAAACGTAGATGGCTCATTCCGCAAATCAGGAATTGGACCATTTGCAGCCAACCGGCTCCATCACTAGTGTTAGACTTCTTGATCACGGTAGGCAGAAGTTTCCATATCAGTTGGTTAGGCGTTCCAGAAAGCTAATTGCGATTGTCTACATTTCACTAATCTCAATACTCGTTTCGTAAATATGCAAAACCTTGATTAGTTATGACTTGTTCAATGAGCTACTGAAATATTCGGGATGAAAATGAAGAACTATTAGTAGTAAGTTACGTGAAATTGCTCCTATGCATATATAATAGAAACATTTCCCATGGTTTTATCCAATGATCTCATAAAGTTTATGTGTATCATTATTGCGATGTTTACTAATAACAAGTATATACAGGGGGTCCTCGGTTAACGTCGCTTCACTTAGCGTCGTTTTCGCTATAACGTCGCTCGTGAACGGTCGGAAAAATACAGTACACACAAAGATTGACAGGTTCTTCCATTTGGCTAGTGTAACTCTGCCCAGCAGTAACAGTTGCCTGTCAGTTTGAAATGAATAGGATCGTTATGATTGACGATGCGACTGCCCAGCACCCACCAGGGTATGATGGATGATGCGCCTGGTCAGCGCCTACTCAGTGAGGCCCTCTGGCAAAGTCTGACAAGGGGGGCACGTAGGTTGCTGACAGACGGTTTCCCCTTCCGGTTAAGTGTTCGCTATAACTTGGACGCGCCCATACCCCTACGTGGTCAATGCGCGTCCCATTCGCTGTCCGCGTATGCAAACCGCTTATCATTCGCCTCGATATACAAAAGGAAGAAAAAACATGCACAGCAGCAGACATTGGATAGGTATTTACAGCTCAGATAAGCATGTAGGTGGGCTATATTGGTAGCCTGTAATGTCAGTATTACTTCAGCTACTCGGAAATACTGAAAATAGAGCCGAATAAAACGTATTTTTATTTTGCTAATATCTTAAGTGTTGTGCTTTTCACGGATTTTGTCCCGTTGCTTTCTGTACGTGATGGATCTATAAGTAAACTGACACGGTCTCTCTACAAGCGGATGGATGAGAGTAGTTATAGGAAGTGCACGGTCAGAACACAACGTGCGGTTTCTCGAATATTTCGGAACGCTCGAGTTGGTAGGGAGACCGTGTCAGTTTACTTATAGATCCATCACGTACAGAAAGCAACGGGACAAAATCCGTGAAAAGTACAACATCATGAAGATCTATGCTCCCGTTAAAAGACAACCTGTCTTCCGGAATATCTTAGGGTAACTTATAGCTGGCGCAGAGCACGGTGGAATAGCTCCGGAAGTCTCAGTTTTCTTGGCACCGCCATCACGGGCTGCGAACGCATCCCCCGCAGCCCCTATCAAAATAATAATAAAGTCAGTTTCATTTAACGTCGTTTTCGCTTAACGTCACTTCTCCAGGAACGCATCCTGACGTTAAACAAGGACCTCCTGTATATACATATATATATATATATATATATATATATATATATATATATTTGAAGTATTCACGGCTTGTACCCATTCTTGCGTATTCGAGTGCCTGAAATTAACGGAAACAACGCCCTACCAACGAATGGATTAGCAGTTATTAGGAAAATATCAGAGCACTGTTCCAATAAGCACAACCAATAAATCGCTGACGACGGAACAAGATCGTTTCAAAAGCTTCGAAAAGTTTCTACAGTGCTCTGATATTTTCCTAATAACTGCCCATCCATCCGTTGGTAGGGTGTTGTTTCCGTTAGTTTCAGGCACTGCGAATACGCAGGAACGGGTACAAGCAGTGAATACTTCAAAACATGGCAAGACCCGTTGCGAGACACCCGATCTTCAATATATATATATATATATATATATATATATATATATATATATATATATTTGAACACAGGATGTTTGGTAACGGGACCGTTTGTCATCACTGATCTTCAGTACGGTGGATACCCGTTGGAGCTTCTGGTGTCTTAAATAGACAACAGAAGCTCCAACGGACATCCACCGTACTGAAGATCAGTGATATATATATATATATATATATTAATATTAGGTCGTTGCATAAGTTTTTGCTGTTTTCAACCCGCAAATTTAAAGCTAAATATCTCGGCAAAGAATAAACTTTATTAATCGAAATAAGAACCATCACAATCTACACATTTCTGCCAACGACTCGCTAAGGCATTTATTCCAGTAGCGTAGAAGTCCGGAGTCTTAGAGGCAATGAACTGCTCGAAGGCAGTTTTTGCTTCCTCTTGATTTTTAAACTGTCTCCCACTCAGGAAGTGATCCAGGTGCTTGAAAATATGATAATCCGTGGGCGACAGATCTGGTGAGTACGGTGGGTGAGGAAGAGTTTCATAGCCCAGGTGGTGCAGTTTCTGGACTGTCATTTGTGAAACGTGGGGTCTGGCGTTGTCGTGCAGCAGAATTGGACCCTTCCGATTTGTCAATGCAGGACGTGTATGCTGTAATTTTTCATGCATTTTTTCCAGTTCGCTGCAGTATGTCTGCGCAGTAACTGTTTCACCAGGCTTGAGGATATTGTAGTGGATAATACCGGTTGCTGACCACCAAACAGTAAGCATTACCTTCTTTTGGTGGACATCCGGTTTGGGAAAACGTTTGGGAGCCGCACCTTTATCCAGCCACTGCGATGATCGCCGCCGATTGTCGTACAATATCCACTTTTCATCGCAGGTAACAATTCGTGCCAAGAAAGGGTCGTTTTTGTTGCGCAAAAGGAGCATTGATGAAATCTCGAAACGGCGCAACTTTTGAATCTCGGTCAGTTCATGAGGTATCCATTGGTCCAGCTTCTTCCTCTTCCCAATTCGTTGGAGGTGACGACTAACCGTTGTTTTGTGAACGCCTAGTTTTTCTGCGATATCTGAAGTTGATCTCCGTGGGTCCTCTTCAACAATGGCCCTTAATTGGTCTTCATCAAGGTCACTGGGTCTCCCACTACGGTCATTATCTTCAAGGCTCTCGTTCCCACTACGAAACTTGCGAAACCACCACCGAGCTGTACCGACGCCAAGAGTACCACTGCCAAATGTCATATTAATTTTCCGAGCAGCTACCGCAGCTTTAGTGCCTTGCTTGAACTCGTAAAGCAAAACTCCCCGAATTACCGTCTTGTTCATCCTCACTTTCACCGATAAAAGAACAACAGGCTAACGAGCTTATGCAAATGAAATACGATCAATCGATAGGTTGAGAAAAGAGCTACAAAATAATATATCATTTGCACGGAAAAAAACATACAAGCAAGAATAAAACACTATCAAACCTAAGAGCTAACAAAACAGCAAAAACTTATGCAACGACCTAATATATACCGTAAGCACGAAAAAGAAAATAAGGCAGTTTGCTTCAATAAGTACATATAGGCGCTTGGATCTTGGTGATAAGTAATGTTGCTTTTACCAGGGGGATTAAATTTGCATACTTTAAATGAATTGTACTGTTTTAATTTGCCCCGAGAGGCACTGACGGAGGAATAGTTGCTGCTTGTTTATCCGATGTTTGTTCATTTGTTTGAATACTGTCCATCTTCTTTAGAAGATTACTTTCCTTTAATGTTGCTTCTATTCTTAGACTGATGAATTTGGAAGGCGGAAGGAGCCGAATAGAGAAATGTTTCCGATATTTCGGCTTACAATGTGCATGCCTGAGGAAAAGCAGTCTGTTCGGGTACTGTTCGTTGGAAAGTTAAAGAGTAGCATCAGTGAGCGCTGTCTACAAACTGCATTTGAACAATTTGGACCTATCGATTCCATATTTATCAAGCGGCATGGAACGTATGGTTTCAAAACGTTTGCATTTGTTCGATTTGAAAATGCGAAAATGGCGCGTGAGGCCAAATCAGCAATGGCTGGGTACGAGTTTGATGGAGTGCCTTGTATCGTTGGGTACGGGAAGCCCGTACCAAGTCGGTTGCTGTGGGTTTACGGTTTTGGTGCAGTCGTTTCGAGCACTTGGTTGTGCAAAACGTTCATGCGTTTTGGTACTATTGAGAAGCTTTTATCTGTGTCAAGTCAGGAAACTCTGTACGTGCTTTTCACTAAGGAAGAAAGTGCTGTGGAGGCATGCGCTGATTTAAAAGGGCAACTCATTGATGATGGAAAATTTAACAGGCGTTTAGAGGTAATTGTTTTTCTTTCTGAATCAGTTGGCTGCGTCGCTTATGTAGACGACTGTGCAGTTTTTACAAATCTGAGTGATTCGTGCAGTTATCTTAAGGGTGAAAGAATTTTTAATGCTTCCATTGATGGTTGTGCAGCACTTTCGAAAGCAACAGGCATTGGCATTTGTCATTTTTAAGAAATTTCCTTTTGTTTATGTATTGTCTGGTTTGTAGACAAGGTTGCTTCTTTTTCTGGGTTGGCGATAAAGGAACCACTGTTTCAGTTTCTTTGTTCGTCAATGGTAGCTGTGAATGTTGCAGTGTATTGAAATTTTTATACTTGCCTTTTGTGAACAGTGTTTGAGCTTTAGGTCGATTTCGTCGATCCAAGCCTGTTGGACAAGTACGCGTCCATAGGACGGACTTTGGTCCCTCCAAGAAGTGTATGTAAACAACGAAGTCGTCATCATGTCACGTCTGGGAAAGTGCGTGGCTCTTTTAACTCTAGTCGTAGTAGTACTCCTGAAAGGAACAACTCAAACTTATCTGCAATAGGGATACCAAAATCTTCAGAACATGTAATAGGCGAACCAGTATCTTTGGCGGAAAATGATCTAGCTGTGCAGGATTCGCAGGATTCACAGAAAGCTAAGTGCAAAGGAGAAGAATGCTGCTGCAAGCATTGCAATGTGGACCCTGCAGAACTTAGTGAGGAACGTTTTAAATCACTTTTTGCAAAGTGGGATCAGACAAGCGGAATTGATTGCGACTTTGGCAGCGGTATGGTCTGTAAAGTTACTGAGCAAAGTTTGGAACATTTCATGGATGTTGCATATGAAAGCTTCGTGCAGGAGCATAAGAGTCCTCAGCGAAAAAGGGCGAGAAGAGACGTGGGTGGCGCTCAGCGATCGGATGGCGCTGGACGTCAAGAAAAAAGGCAGCGCAACAACTCTGGGTCTTCCCGAAGTACAATGTCACTGATTTCGAACGAAGGCATTGAATCAGATGCATTGCATTTAACCATAAGGGATTTGAATGATCTCGTTCGTCAAGCTGATTTGTGTTGGGAGGGAAAGGTTACTATGAAACGGACATCATGCCATGGTCAGTTGTACATGCTTTCCGGCTGCACACGAATCATACAAGCGTATTTGTACAAAGAAAATGGTGAACCAACGAACTTGACTGTTTCTCACCGTTTTCGGTACAAGGTTGACGGCGGGAATCCGTCGCAATGGGCAAATGTGATTGGAGCTATGTACATGCTGTTTATTCCTTGTTATCCATTGTACAGTGATGTGAAGCCGGATGAACTAGAAAGCGGCGGTGTGAAAGCGATGGTAAAGATTCTGGACGAACGTGAAGTGGCTGGTGTGGCGAAAATTTCAGCACTTCAACAACCATTTCCTTTATCAGAACATCTTGAAGATAGCTTGTTGTACATGTTCACTTTCTCGGAATTTTCTTATGCCCTTTTCAGCAAGCTAAATGAATCAATTACCGTTTTTGAAGCTAACAAGGATAAGACCGTGCTTTTCGTGTATGTTCCCAAAGCATTGTGAAGTTATGTGTATGTGTTAACTCTCGCTTACTGGTGCTCCGAGAAGTGCCTTCTGCTTTCATTGTTATGTTATGTTTCTTCTGACATTGCAGTGGTTGTTGTGTCGTTGAATTATCCATTTTGAATGAATGTGCATTTTTGGTTTAGTTGAAAGTTTAAGTGCCGCTATACGATGTTTACCCATTGGTATTTATCCATAATACAACATTCTTGGCAAACGATATTTGCTAACGGTTGGAGCAACGCATATTGTGTCGCTGCTGTAGTTGAAACCGCTACATCCCGTTCCACTGCAAGGCGGGATACAAAGGAATTTGTAGACAGGAAAGTGAAAGTGGCTGGTTTTGGAGGTAGGAGTGGACATACAATGGGTTTAAAACTTCTCCTTAAATAAATATTCTTATCGTGGAGCAAGAAACGTGAGAAGCCACAAGAACCATATATGACGTAGCAGGTCAGCAATCAATACACATTGTTTAATATAATATCATAAACCAACGGCTTCAATCCCGCTGAAACACTGAACAACTACACGGAGCTTTCGGGACTCTCCTTGTCCCGTCTTCAGCGTGTTACTCCACGCTGAAGCCGGGACAAGGAGAGTCCCGAAAGCTCCGTGTAGTTGTTCAGTGTTTCAACGGGATTGAAGCAGTTGGCTTATGATATTAAATATGAGATCACATCCCGTATTTCGAAATCCTATTTTCAATACACATTGTTGCTTGATATTACGATCAGAAGTAATGAGCTATGATCAATGTCCATAGAGGACCACTGCTTATAAGAACAATAGTGAAAACTTGCATAATAATGCTCTAGATAGCTCTTTGCCATTAAGTGGCAGCCATAGGGGACACTCATGACAAGAAAAAAGTAAGGCATACGAAAGCAACATAGCCGTCCAACCGCAGTGTCACCAGTGGAATATTCTCTGATGCAAATCAAGCTCAACTAGGTTGACTGTTACGTGGAGACTTCTAACCGAAGCGAGACGGGAAGACAACAGGACGATATATCTGCAACACTACGAAGCCTCAGTGAACGATATGGAAGGATTGGGGCGCGGAAGTCGGAACGGACTTGAAGATAATATGGTGACTACGGTACTTGTTAATCCTAATATTAGTTGAAGCTGTGCGGTAAGCAGAAAGTGGAGATAGAGTGAAACGATATGCTCGTTTTGGTTGTCCTAAGAGAACGATATGGACAATAAGACAGAAATTTTCAAGAGCATCCCAGCGGAAAAATGCGATAGACAGAGAGAAAGTTGCAGAGAACATGGCAGATTATCTGTTCAGTCTCCACTTGACTGCAGTCACGTGGATGAAGATACAATAACAGCGTATAGTTATCGTTTCTGACAGTTTCTGGAAGTGAAGCACAGTGTCCAGGTTGTATTATGGAACTAGTGGTCAATTTGTTGGATTATTTCCATTGCTTCTGCCACAGGTAACCAAAGCTTCAATGTTACCTCCAAGATCAAATTTGATGGGATAAGCCTTGAGCATGTTGATCTGCTGCGTGGACACCTTTCCGATTCAAGCAAGCTGGGAAGGTTACTCGAACGACATATCTGCAATATCACGAAGCAGCAATTAATTATTGTGCTGGATCATCACTAACAAAGATTGATGAAACGGTTGCTTAAACTCTGCAGCCACAGGCTGACGTCCAGCGGTTGCCTCATGATGATCTATTCTCATTCGTGTGAACTTTGTCATAGTGTATCCGTTAATTTTACCGCAGCGAACTTTATTTAATAAAATGTGAAGAACAGCGGAGGCCGCCAAGAATGGAAGTCTCACAGCTGCACCTATTTTCAACCGCAATATTTCAATAGCAGTCCCACATTAGCCTTTGTTATTGTGATAGACATTCTTTATTAACGATGACGGTGCTTGCATGATATAGCATCCTTGTGAAACTTAAATAAGCGCTGAAAGGCACGTACATTCACAGCGATGATACCGTTTCTCCCATGTGCCTTTCTAAACGTGCAGTATCACTTCTGCCTCAGTGCTTGTTACAAAGTGCTTAATTTTTTTATTTAACATCGATTTGACGATCTGGATAGCAACGCATGTTCTTAAAGTACAGCAAATAAAACATTGCAGACTTCCTTGCACCAGTAGCTGATCTGTCATGAACTGTGGCTGATATTGTGATGATAATGATCTGCAGATGAGACGATGTCAGGATCATAGAGTACGATAGACACGGTGGAGGCCACAGAGAGTTTGTCAGAGACAGAATCGGTCTGTTAAACTGTCTGAGAGAGAGAGAGAGAGACAGACTGACTGACTGGCAGACAGACAGACAAAGTGTGACAGAGAGAGAGAGAGAGAGACAGAGAGTGAGAATAGTGATGGATGGTTACGGTGGTATTGCGTTTGACTGGTGAATAAAAGCGTGGATTGACCTTCAGTGTGTGATTGCATTCCCGTGCAGCGGATTAACTGGATAAAGGGCATGCTTATTATCACAGCTGACGATTACTCTGTTACAGTATTGAGCTACTTGTGCAGCGTATACAACTAAGTGAGTTTCCAATTTCTGAAGAGCATTGCATTACAGTACCAAGTTTAAATGGCTGCTCAACTTTTGATGCATCACTTAAGCTCGATATCATACATTTTCATTTCAATATCATTTATGCAGCTCAGCAGCACGTTTTACAAAACCTGCTTATTCATTTTGCCTGTTTTTCTTGTGGGTACACAAATCGCTCTGATTTCCAAAGCAGCTATTACGAATGCAAATTCTGTTAAACAAAAACTGTTCAAACAATGTAATACAAATAAAACTCTCATTTATGATCCATATGCAACCTCCAGTTAGCACTAATTTCACAAAGCTAGGACAGTGGAAACCGCCGAAATGGACACTATTATTTGAATTTGCAGGGAAAAAGGACTCAACCAATGACACTTCTGAAGATTAGCAGTCTTATGGCATCGTTATAAAAATACGTTTCTTTCCGAACGGCGTCGAGCAGCATCTGTTAACAAAATTACTTCCATGCTTTCAGAATGCTAGAAATCTTGAATGCTCAAAAAAGATTTAAAATAAAAACCGTGCAACGTCATTCTGAACAAAGCTTATAGCTTTATGAACATTGAATATATTCCATAAAAGGGGCAGCATTTATCACTAGCAGTAAACAAATTCTGAAGCCGCCAAATTGAAGATTTATTGAGAATTCACGAAAACGTTGCTGCTTCAGTGTTTCGTAGAAGCGAACAATTCAAGCTCGTCTGCAGTGCGAATTAGAAGAGCTGCAGCATCCCTGTAACTGGCAACGAGCTGTCTGATAGCCCTAACGTCAATTTGAAATAGCCTTTTCGTCAGGAGGTCACCTTCAAAGCGTTTCATACTCATATCAGACAAACGGTTGCGATCAGCTCCTGATAATAGTGAAAAGTTGAAACCGGCTCCAGTCATGTATGGATTTGTGGAATAATTGCTACCATTACCAAACTCTGCTGAAGCCAGCAGATTCCCATAATGCGGTGACATTGATCCCAATCCATGAAAATACGACGTAGTAGGAAGCCGCGTGGCAGCCTCATGTGCACTCGAGCTAGTTTTGTCATAATCCTGCAATATGCCAGACAAGACATCAGTTAAACAATTATAGTTCTGGGAAAGCTCAAAATCCGGTGGATTACTCTGGCTTATAAAACGGCTCAACTGCATTGCGTTTCCACACTGGTTACAGTAACTGCTACAGGGAGCAATCATTTCATTAAGTTCGCTGAGTTAAGCAATACATTTGATAAACTACATGGCCTGACAATACTTATTTCAACCTAATCCCAAAGGCCTATTCCGTAGGTAGCTGCATTCACAAATGAACAGACAACTGATGACGCATTTGATAAAACACTTTCTCCAAGCAAATAAGATTACTAGCCATGCATATTATCGAAAGCACCAATGCACCCTCGTTATAACTGCAGTTTTCTAATATAAATTACAGACAGTTCGTTTGGTTCATGCATGATTTAGCTCCAATTGTCAGAAGAAAAATTGTTAACATCAGGAAAAACCTGTGTCAATAGACCCAATCGCGCCCTCAACACAGGTGCCAATGGAAATGCGACCATTGATCATATAGCGCAATATATTAATATGAAAGAAGCTATAGCGAAAATGTGAGCCACATTATGAGAAGCAGCGCGTTAAAACAAAGGAATCCTCTATAGACGTGCAATTGTTTCGCGCAAATTTCAATTCATATACCGTATTATAAAAGGAATGAAGTCTCACGAAAATTCATAAATTAAATGGAAAAGCACAGGCGTCGCATTTAAACAAATGGATATGTCACAAACGATACCTGTTTTCGCTTCTTCGACACTCTGTCACTCGTTTGGACGTTATAGCCCAAAGAGAGATCCAGAGGTCTCCGGGTACCGTTCGAAGTCGTCGAAGAGCCATTCTTCATAGGCAAAGAGCACATTTAACACGGGAAGAGCGAACAACTTCGACATCAATAGAGAACATTTACATCAATTGCCGTACAATTTCGACGTTTTAGCTAACAAAATCGCTATATGCAATTTGTCACATTAAAGAGTTTCCATTGTCCACAACAAACAAACTTCCGGACTTCGCTTATTACAGCATTACATGACTGATTGGAAAGTCCTGTAAAATCCTATGCAGGTACTTTTCTAGGGAAGATGTGCTTAATGAACTGTCAGTGCAAAATTGGAGGAAGCCACAATGAAACCCCAATAGACCTAACAACTTGGCGGGCTATTCAATTAAATGAACAAATTAAAAAAGGTAACATTGCTGATCAAGTATACAGAGTCCGCAAATGAGAAACCGAAATAGCACACAACAATACCGCTGTTGTCTTAACCACCGCCTAGTTGGTAATTCAGGTGCCAAGTCAATTCCCATCGACAAGTCATGAATTCTGCGAAATAGAATAACATACAGCAGCAGTTCCTATGGAGGTACATACTTTTTAGTTTCGCACTTTTGCATGATCACATGGGCACCACTAACACTGCATGAAATGTAAATAATTTTCCTTTCATGAAAACTAAAGGCCCGAAGGGGTATGAAAAAATGTACAGTAGCCAAATCAGTCAACTATCACATGCGCATGAATTATCCCTTCGCGAGCCCACCTCGTACATTAATATTTCCTACTGGGAAATTTGATCACTGGTAAAATTTAACAATCACAAAGGCATAGGTTGATTCCAAAAACCACATCGCACATCAATGAATATGCACTAATAAGAACAACGTCCCACCTTTACTGATACGCGTTAGCCCAACCATTCATGGCAGTTTGCTCCTATATAACAAATGGTCGATTATGAACGGGCGAAGCTGTTTAAAAATGGGAACCTACACAGATTAGTCGAAGTGAAACTGGCGATCCAGCATACAAATACAGCGAAGTGGAAGATCAATAACGAAATATAATATTATAATAATTACCCTAACAAGTTGTTAATAATTTCAAAGAGTAACATTTTCATTCGTCTTAAAAAGAATCATGTTGGAGCACTGTATCCAAAAAGCGGTGTCTCTACGCAGATTAGTTAATCCGCTTATAACTTGACAACGGACAGAACTCACAGCAGTTTGCAACTGGTCAACCTGCTCTTCCGTAGACTTTCTTTCATCTTCTTTCTTGCTTTCCTCCGTATTATCTATAATACAACTGTCGCCCATCAAGTCACTTTCGGCTACAACGCGCCTTCCTTGTTGCGTAGCAACAGCTCAACAGTTTCGCCACCTGTAAATCATTAAGCCAATTACAATTTCATAACTAGAAGAAATCGCGTCATCATGTAAGAGTTGTAGCAGTCGTTAAATGATTCAACACAAACGGTGCCAGCCTATTACACTACTCATCAACTATTGAATTTTGGAACTGCATCCCGCATTGCTTGACCATTTGTAAGAGCTGATAAGGTTGGACATAAGTTTTCTGTAGCAAATCAGCACTGATTCGATCTTTCGAGCTGCTTTACGACTTTAATAGTACACAGCAGAATGCTTCATAAGTTAACGAAGTTAATGTATGTCCACCATGTAAACTATTAAGCTAAAGCAGCTGTTCAAATCCTTAAACGCTTCTTGAAATCCCAAAATATTCACTGCAGAAGGGCAACACTAATAAGCAATATGGAGCTCACGCCCACGTACACTCCAGCACACTGACATATTTGTCAGGACATAGTTGTCCTCAATAAGCATATGCATAGGCATAGTCATCTGCATTAACTTACGGACCACAATATACACTGGCAAGCAAACCATCTCCATCAGTACAGTTTTCAAAGGTTAATAACTCATCTGAAAATAACAGAAGCAACGAAGATTCTGAATCGTAAAATATTCATTTGAAGAAGAATGCTCATGTAGATTTTAAAATATCCCACAATAAATAAATATATTGCCACAACATTTAGCATCTCTATGCTTGAACGTAAAGGGTAGAGTCAGACCGAGGAAAACATACTGTATCACTATATCAGGCACAAGGACCATTAAGTTCTGCTTCTACAAGCGTCTAACAATTATGCACTGACGCTTCTGACATGGAAACATCGTCGTGGACTCCTTGTGACTTCACTTTACTAGTATACCTTTCCATCACCACGGTGAATCCACTGTAAGCGTCCGCAATTGTAGTGACAAAACTTAATGGCTAGTACGCCCGGTAAGACTCTGCTCGCTTCTTCCAAACAACGAAATGCCGAGAATTTTAGCGCGCATGAATCTTCATTATCGCCCAGACAACTGACGGAACCAAAGCGCTGGAAGGAGATGGACGAATATATCCATCGGCCGCTTTCACCCTGCATTCCAGCTTCTTACAGGCGCGTACAGCTATACGCTCCTTGTGATGACACCGCTAGTCGAACACTCCTTTCGCAACGGTGCTGAAGCTATGAATGCCGATTCCTGTTGAAACAGAGCGCAACGGTCCGTACGCCCATATATACGCAAGGCGGGTCTTGTACACGGCTACACAATGCTCACTTTGCCCAAACATAGGAATGATGACAGTTTTTTGCGCATGAATCTTCCTTATCGCCTACACGATTGAGGTCCATTACCGCACAATGGGGACTTGTTCAGTTGCCGGAGTTCACACACGAGGCGTTGATTCTCACCCTGACGTTTATTCAACCAATTTCAATAATAAAACTCGCTGTCTTAAGTTAATAAAAATAAATCACCCAAAAGTGAACAATGCCACAATGCTACGATGGGACTCCTTTCTTTTCGGTGTCCACTAAACGAATGCTGCTTGAAAAATTGCATTTGCCTCACTTACTTGCGTCAGTACCATCATGTGCCGGCAAGACAATGCAAAGGAAGCAATGCTCTTCGAATGACGTCATACTTCATGTTTGCTTCACCTAAAGTGATCATAATGAACAATTTAGAAACCAAGCGCCTAATGACCAGCAGAATCTACGACACGGAAGCAGGCTTGAATAAAGGCAGCGTGTTCAAAATAGTGCTCAAGGATTGTGAATACCGCTTACTTTTGCTGACGTGCCTTTTCACCTTTTCTTTTAGGCTGGGTTTTAGCCATGCCTCTGTACTTAGCCGTATCTTTGGTAGACATTACTGTTTTCTCTCGACATCCCTTGCCTCCTTCCCAATGACCAGTTGCCGTTTTCACCATGCTGTGCTTGCAGTAAATGCATTCCTTTTCTCCCATGCAACGCTGCAGCGTTAAAAGTGATAAGAGGAACAAATGGCCAGGTACGACAGCAACAAATCGTACCTGTTCATTAGAGCAGAAGCCACAAACAATGCGATTGGCCAACTTAGATTCATGGTCTTCGTTCTCTGCATGACATTCGTCGCACGGGTACAGGTGATTGCAGCATGGAAATCTACGTACAGAGCCTTCCTTACTCAGTGCCGTAGTAACCTTACGGACCAACCGAAACCAACGATAGCTCTTCTTGAAGTGCTTGCAAGTTCCTTGCAGCGGTAAAGCAGTACCAGGTTTGAGCGTTACCCGATTAGGACTTCTCCTGCGACTTAATGAACTGATCGCGGATGCATCCAACCTGGGATGACGTGACTGACCCGACGTAGAACGAACGCCACCTATGGTCAACCGTATTTTCGCAAAGCAACTGCGACACCATCGCGTTTCCGTGTTTTCAGCTGTGATTCCCTGAAATCAAAGAAAACAGGAACAATTCCTTCAGGTTTCGTCTCCGTAGGCGCTCACCGATAAAGATTGCTTTGCGCTGCAATTGAGACAGCACAGATCGAACTTTGACTCTGACAACGACAAATCGAAAACAGAAGCGTTCAGCAACCGCAGACGACCAAATATGGGGGAATTTTCGTGAGCAATCTCAGGCACCAATTTAGTGGATATTACCTGCTTGCACTTTACGCAAGAGATGCTCACATCTTTCATGGGTGTCAACTGCAAAACCTGAAGTCCACTGCAACGATTGCACCTGAAGATGGTGTGCAAGCTGGTTAACTCAATTGTTCCAACGTTCTTCTCGAGGCACAAGTTGACAAAAGCGAATGCCACATCGTTCACGCTGCCATGTTCCTGAGCAGCTTCGGAGTCGCCAACGCTATCCGTAGGCGCAGAGGCATCTATTGGAGCGGTTCGATCCTCTTGGTTATCTTCTGAAGATAACCGGCGGCTAGCAACCTTCGCAGCTGCAAAGGCACATATGACATCGTTCTCTCTTTTTCTCAAGAGGAGCTCCTATTAAAAATCTATTACGACTGCGACACTGCGGCATCTCTGTACCTCCTCGAGACCGCGAGTGAAGAAAGCTTCCATGTTTCTATCAAACCACTTCATAAATGTCCTGAATACAAGCTCGACGAAGCCGGCCCTTTCATAATCTTTGAAGCGGTTTTCTATCCATTTGCCAACATTTTCATTTAGAACTTTTATAACGGGGCTAGGGATTGCGCTTGATTCAGGAAACAAAATACGGCACTGTGTGCATGGGTAATCGGAATCGAAAAACACTCTTGCTTCCACGGACCGAACAACGAAGGGCTGCAACACAAGCCAGTTGCACAGAGCAAACATCGCTAGAAGTATCAATCATTCAATATTAATATCTTTGAATGAGACGACATACACTTAAAGCTAAAACTGCGCAAGTAGCGACTTTCGCTTTTCTTGCAGTAACAGCAAAAGGTATTAAACGGTACGAAGAAACAAACATTTCTTTTCGCATTCCGCCTGAGATTTAAAACGAAAGACCTACAGCTCGCCTTCTAAGGTTTAATGTTGCCTTCGGCGAGAAGTCCTATTTTCAACGTCGCCCACCTAAATTATTTCACAAATAATGCTCAGCTTCCCTCACATAGTGAAAGTACAAAAACTTTTGCTAGAAAAATCACACACTAAATTCTGTTTGGCCAAGGGGTCCGCAGGCCATTACTATTCAGAGTGAACCTACTTGAACAAGAGACAAGTACGGAGCTTTCAGAATGGACACTTTCCGTTCTGGCAGCGCCAACCTCCTACCACCTTACGCGGACGCATCGGAATTACGTTTTGCAGTCAAACTTTGCTTTGCTAGTACACGGTTAGCGAACAGCATTAATACTGGTCTAGCAACAGTTCCAGAGAACATCGAAGCTGCATCAACCTGTCACAAAGAGTCCTGTTCTCAATTTCAGCCTGAAATGGTGCCCGCATTGGGCATCTGTTGTCACATACCCATTTCCCGTAGTTAACGTTTTGTTAGCCCACTCGGCTGAAACGATTGGCGCAAGGTAAAACCATTGTACAGATAAGTTGTTCACAACTGAAAGGTGGGGAACAGTCGTATGAGCAACTTTCAATTAGAAAGTAGAGCACTGTAGTTTCTTTTCACGAAAATAACCCGTTGGAATTCACATATTTTATTAATCGTAAAAAGATGCGAAATACGATTGAGAAACGAGATGCGCATTAAAATATTCATTGATAATGAAAAGACGCGTAGTCGCGTCTTATCACCATCAATAAAATATGCGATTTCAGCGGGTTATTTCTGTGACATAAAAGGACAAACTTTACAGCACTCGTTACGGAGACAAAATTCCTAAAAAGTAGACTGGGATAGAGACGGGTGGCAGTGCCGTTACGCCGAACCGGCGGTACCCACGTGCCAAGAAGGTCCGCTTTTACCGCAACGGTGACCGGTTCTTCAAGGGCGACTGGTATCCGTTGCCGTCGGATCGGTTTCGCTCCTTCGACGCCCTGCTCGAAGACTTGAATCGAGTTCTCAGCGATCTTGTCAATCTTCCCCACGGCGTTCGCTACGTGTTCTCGCTGGACGGCCAAAAGCGTATCCAAGAAGTATCCGAGCTCGACGACGGCGAAAGCTACGTATGCTCCGGCAACGAGAGCTTCAAGAAGATCGACTATCAAGCGCGAGCCGGTTTGGTCCTACGGATTCAGGTCGAACTGCAGGGTTGCCTGCTCGACAACGGTTTTGCAATGGAATTAAGCCGAGGCGAGTCATTCGTCATTTGCTGAACAAACGGACGGCCCGCTCTTTTGAACAAGCGCTCAACGATCTGCCGACCGTTGTCCGCCTTGACTCGGGCGCCGTCAAAAAGTTGTTTTTGCCGGCAAGCAGGTATGCTGTTTGGCCGATTTGTTCCAAGAAGAAGAGCTGCTATTGGCCTGCGGTTCCGAGCGGATGTCCGTCGACGATTTGTATCTCGACTCGGCCGAGTACCAGTTCGTCGTGCCGGTTAGCATCAGAAATGGGCCCACACCGCCACCGGCTCGCTGCTCCAAGCAGTCGCTTATGCGTAGGGCTCAGTTAAGCCGTTTGAACGAAAAGTTCGTCAATAGTCAAAAATATCAAACCAGACCGGTTGGCAGAGCGTACAAATCAAAGCTTCGGCCAAACGGCGACAACCTGGTGAGTGCGGCCGGTAATTCCGCCACACGCGTACCCGTGTGGCTTCCCGTCGAGCTCAGAGATCGCTTCGAGTGGTGTCCGTTGCTCGGCGATGGCAACTTCGCAGTCGTTCACGAATGCATTCACAAAAGTACGGGCAAAACATACGCCGTTAAAGTGATCGACAAGCGGAAGTGTCGAAACAAGGAGCAGATAATCGACAACGAGGTGCGCTTGTTGAGTCGAGTGCGTCACGACTACGTTGTTCAACTGCACGACAGCATAAGCCTAAAGGATCTGCATTGTTGTATCCTAAGCTATCTTGCAAATAGTTATGGGATACGGTATTGTGGTGTTGTTGTGTGTGTGCGGCTGCTTCTGTACGTGCTGTGATTAAAGATTACTGTTACGTGTACGTGTACTGCTTATACGCCCAGCACAATACTACATGCATCTTTTGGCTCTCGAATTTGTTCCCGCAGGCGACCTCTTCGTTGGAATGGAACTTTAAAAAGAAAAGTGGACTGTTAATATTAAGGCTATAAATTCACATTTTCAATATTTGAATTCCATCTTCTGCTTTCTCTTAGCATCTGCGCCACCAGTTATTCGTCTAACTTTCACTCATCAGTTACCGGCCCCTGCTAACAAAAATGAGATGAAGTTGTTGTGTGACTGTGCGGGATATTCAAGGACGGTGGTATGTGTTGAACCAAGCGAACAAGAAAAACTCACGGAACGTACGGAACGACAAATTATCCTCATTTGCGCATATCTATTTGCAATTTAGAGGCCGCACATCGATACCTCTCTTTTGTATCGATTACTGAAAATTTTTAGCCCGACCAATGAAGAGCACTTGTTACTTTACTTGTACTTGCTCGAACTTTTTCCGTGTCTTGCTTTCGAGCGCTAATTCGAACAGACGCGTCTCCTTCGCAACGGTTTTGCAGAAAAGGTTGGTAACATGCCTAACTGCAATTGATGTCCTCTGCATGCAGTCCACCCAAGCGAACTCATGTAATCTCCAGTTGACGGAAGGCATGCAGCATTTTCCGGTAGGGATTTTGCTTCACTCAATCAAGATAATTTGCATGCCCGTTCTCGTCCGATGATGTTCTGCCTGTGACTAACCTGGCTCACTCGAAGAAGAAAACTGTCTTTATTTCGTGTGAGCCAAGCTAATCATGACAGGAACATCGTCAGGCGAGAACGAGCATGCAAATTACCCCGACTGAATGAAGCAAAATGCCTACCAGAAAATGCTGCATGCTTCCAGTCAACTGGAAGTTACATGGGTTTGCTTGGGTGTTGCTCAGGTAGACTGCTTGCAGAGGACATCAACTGCGGTTGGGTATGTCACCAACTTCTTGGATAAAACTCTTGCAAAAAAGACGCGCCTGTTCGAATTGGCCCTCGAAAGCAAGACATGAAAAAAGCTCCAGCAGTTAGAGTAGCTAATGCTGCTCATTGACCAGGCGAAAAATTTCCAGCAATTGATGCAAAAGAGAGGTACCGACGTGCTGTTTCTAAATTGCAAATGGATGTTCGCGAACGACGGTAAGTTTTCGTTCCATACGTTTTCCTTGTTCGCTTGATTCAACAGGTACCACCGTTCTTGAATAATCCGCAGTCACACAACAACTTCATCTAATTTTTGTTAGCAGGGACCGGTATCTGATGAGTGAAAATTAGACGAACAAGTGGTGGCGCAGATGCCAGGAGAAAGTAGAAGATGAAATTCAAATATTTTGTGTGTGAATTTATGATACTAATAACAATACTCTGCCTGGCTCCTCTGTCATACTGCTTCGTCCGAGTGTCCGCGGAACTCCAAACCAGTTGGAGTGAATGTGCTGTCGTGTCCCACTTTCCTTCCTTATATCCTTGGTCGGCTTGAGGGATCTCCGTCTCCCGTCTCAGCATTTCCATCCGACGACCGCATCGCGCAGGACCAATGTGACGCACTGGAGTGCCAGCCGTTGATTGTTAACCTGGCTCAGTTTTAAAGCAAACACGATAAGGATGCTCAGGATTTTAAACCTCCTTTGTTTTACTATTTCGCCCGTTACCCCAAGAGATTGCAATCCAGTTTACGGAGGAGTGAAATCGCAAGACAAAGGAAGTTGAAAATCCTAAGCGTCTGCTCTGTATTTAGTTCAAAGCTTTTCTTACGCTTTCTGGAAACTTCTAGGGTCACCTGCGTACAAATGGTACAGGCCAAACTTTTGTTGCTGACGTACGAGGGGATGATCTTAGGGAACACGCGATCGACAACACGTGAATTGAGCAGTTCTTAAGTAGTACGAAATTACGCTTTAGGTTGGCCGACCGTCAAAAAGGGGTGATAGAATTGTGTTTGCATTGAACCCAGCTGACTTTCATCACCATGGCATTCACCTGCAGCCAAAATGTTGACCGAGAGTTGTTAGAAACAGCAGAAATAATTTTGAACGCGTAATGCTGTTGCAATTCGTTTGTATGGAAGTTTGTCAAAAATCCTAATGAACTGTCGAGTAGGTCGAGTTGGGAATCATTCCCAAAACTCGCTGAGGACGGAACAAGGAGGTTCCGAAAGCTTCGAGGTACTCTGGTATTCGATGATTCTCCTTGTAACTGCCCATCCACCCGCTGGTAAGGCGTGTTTTATCGGCTGATTTTAGACACCAGAAGAAAAACTCCAACGGGTATACAATGTAATTGGAATTCAGTACGATTATCCGACCAGTTAAAAAGCATCACATTTTTGTAACAAAGGGTATTGCAAAGCATAGACTTACCCAGTCAGGATCAGAAGCTGCAATCGTTACTGCATAACCTCCGTCATTGTCGAGTTTCACAGCCGAGGGAAGTAATAGCTTAAGTGCGTTTATTTCCCGCTGACGAAGCGCCTGAAGTCCAATGTTGGACAACAGCTTTTTCTCAAAGGCGAACTTGTTATTAGTTATACATTTAAAATCAACCTGAGACATCTTGTGCTCACTGGGTGCGCCAAAACCGTACTGCTACATCGCCGAGCTCTTTGGTACTGTATGTCGCGGGGATGTTCATGTACATTCATGCACTGCGCCAAAAAAACTTGACGTTCTTTTTATCCGTCTAAAGTTGATTGGAAAACTTCTGCACTGTCTTATGCTTTGCGGTTTTTGGAAGGCGTCGCACAACAGGACGTTTTTGCCCTGGATCACGAAAAGAAAACCGTACCGTAGCGGGTCTTGTCTAGAATTTGCCCGGGTACAGTATGCCGCGCTATTTCCAGGTACATCACAGCGTTCCTTGCGCAATACTGGTGACGTATTCGAATTATTGATTTTTACCGATTGCGTTCGCCAGTTCGCGCTGTTTCTGATCGTCGCTTTCGTTTTCAGCACGTCCCCTCATGCTTGATCTTAGGTTAGGTTTTAGGGTGCAAGACATCAATTGGCGCAATACCTAGAACTCTTGGTTACATGTATCGATTAGCAAGTGGGCCAGGCGCCCAGTGTACAAGTGAGCGCTTCGCGAGCTACATCTGCGCCCTTGACGGACATAAACGCGGAAGTAGTAGGCGTCCCAGGAAGCGTGGGTCTGCCGGCTATCAGTTTCAGAAGTTGGACACTGCACAGGTGTCGAGGTCGTCGGAGGGAGTCGGTGCGTCGTTTGAGTTAGTATGTGTGTGTGTACTCTTGCGCTCGTATGCGATACTCAGCAGTTGTGAGCTGACGATTGTACCGATTTGTAATAAAAGGTGTGGTCCCGACCGCTATGATCAGAATCATAGCGGTCGGGACCAATTCGCGTTTTACCATGATCACTTTGTATCCGCTTGAGTTTTACCTACCCAGGCCGGATTTAGCATTTGATCCATCACCGCCGCCTTTGTGCTGTAGCGACTTCGTCGTTCGTTTGACGAAGGCTACTGTATGCTGTCGCCTGATCATCATTATTCTGTTCTGTCCCGCTCGTAGCGGCGTCGTACTTCCTTTCACTCTGACTTGCCTGTTGAATAAAAGTTTGCTGTGCCAACAGTGCCCTCCTCCCTCGTTCAACCAGGGACCTTGTTCTTCCCAGGGAACCTTGTTTTCCCAGGGAAGAACACGGCCGCCGGTTGAACCAAGGGGAAGGAGCACAAAGCCGATGGTGATATATCAAATGCCAGCGTAGGCCAGAATAGATAGACTCTAGCAGACTAAAGGAGTTGAGGATAAAAAGGAATAGGTCCTGATTGCTACGGATTCTGATGGAGCAATCAGCGATCGCCGCGGTAAGGTGTTCCTGCGACAAAGTGGGTATACGGTAACGTATCCTTGCCGTAAGATGCCCATTCCGTTAAGAAGGACGGGACGTCGAGTAAAAACGGCCTGTTAGTTATATTTCAGTCAACAGATTTTACTGCGAGACGAAACACCCTTCCTGAGTGCAGCCTTAGAGTGTACGGTGGTGAACAAAAGAAAGTTTTTGTGGAACATCGTTCTAATAATGAAAGATACGATGTCCTTGTTCAATAAGCTTTATTCAGTGTAGCTTTCGGAACTGTCGTGTTCCGTCGTCAGCGCAGTTGGGAAGGTCAGCGCAGTCCCTTTCCAACTGCGCTGACGACGGAACACGACAGTTCCGAAAGCTACACTGAATAAAGCTCATTGAACAAGGACACCGTATCTTTCATTATTATGAAACGCCTTGTTACTAATTTCTCTTTTCAAGAACATCAGGATCTTTTTAATAATTTCAAGAACATCGTTATATTCGAACCTGCGAATCAATAAATAGTTTCTTAAGGAGGTCCGCCTTGTAGGTGGAGCTTGGTGAGGTAAGGAGTACTTTTGCGGAGTTGTTGAAGGAGTTTGGAGTGAGTGCCATCTGCAGTGTCAGACCTGCCTACTGACACCCTCCCAAAGGGCTTCAGTTTTTCCCTTTCACAAAATTAGGTGACCAGTTCGCTTGAACCTTAGCTGGTTAGCATCACTGGGAAGGGGCTATTTCAAACTGAATAAATTCTTTTTTGAAATGTTGTTAGGATGCTGATTACGCGTATGACCGTGATGGGGTTTCGTTCCAGTGTTTACGTGCGATCTATTTTCGGACTCGTAGTTCTTTCGGCTTTATTGCGCGATTCCACCTGGGCTTAGCCCGAATGCTTCCTCGAGGGAAGCGTAGGTTTACTTTTGCCGCTGTTTTGCTGTAGTATAATTTGTGCACTTTCCTGGAACGTTGAACGTCAATGTAAACTTAGTTTTCGTCGCCATGCAACTTGGAGTTGTAATGCACTTGTTTAATTTTAGTTTAGGCGGAGTAATAAAAATAAATGAATAGAATAGCTAGTGACGGAATTTGTGTTATTCCAAGAGACTTGAGACTGCACTAAGGATATGCGGGTACTGTGGCCCACGGCCCAGCGAGCAGTATCGTTATCCAAACAATATGCAGGTTTACCGTTGTGCGTGCACAAGACAGTAACCAACTGCAGGCGAGTAACTGGCCGTGCCTGTGTAAGACCAAGATCGGGGCAGATTGAGAATACATTCAGTAAAATGTGCACACTGGCCCTGGTATCGATGACCAGTTTCCAATTAGTCTCTGTATTGTTTCCTGATAATGACAAAGTTGTATATTACTAGGGTAACGATTGTTTACATGATTCAGGCTAGCAAAGCTGGGGTATTTTATTGGAAGAATACTTTAGCGCTGCAATGTAATTATAAGCCAAAAATTCACTATCGTTTGTTCCTGTTTCAGGTTGACGGCATTGATCATAATTCCACGTTGTAATTCAAAATGGGGTAGGATGCTACGTTCAACTGCTTATAATGTTCTATAGACAAATTTCATTTTTTTGTGAATTGCAGAAGGTTACCCATCGAAGTTTTGTCGCCGCCAAATTAATGATAGCTTTTGGTCCACTTTGGTGAGGTTAGTTGTGTTCAACTGCATGAAGTAAAGCCTGCAAATGTTCTGATATTGTAAACAGCGTAATTTTACTGCCGTGTTAGAACTTATGCCGTTATATGGGCTTTAACAGATTAATATTGTTTGAAAAAAGATGAAACGATACGGTATCCTTGTTCAATCAGCTTTAATTGGCGAAACTTTTGGAACATACGTGTTCCGTCGTAAGCGCAATTCAGAACCAATTCTGAATTGTGCTGACGACGGCACACGTATGTTCCAAAATTTTCGCCAATTAAAGCTGATTGAACAAGGATACCGTATCATTTCAACTTTTTTCATAATTATGAAACGCCTTGTTATTTCTATCACTTGGTTCATTATTTTTGTTGTTTGGTGCTTGTATTACTTGAACTTTGAGTGTAAAGAGTGCTTTCGCGTACTGAAAGTGAAATTCTCTGAGCTTCTTTGTAACTGCTTTGATGAACATATATTTATTCGCTCTTTCAGTGTAAAATGATGAATACATATCCCGTAGATCTTGTATTCTCTTTTAGAACGGCCATTTGCAATTAGTATTCTATGAGCAGAGTTAAAGGCGCCGACGGTAATTGGTATATTCCCGCTACGCAAAGACCAAATGGCACCTGGCGTCAGGCACAGCGCGTTCGAGAAGGCTACGTACCTCCGGAAGAACGACTTCGGTATGGTCGTAATTAGGGAATGCTTCTGGGTATAACTTCTCTTTATCAGCTACAAGGCGAAGTGCCACGATATAAAGGTCATAGGCCACTATCCCGTTGGTTTGGATCCAACTTTGGTGGAGGAGCAAGAAAAGAAATTTCGCGTCTCTCAAGTACCCGCCCGCCCAGAAACTACTTGCACTTTGGAACAATTGGTGCATCTGCAATTGAATCTTAATGAAAAAGTTGATAACAAGGTTGTCCAAGACATCCAAAATGCCGAAAGCGCATTGCATATCACTAATGCGTTGAAGAGGACTAGGAAAAAGTTGCGAGAAGCAAAGAAATTGCAAAAGACGGTGGCAGAGAATCCGGACATTGTTTTAAACAAAGAACAAATGGAGAAGATTCAAAATATCAGTTACTTTACCATGAAGATAGAGGAGTTGATGGCGCAACGTCGTATTATACCGTG
This sequence comes from Trichuris muris, assembly GCA_000612645.2. Lineage (NCBI taxonomy): Eukaryota > Metazoa > Nematoda > Enoplea > Trichinellida > Trichuridae > Trichuris > Trichuris muris. The sequence goes on along the minus strand of CBXJ02000282.1, from coordinate 16,441,909 downwards.
GAAGTAATTTTCCGAAATGTTGTTTGCGTATTCGTTGGTGTTAGACGCGTTTGTTATATAAAAGAAATCTAATGCAAATTGCCTTAGGAACGAGTCGGTACAATAAACCAAGTTTGGAGAAATCGCGTTTCCCAGTTTCAGTTTTATGGACGCCGGAAGGGCAGGCGCAGAAACTCACTTTGAATTTAGGTAAAGCATACTGCAGAGACAGCTGTTGCCCGTGAGGCCAGATTTTATCGAGCTTAAAGCAAAGCTGAAGCTTTCAGAGACAACGTGTTCATTCGTTTGCGTCACGCACTGAAGGAATTGGCATGCCTGGGTAAATGATATAAATACAGTAGCTGCGGCAGGCGAGGCAGTTGTTTCGCGGCTTCGTCAACCACCTGACTCATCTCCTATGTAAAGGTTCAGTAAAAGTTCGGCTTTTGCAGTAAATCGACCTGATATTCTCGCAGCACCAATAACAGCGGTCTCTGCAAAACCAATCTTGGGGTATCAAGTATCTTCGTACGCTTAATCTCCCAGGACTTGTCAGAGCAGAAACAATTTCCCAGTGCCCTTCCATTCTCTGGTGAGTAAAACACCGACAGCAAATATCACCAAGCAGAGAGACTTGAACAAGCGAAGTGACCGAAATCATGGTCGTCGCTATATGCTGCTAACGCAGTGAACTTCCTAAGCTCAAGGCCAATCCCAACGAGAACATATTTGTAGGCGTAAGTCAAGATCAGAAAAGTGACTTTCGAGGAAGTCACCTTTTAAAAGGACATTTCGATAAGGTAGACGTTTGCCAAGTAAACTCCCGTTAGACCGAATCTCACTCAACAGGTTCATATGCACACCCTGTTTCCAGTCTAAGATCGCACAATGCCGACAGCGGAACTGCTTTCTCCGAGACCGTTTTCTGTTCATTGTTAGTGCAATTGCTTTCTTGCTGAAGCGATTGACCGACATTGGAAAAATAGGATCAGGCGCGTTGTGCAGTTATGAATACAACGTTTGGCATTCGAAGGGGTTTGAGTCCGTTGCTTCTCTGTGGTGGGAATTATTTGCTGACCTGTTAAGCAGTGCGACTTTCGTTTGGCGCAGTACCGTTCATTAATGCTTCAATACTGGTGCAGTGTTTGACAGTTTCTTGGTCTGGACATTCCTGGTTCCCTTTCGTTAGTGTCTGTAATTAGACAAAGGAAGTGCTTTACCACCAATGGACGAGCTTTACAACTGAACAACACAGCACGACAAGCGTTTCTTGCTGCTGGATGATCTGAAACAATTCGGTTCCGCCATTAACGTGCTGCTCTGTGCGCTTATTCCATCGTGCGGGTAGACATAGGCCCAAGTAAACTTCAGATAGGAAGGAACCACTGTCCCATTTCACTGAAGGCTTCATACTTCATTAGCCTCCGCACCCTTGTCACGACTGGTTGAGTTACCATGTTCTGTATACGTGCATGTTTTTTGTGTTAGCATGTCTACTAAAACCTAGTATGAATTCATCCACGGTCCTAAGGCTGAGAATTAGGAAGTAGTTCACGTAAAAAGTCGTTTCCAAGTAAAAGTCTAGTCAGCCTAGAGAGCTGTGCTTGACAATGGCGGGGCTTTCTTAGCTTCGCTCATTGTTTAAATTTTCTCTGATCAGGCTTAATTGAGAGATTGAGCGTTCAACCATTCAGTAAAGTCTTTCAAAAGCGAAGACATTCATTTCAGCAATATGAAATTATGCCGACCCGCTCGTTATGCAAACTTAGTGCGATTATGGTAAATTGATTTTCTGGTAGTATCGTACGCTCTCAGCATTTCTTCAATATTGTTTAAAAGCCTTCCTTTTCCAGCAGCCTCAAAATATTAATCAACCTCTGTGGTTCCTGGCATCGCTTCACAATCCATTATTAAAATACCAATACAGACACCAACAAATTCCTAGCAAGGTTGCCAGTTGCCGGATCCTAAAATTAGCAATTTCGCTTTAATAGGCAAATCAATGCGGCCATCGTATTGTGAGTTACGCAACCATACGGGCAAAGTGCAAAATCTAAATTTGAAATACCGCCAGTATTTAAAAAACGAACGCACATGCGTTAAAAAAATAACTTATTACGAGCTGACGCTTAAAGCTGGAAAGCGAAACAAAATGGATAGGAAGGTTCCCTCGAATCCAATGAAATTAAACTAGGTAAAGCTTGCTCTCTGATCCACAGAAATGGCACATGAATTGCATCTACCATCTCTGAATGTCAACCTTCTTCGACCGCTTATTCCATTGCTACTTCTGAATGCTGAAGACGAAAGGCCGGGAATCCAGAAAGATCTTCTTGAAATTTGAGAACGTACTTCGCTTAGTCTTACTACTCTTAATGTTAGCAACATTTATTGCTTTTAAGTGGCTACTTCATTTGCTACAGGCACGCCTCTGCGACTGCGAGAATACCAAGTTCATTTATTTTACTTGTCAATCAAGTCGAATTCTATTTAGCTAATAAACAGCACCAATAAAAACCTGCCGTTTGCGCACCGTGAAGATTAACATCTAAACGCCTTCGCATCATATCCACGGATGGAAAAAAGAGCTGAAATCTTGAATGATATCGATATTGCAATTTATCTCCACTCAGAAGGCTACTGTCGCTGTGAAATGTCCGTAGATTTCGACCGCCTTACTTGCTCTAACTTCCTCAACGACACGATTTCAGGAAAAGGGCATAATTTAACTTACTTGGTTTCAATGAACGGAGAAATCAAACGATACGCAGTGATCGTTGTCATGATAGTTATTTGCATTATAAACAGGAATAACCGAAAGCAAAACTGCTTCGCAAGGTAAACGAATCCCCGTTTCCTACTGGCCTCTTCAAGTTCGCTAATTATTATATCCACGGAGTGAGTCTAAAAAAGACTGTCCTTCAAAAACGCAACGTTGTGGAACAGTCAGCGCAGTATGACTTTTCAAACGGCTGTGTTGTCAACGCACTGAACATGAACATCTACAACAGTCAATAGCGAGATTGTTAAACATTCCATTAGGGTGACAGAGTTGCCTTCGGTAGCAAAGTTTGCCTATCCTGCCGTATAGGGCACCGTTTTTTGTCATATGTGTACAAATACCTACTGCACTTTAAATTACGTCGTTATACGCATGCGACAAAATTGAAGAGCGTTCGGAATAGATTGCTTGCGTTGAAATGAGACAAAATAAAACGGGTAAAAAAGTCACTATTGTATTATTTCAATTTTCGACTTAAACGGACGTTCTGGGTTCCTGCGTTCTTAACTGCAAACGAATTGAGTCTGTCAAACACTTTCCAATATTCCTGCCTTACTCACCACCAAATACACAAATCACTATAAACGTTCCATCCATTATCCGTTATTGAGCCCTTGCCGACTTAAACTTTAAGTGAAGAAGGCCTTCCTGTCGTTAAAACAACTGTTCTGATTAACATCTACTGCTTTTCTCCAAAGCTGAACTTCGACAGCAGCAGGCGCTGTGAGACTTCAGCTTTTCTTCAATCCGTAAAACATCTATCCTTTGCCTTTTATTAACGCAGCCGTAAGCACTATTCAATTGTTCACATAAGATAGCGCTACCCAAATCAGTTAAAACGCTCTGAGACAATCGAACAGCAGGTGGCTAAAATCTCGAACGCAAATTAAATCTTACTATAACATCTCACTGAAACTGTACCTTTTCCGAAATTTTTCCGACATATTCTTCAAGCTCGCTCAGGGCGTCATTCACCTGGTAACGCATTTGTCCTTCAAACGCTTTAAGCTCCTGCTCGAGACTGGACAACTCGACCGCTTCCTGTTCGAATAAACAGCTCGCTTTGTATTCAATGCACTGAAAAGTGCACTGGTAAAAACGTATCGTGTCCTTCATTAAATTAGTGGTCTCAATGGACGGCTGTCCCACTCCGCAAGAGATCTTTCACTCCGTACAGCAGCGCAAAATTATTTTACCGCAGCCATGTTAAAGAATGCCAGTTGACAACCAAAAGGATTAATCAATTCCATTTACATTTTGGTAAAGCTTCCCATCGACAAGAAGTTCACGAAGGCGAACGTACTCTTGGCGAAACTTCACCTCAAACAAAGCTGAAAATGAAATTTTTGCGAACGAACAGAAATGATGCTTACATTCAGTGCGGCTATTTCCTTTAACAACGTTTGCTGGCTTTCTTTCAGCTGCCGCAGTTCAGCTTCCAACGCTGCCATTCTATTTATATTAATAGAAGATGTCACGCACAGGAAAGGTAACTCAACAGCTCTGCTTCTCAGGCGTCCTCGCGTCTCACCCAAATGACCACTCGTTGGTCAGCTATTCCTATGTGGGGTTTAAAATCACCTTTAGCGATTTAAAGTTCCCGCGATTTTAAGGTACGATTAGAATATTTTGAACAACTTGCGCGTACAGCATGCTGTTCAAACAATGCGCATTAACGAAGCGCCATTAAAATCTCCAACACCTTGAAATGATCACTTTCAAGCGTGAGAGATATTATTTTCTATTGTTCCTGCTGATCGTCGACTTCCTTTTCTTTCGCTTCTGCGATTTTGTCCCACTGAGCTGACAAGTGAACGTCAGTCTTCACTCGCAAAAGGGCAACGATCGGCTGACCCGCGGTGTCTTCCTTAATAGACGGGTTTGGCACGACGACAACGGTCAATCCATTCTTTCCTGCCTTCTTCCATGAGGTAGTTTCACTGATGGCAATGTTAAAAATCACATTTCTCAGAGAGTTATCCGCTCGAATGATCAGCTGCACCCGCCCATTTCCCAACGGTTTGATGTAGAGCTGTCCAACGCCGTGCTCTTTATACATTTTCTTCGAGTCCAGGTCAAACAATTTGCACTGAACGTCGTGAATGCTTCTGTTACGGACAAATCGAGACGATTTGTTACGGTGCTTCAAAGGTACCTGCACATACGTACCTGAGCATCTCATTTACGTATAAAAAGGGGTGATTCCCTGTAGTGGGTCAGTATTGATGTATTTCTGTATACGCGTTGGCAGTTTGTCGGTACACGCTCATATGCTCAAGGCGTGCAAGTAATCGTTACGATACAGTCCCACTTACGGAACGACGAGTAGTCGTTACAGCTTCCATCTTCTTGTTGGATCACTTCTTCAACTACAGGCAGTGGTTCGGCTTCGTTGTCTCGCTCCTCCTCTAAGGCTCCTTTAACAGCAACCGTTGGAAACAGCGACCCACTGGAGATTGGCAACTGTTGAGCTCCAACACCAGAGCTGCTCTGGAAAGAGACCGATGCCGTTGAAAGTGCCTCGCTACTGGGAGCATTGAAATTGAAAAGAACCGTTGAGGAACCAAAATTGAGTGACAACTTCGACTGCGATGGACCGGCAGGCGAACTGCTCGCCGCAGGTTTCAAAAGCTCCTGCTTGCTTTTGAAACCTGCGGCGAGCAGTTCAAAAGTTTGAAAGTTTGAAACCAGGTTTCAAAAGCAAGCAGGAGCTTTTGGAAAACTGCGGCGAGCAGTTCGCCTGCCGGTCCATCGCAGTCGAAGTTGTCACTCAATTTTGGTTCCTCAACGGTCCTTTTCAATTTCAATGCTCCCAGTAGCGAGGCACTTTCAACGGCACCGGTCTCTTTCCAGAGCAGCTCAGGTGTTGGAGCTCAACAGTTGCCAATCTCCAGTGGGTCGCTGTTTCCAACGGTTGCTGTTAAAGGAGCCGAAGAGGAGGAGGAAGACAGCGAAGACGAACACCGCCCTTAGTTGAAGGAGTGATCCCACAAGAAGACGGAAGCATTCACGACGTTCGGTGCAACCGGAACGATAATATCAAAGTCCCGTTCGACCAAAGACCTTTGGTTATTTACAACATTTCGTGCGGTTGCCACGCCTCCTACATAGGAGAAACGGGCAACACTTTATTCCACAGATTCCAAGAACACCTGACGGCACTTAAGAGGTACAAGAACGCGGAATAGAGAATACAAGGAAGCCAGAGACGAGGAAGAGGCCGACCCCAAACGCTAAACCCACGAAAGGTCATGGAGGAAGCAATAAAAGCGTCAGCGGTCGTAGAGCACTCCTCTCAGTGTTCATTTGACCTCGTACAAAAGTGTTATGTCGCGTGAGCCAATTCCATCTAAGGCAAATTAAAGAAGCCCTATATATTCGCAATAACAACTGCATCAACCGCGACAAAGGAGCGGAAGTAAGCGGGGTATGGAATGCTCTTATCAGTAAAACCAGATGTTGCACCATACAGTCTGACCCCGTTCCTAGACCTTTAAATAACCCAAACGTGGATTAAACCTTACTATTCCCAAACTCACTGAGGACAGAACAAGGAAGTTCCGAAAGCTTCATGGTTATACTGGTGTTCGATTTTTTCCCTGATAACTGCCCATCCATCCGTTGGTAGGGCGTGTTCCTTGGTTTATTTCAGACACCAAAAGGCTCCAACGGGCAACCACCGTATTGAAGATCAAGATGACAAACGGTCCCGTTACCAAACATCCTTTGTTCAACGTTCGGTGCAAATTGTTCTACCTGGACGCGAAGAAAAAGTATAAAGAGCGCGGCGTTGGACAGCTCTACATCAAACCGTTGGGAAATTGGCGGGTGCAGCTGATCATTCGAGCGGATAACTCTCTGAGACATGTAATTTTTAACGTTGCCATCAGTGAAACTACCCCATTGAAGAAGGCAGGAAAGAATGGACTGACCGTTGTCGTCGTGCCAAACCCGTCTATTAAGCAAGACACTGCGGGCCAGCCGACCGTTGCCCTTTTGCGAGTGAAGACTGACGTTCAGTTGTCAGCTCTGTGGGACAAAATCGCATAAGCGAAAGAAAAGGAAGTCGACAATCAGCAGGAACAACAGAAAAATGATACGCATATACTGAATGTTTGACGTCGTCATTTAATGTTTTGAATAAAACTTAGAGAAATCTTATTTTCCAAATTTACTTCACGTAGCGATCCACACTGACAATGCCTAGGACAGGCAGCTTGTCTTGGTCCTCCATCTTCATTTTGTAAAAATGATTTTGGAGAGCAAATTTTTAAAATTTCCCTGGCAAATCTTCTCCTTTCCTGCTCTTTGTTATTCCAGATATACCGCGACATAAATCAATAATTTCGCGTAACAAATATTAATGGATTCACTGGTAGTGAAAGCAATTTTTCCCTGAACACCGCTAGAACAGGTGGCATGGAGCCATCCGTTCCGCACCTTTCTTCTGGCGATGGAATATACAATGAAAGTAAACGTAATTGGGTTTGTGCAAGCAGCAGTTTACTGAGAAAAGTGGAAAGGGTTTAGCCAGACCATATCGGCTAATGCCTGGTTACGCTCGAGTAATGCTCAACATCAGGTTGAGCACTTGTTCCCTCAGATGATAGAGGCCTTTGACATCGCAGCCGATCATGATGTTGACAGTCACTTCTGTGTAAAAGTATTTCGAATTTTGACATGAAAATGAAGTCTTACTGCCAACCTTGCAGTACTCATGAAACGCGAGAGCTCAGCTTAAAGAAAAAACTGCTTATGTTTGAGACGCCTGGTTTGCACGAAGCGTGCTGCTTATGTATTACCATTTTGGAAAACAGCAATACTCCAAGAGGAACGATAATGGAATGCGCTAACACCTATGTAACACAAAAGCGAAACACTAATACTCAATCTGACTGTAGGACCGTCTAAAGCACTTCGACCGACAGTAAAAAAGAACAACTGGCGCTTCAAGCCTCACAAAATGAAATGCCACGCTGCAGCCATTCAATATTGTTGAGTTCAATTTCCCTAACTTAACGGATGGATGGATGTGCTTGGACGGGGCATTTGAAGCTTAAACACTTTTCAACCACATTATGTTCGACAATATGCAAACGACAAAACTGCAAATGCGAAAACAAAGTCGACCACCACTGGGAAAACGAACGGTAACATCTTAATCATAAGCGAACGTCAAAGGATGAACCTCGCCCACTTAGACTGAAAAGGCAAAGTCTAATCACCGAAGAAGGAAAACTCTGCAAATTCTTACATTCTCGAATTCTTACAGTTCTTTGCAAACCGGAACTGCAATCGGGATTTCGCTATTCTTGTCAGTCAGCTAACGAATTTCATCTACTAGACTGCCGGCAACATGACTGCGATAGATTTTCCCAAACCAACAGACTCTACTGCTCTCATTAGCAACAGTTTGCTAAACGCAGTATTTGTCAACCGGCAAATTCAGCTTTATGCTAACTTCCAACAAGTTGTACAAGCATAATGGTTTAATTATTCTCTACTTTGGATGCTGCCCACTCGTCATAAAATTCCCTGACATTGCGCACCATTACTCCTACAAAAAGAAAGGTCTAAACAAAGCGCAAGCAATTTTACACAGACAAACCTGTCAATTTGTGTTCTTCAACCAATCTGGCCATGTAGTTGAAAGACGGTGCACCCACTGTGTGATGCGTTAGCAAAGCAACCGTGAACGATTCGTTACCCGGCTTTTGACGTATATAGGCGCACGCTTCGACCATCTCCAGTGGGGCGCTTCAAGAAAATTCTTTACGCTAGCGGTAATATCAACGTCAAGCGAAGAAACAAACTTGAACTTAGCGTATTTGCTTCCACTGCTAAGTCGAACGCGAACATCTCGCTGCTGTAGTTCCAAATGCTCAGCTCCATTCACCAGCTCGTCCTCTAGCCAACGACTTGCGCGGCGAGCCTGATGCAAGCTTTTCTTCCAAAGGTCAAGTTCATCGACAACGGTTATGCTGACGATCATCACAAAATCTCCGCAGTGAAGTAACTCTTGAACCAAATTCAAATTGTAGCAAAGGGAAGCGGCGTCCGGCAATAGAAACATGGGCATCCCGACGATACGTCTGTACCTCGCGAAATCTGTCTTAATTGAATGCAAAGTATCTCAGCAATCAATTCTCAAAGTGAGAATATCATAAAAGCGCCCGCTTACTTTCAGCTTCAACTGTGCCATTCTTTTCATCAGGTTTTGCTTCTTCGTCCTGTTCTAAACAACAACGGCGAAAAGTCGTGATCGGAAGGCAATAAACGTTCGTGCAGGAGGGAAGTAAATTGCACCGTACCAATTTTTCCGCTGCTTTGAAATCGAAAGGGGCAACGAAAACATGTCGCTCCCCGTCGTAGCTGAAGTCCGGCACTTTCATTTTCACCAAGTAATGACCAAAATATTCCAGGCAGCAAATGCGAACAAAACACTAACAATTATAAAACGCTGACGCAAATGACTTGCGAACTTCGAAGGCTCACTGCATCTTTCTCGTGCAAGTTCAACGTAGCTTTAGCCGACTCTTCCGTAAACTTCGTACCGAGAATGTCGTATAAATAAATATCCTCGTTCAGTGGCACAGTCTGACACCATTCAGACAATGGAAAGGTAGTCGCAAGTTTCAGTTCACCAGCCAACTCCTCGTCTAAAGCACCGTTTTAGTTTGGACGCAACTTGTTTATACAAGCACAGCAAACCGCAATACCCTGTTCAAGCATTCCTTCAAGTTCATCATCAGTTGGCAGCAAATTTAAGAATGTGGCTAATTCTCCCCAAATGCCTGGAGTACGCTATAATAAAAAGCAGTAACTGTTCACCTTGCAAATGCTGCTAGCACAAGAGAACCTGGCCGACATAAGAGATCATGTATTCGTCCGTTAGCAGCCAACTGCAGAAGACGCGTAATACAATTGGCCAATCGAGGCTCGACAACAGTTCCAATTTCTCAATGGGCGTCAAGCTTAAAAGGGCAAACCATTTTGGCAAAGCCGGAACAAATAGATCTTTAACACGCAGACTCACTTATCAACATGAGATTCAGGTTCATCCGTCACTGTACCTCTTTTCTTAGTTCTGTCCGCAAGTTTGCAATCTTTGCCTCCTCGCTTTCGCGGCAATGAAGCTAGATAGATCGTAGGTGATGAAACTAACACGATGCATCAGAATCACTTGATTGGAAACGTTTTGTCCTTTCTGATGATGCTTACATCAAAGAATGCAGTTAATGTCCAGTTGAAGTACAATCATTCAAGCATCAGAGCAAAAGCCAGTAACTTCGCAATCTAATAGCTCTAGCTTTCTGCTGGTAGCAAGAGCACTTCAATAACGAATTACTGAAATTCAACACTAGCTTTTGGCTATTCGCGCATTCCTATTCTATTGATACGATCGCAATATGTCGTCAGAGCAATTTGCAGAAAATGCCTTTCCTAAAGCTGCCATACGAACTTGAATGGGGAACTTACAATTTTCAACGGTCGCATCAATTTCTTCATGCCGAGGCAAATCTTCGGACGAAGGCTCACTCGAATTTCCAGACTGCTTTAGCGATGCTACAAAAACAATCAGTCATATGCAAAAACGGTTGCTAAAAAATAAAGATGGGCAGGTAGAAATTAAACATTAATGAAACGAATGTATTTATGGAGGCGAGTCTTCGCAGGCATCGGTTGTACGCATTTATCGAAATACTGCATGGACGATTTGTTGAAAACCAAGGAATGGGGAACGAAAATTTCCATAAGCTCTGGAGATATTGGACAAACAGTTCAAAACGGCTTCGAACGCTCTTATGAACACAACAACAGAAGGTACCCTTCAAAACCATTTTATAATAATGCACTGCCCAGTGACGAACTGAATTGCAGTACATTTCGCATATTCGTCTATCAGTGTGTAAGTGATTAGTATGATAGAGTATTAATACATGAATACCCGAGAAAATGTCCATTAATAAAACTTTCTTTAACTTAACCGGCTGACGCAGTGAATTTCAACCAAGTTTTGCTCATTATCACAAAAACATGGCACTACGGCTTGTTACCTCCTTAAAGAGGAGCTAGAATTGTCTACCGCTGTTAGGCGTTTGCAGAACTTACCGCCATCATGAAGAGCACCATTTGTTTCAGGCCGCGACGAAAAATCAGTAAATTGCCCATCCAATACCTCAGACGGAACTGCCTCTGCAACAAAATCCAAACGATTAACGGTAGAAGCATTTGAAGGTAACATTGCACACCTGCAAGGGAACCAAAATCTTTTTCATGAGACGCATAACAACGGTTGACTGCTTCGATTGCGTGCTTCACCAAAAGAGAAAATGCTGAGGCTATCCAATGGTTTATGACCCCCATTTTTGTCCGGGCTGGAATTAAAATTGCAATGGCAAAACAGTAACTTTGCAGTTAACTTTCTACCATTTTTGTTGAGCCATTTCAACAGTAAAGCCAGCAGGCTGAACACCTGGAGAACCGTGCGGCCAGTGGTATCAATGTTTCCAGAAATAGACAGCCGACCGATAAGCGACATATTCAGGCAACCTTGCAGAAGGCACAAGTTTTCGTCGCAATAATTCATCAGCGTCTTTTCATTGCTGAAAACAGCAACGGCGTTACGGCTCCACGGCATTGGGGCGCACGTTATTCTTACGCTACAGCTTTTTCGTAAAAGAATCGAAACAGGCGCAAACTCGATAGGACGAACAATTTCGGGGTCAACATGCCTATTCTTGAAAGCGACAAGAGTAGGAGTAGAAATTATCATTGAACGTCATACATTGTTCCGCCTTTCGTGCTCTGCTGCTTTTCAACTCGGTAATAGGCCAACTCGTTTTCCTGCAGGAGATCCAGCATATTAAC